>BSUD01000005.1:93597267-93617841 GCA_033239045.1 Fagopyrum esculentum
CCATCCGTGTTTCCGGCTAGAAGGACCCGCACATTTTGAAGACCGTTATTATTATTCGGCTATTTAATAATAAGTCTTTTTGTATTCTGAACTTTAATTCCGGAACTTAATTCCGTGAATTAAATTCCGACCTTTCATATTTTAGGCTTTTCATATTCGGAACTTAATTCCGACTTTAAATTCCGTCATTTATGTTAAGACTCTTTGTATGGCCTCCATCCACTATATAAGGATGGCTTGGCTCATTTGTAAAAGATATGTCTAAGTTGAATACTAAGTATTGAGAAGGAAAACCCTCTTACTTAGTTTAGGCATCACCTTCTTCTCCCACCCTCTTAGAGTTCTTGCTTGGATCTAGTCTTTGATCCAAGCCTCCACATTCGAGGATCCTTTTGAAGGATCAACCAAATGCTTCCGCCATCCAAATTCTAAGTTTGATCCGATTCAAACAATCAAGAAGGAGTAGTTGAAGTTTCTCCTCGATCTAGATCCCCCCTTATTCTATCATTGGTATCAGAGCTCGGGATCGAGGTCAAGTTCTTTACTAAAGTTCTTGATTGTTCTTCACAAAAAATTTTTTCTCTTCAACTGTTCTTCGGCGTTTTTCGAAGATCTTCAACTGTTCTTCGGTGTTCTTCGAAGATCTTCATCCGTTCTTCAGTGTTCTTCATCATTCATCATGTTCTATGATGATTCTGATTCTTATGATGAGGATGATGAATGGTTACCTCCTCCACCGAAGGCCAAGCAAACCAGCCGGAGGTACCAACGGAGAGAATACTTTAAGGAGGAGGTGTGGTTGCCTCCTCCGGACCCACCAAGGCCCCACCGACGGCGTCCTAGTCTCCAAGAGGAGTGGTTGCCTCCTCCAAATCCACCAAGGCCTAAAGAGAGCATTCATGGGTATCCACATGAACACCGACAACGTGTTGCCGTCTTAGCCAAAGAGAATGTCGCTCTAAAGCATGAGATAGAAGCTTTGAAGGCACAAATGGTTTCTCTCATGACGGCCGCCCAACAAGAACAACCGTTGTGTGATGTTCCATTAGAAGAAGCAAAGGAAGAAATCATGATTCCCGAGGTATCCCCGATCATTCCAATTCATCTTGTCAATCCGTTATGTGGAGAATATTTTGAAGATGACAAAGATGAGATCATCATCAAGGGTGAAGAAGCCATCAACCATGACAATGACACATTTATGTTGTTGGACTACAAATTCGAGCCGGTTGACCCGAGGTTTGATTTTGTTTTGTCTCATGAAATATTTACCAGCTTACCCTTGCTTCTTTCCGGCATGCCTCCGACGTACAATGTCATAAGCTTATAGGGCATGGAAGACAAACTCACCGGCGAGGCCATCCTCATGTACTACAAGTTTGAGCCTCCCGATTTCAACAAGCTTGGCGGCCCCAACATCATTGTGAAAGACTACAAGTCGAAGCCGCCCGACTCCGACATTATGCATCCAAGGTTGATTTTCAAGGGTCTTGTTCTTCAAGTGACTCCTTTCTTTTTTTTACGGTGAAACGAGGACGTTTCACATTTAAGAGGAGGAGAATGATACGCCCCCGGATGGCATCGCCATCCGTGTTTCCGGCTAGAAGGACCCGCACATTTTGAAGACCGTTATTATTATTCGGCTATTTAATAATAAGTCTTTTTGTATTCTGAACTTTAATTCCGGAACTTAATTCCGTGAATTAAATTCCGACCTTTCATATTTTAGGCTTTTCATATTCGGAACTTAATTCCGACTTTAAATTCCGTCATTTATGTTAAGACTCTTTGTATGGCCTCCATCCACTATATAAGGATGGCTTGGCTCATTTGTAAAAGATATGTCTAAGTTGAATACTAAGTATTGAGAAGGAAAACCCTCTTACTTAGTTTAGGCATCACCTTCTTCTCCCACCCTCTTAGAGTTCTTGCTTGGATCTAGTCTTTGATCCAAGCCTCCACATTCGAGGATCCTTTTGAAGGATCAACCAAATGCTTCCGCCATCCAAATTCTAAGTTTGATCCGATTCAAACAATCAAGAAGGAGTAGTTGAAGTTTCTCCTCGATCTAGATCCCCCCTTATTCTATCACTTGGGCTATCAACTTCACTGCTCGTATGGCATTAATGGCAAAACTCGCCTCTTCAAAGGTCATAACCTTGAAAGACCTCTATCTAAACATTCTCAAAAGAGACTATAACAACCTTCCAACTGATGTCTAACATGACATGATAGTCATTCATCCAAACCGTACACATAATGACTTCCTCATGCACCTAAGGCATGACACAGAAGTCTACAAACCATACACAAGTCCCTGAATGAATGGGACAATAACATATCTCGCGGTTACCTCAGACCCTAACTGATAATCCTGTAAAGGAAAATCTATCTTCTACTGTGCCCACCGCCAACTATGAACGCATGCATCGAAAGACAAGAAGTGCATAGCACTCACAACAAACACAAACTCCACTAGGTAAACCATAAATGAGAATGGTACTTGTAACAGCTAACGCCAGAAACTCCACTACATATCATCATTCAACCTCGGATCTATGCTCCTCAGGTATCACTGAGGTCATTGTCATAGCCTCCATTTCCACTCTTTTTGCACCGGAAAGAGGAAGGTCTTGCTAAGAAGAAACACTACCTTGCTAACAGAAAGGGGCTAGATGTCCTAGTTCACCACAGGTGAAACAAGCTATCGGTGCCAAAGGGCACTCAGAACGCAAATCATCTGGATAGCCAAAGTTGAAACATAACCGTCCCATCCTTGCAACCTGTGCAACTGAAGGGTATCTCGATCTTCGTCGTCCACCTTTCATGATCTTACTCCGAGAGGGAACTGGTAAAGGCAGCGCCTTGCCCTGTTGACAAAACTTTGCTCTATGCCCTGCTTTACCACATGTAAAGCATATTATTGGCGTCTTCGGGCACACAGCTCGCCGGTGTCCAAACTTCGCGCAATTAAAACACTATAGTTTTGTGCGAGTCGTCTTCATGGCCAAAGGACCGCTTGATTGTCCTGACATCTGACTTGGTTCACCATTCATCATCCTTGCTTCTCCACTAACTGATCCAGTCCATTGATTCTTCTTTAATCTTGAAGCTTCAGTTGGTCCCACAGATGTTGGTAACTCGGGTGTAGGTCTACCCGCTATGACAACCTCATATACTTTGCGCATATATTCTTGAAACTCGGATCTACTCATGGATACATGATCAGCCTCTTCAAACTCGTTCTCTGCCATAGGCAAACAACAACGGAAACTGGTCCCTGACTTGACATTACTGGAGGAAGAGGGGGTGTGCCCCTACCTCGTCCCACTATAGATACTGCTCTAGTCAGAGCCATTTGTAGGATATACGCACCTAATCTTATAAGGATATATGATGCCATAAGTATCGATATATATATATATATATATATATATATATATATATATATATATATATATATATATATATATATATATATATATATATACTACATCCACACAATCCATAATACACACAAATATATATACATATCTACGCTGCAGAGATCCATGGCAGAGGTGACGACTTCTCATACATTCTAACCCAAAACCACACGTAAAACCAAAAACGTTTTAAAACGTCATACCCCTTTCGGGTTCTGTTTATTTTACCTATGAGACCTTATTGCAAGTAGCAAGTGCCATTGTTGTGAACCTAGGCTCTGATACCAACTCTGTAACACCCCGAATCCGCGGGACTCGGAGTTCCACATTGTGCTAAGATCTCATAGTGGATCCTGACCCTAGCCTAACAACAAGTTCACTGGACCTTACAACATGGCACTGACAAATATAAAACAAATCCATAAAACTGTGAAACTATATAACCAAAGGTAAAGGACAACATAGCTGAGTATGTAAAATAACATCCTCATATGGGAGGTACAAAAGATCATCCTCACGTAGGAGGGAAACACAACAACCCCAAACCAACAACCTAATGTACGAGAGTCCTCGTCCTGTCACCCTGCCAGATCACTCAGCAGCGCCTAACCTGCAAACATCTACAATACGGTATGAAACCATTAGCTAACCATACATATATGAGGTAATGCATAAGCACAAACACAATCATGAAAGATAAACACATCAGCATGCTATCATACATTTACCCATTTTATCATCTTTATATAATAGACATTCACTCAAATTGTATATATAAGTATATATGAAACTATGTGACACAAGGACCGATACATCCTCGCCTCTAAGCCTGCTAGCCAGCTGCACAAGTATCGGTCACACAATCTGTGTACCCTGTGGGAGTGGATTGTGCCCTTCTTGTAAAGTCAGTCTGACCTGACATCGAAGAACCTCCCAGACTCCATAGCGGGATGAAAGGGAAAGGTTATCACACCCACGAATATGGGGCAATCAATAAAACATAGGTCGGTATAAACAACAATCTCATGCTATCATAGCAACATACAAAACACACACCACTCATGCAAACACCCAATATAGGGATGTTAGCTAAGTAACTCCTACGGACTTGCCTCAACCTCGTACACAACTCAAACACGATCAACCAAAACCAACCTCCAATCCTGAGAGAGGGGCACTGCCTAATAACAAGGCATAAAGATATATCAACCTCTATTCATAAAATGGGTCACACCAAGACCCAAGGGATCCATAGGATCATCCACAACTTAAACCTCACAACCTATAATCCTTAAAAGCCGTACATGACATATACCGATCATAACCTCATCAAAGAACAATTTCACACATTTAGCATGATCCTATACACTCATACTAGGAAATGAGGGAACAAAGGCATCCTAAAGACGGCCTAGAAGCAAAACTCAACTGTAGAACCAAGTGCAACACCAAGATGGTGCAGGTGGCCGCAGGGGCGGCTAGAGTATGGCGTAGGGGTGGCTCACTACTGGCACCGGGGCGGTCCAGAGGTGGCGCAGGGGCGGCTGGTGTACAGAGACACACCTTCAGCTCCTCCTTGCTTCTTCAATCGGTTTTTTCACTCGTCTTTCAACCAGCATCCATACACACATATATACATACATATATACATCAGCAGAAGCCAAACAAGGCTGCCACAAGATCACTCTTGTGGATCCTAAGCTAAGGAGAAAGGAAAGAACATAGAAAGGAAGAAAAGAAGAAAGAAAGAGGGGAAGCCATAGAAGCTTACAAAGATGAGCTTTACTCAGAGGAGAACGCCATCCAAAACGTCAAGGCTGGCTATCAACAAGCACAACAGCAACAACCATCAACAACAGCAAGCAAATCCATCAAGGATCTCTCACAAACTCAACCAAACTCAAGGAAGATCAAGATGGTCCAAGGGAGAAGAGAAGAGAGGATGAAGTGCGTAGGGAGAGAGAGATAGGGTTGAAGATACCTAACCCTCATCTGGAGGAGAAGAAGAAGATATAAAGGAAAGAAAGGTCAAAAAGCAAAGCTCGGGTCAAAGAAGACGACTGCAGCCCACCACAAACCGCAGGGGCGGCTGGCCTGGCCGTTGGGGCGGCTCACAGAACCGCAGGGGGGGCTTGCCAAGGGCGTAGGGGCGGCCCACTGCAGCTCCAACAAAGAAAAGCAACTGCGTCTCAGCTGAAGCGCATGTGCGGGATCTCTCAAAGACTAAGGCTCTTACACTACAGGTTAGGAAGACTGCAGAGTGAGCCAGATGGGGTGACCAGCCAAGGACTTCTGTACATTAGGGTTGCATGGGATATGTGATCTTTTGTATGTGATGTTTATAGATGTTGTTTTGTACTCGGATTTGTTGATGTAAATCCTTTTGATATATCTTATACAGTTTTATGTATTTGAGTTTAATCTACCTGTGCCTTGTTGTAAGATCTAGTGAACTTGTTGTCAGGCTAGGGTCAGGATCCATTGTGAGATCCTAGCCTAATGTGACACTCCGAGTCCCACGGATTCGGGGTGTTACAGAGTTGGTATCTGATCCTTAGGTTGACAACAATGGCACTTGCTATCTGCAATAAAGGTAGAGTGGATAAATAAACAGAACCAGAAAGGGGTTTGACTTTTGAAAAGGTTTTAGATTTAAAGCGAGTATAGATGTTTTGGGATAGTGTGTACAAAAGTCGTCACCCTTCTGAGGATCTCCACAGTATATATATATATATATATATATATATATATATATATCTTCTATGTGTTGATGTGTATGCATGTACTATTAAATATTCTATATATAAATCTATATATATGGCCTATATAGAGCCTTATACGTTAGGTGTGTATATCCCGCAGATGGCTCGGACTAGAGCTACTGCCGCTGTAGGCACAGGCAGAGGTAGACAACCCTGTCCTCCGGGTGTGGTAGGTGAGGGACCAACTCCTGTTGCAGATCCACTAGTGGTGGAGGAGGTTTTTGAGGAGGTTGTTGAGAGTGTCGTTCCAGCGACGAGGAGTGGTGGGTCCAGGAGTCAGCTGACCCATCGAGCCCAGTCAGATGGCTCAGACCGTGTTTTATGGGAGGGCCGGAGTTCAGAGAGTATCTCAGGCATTTTGAGGAGGCCATTAGAGTAGGAAGACGAGCCCCAAATCAACTAGGGCATGAGGGTTCATCTGCGAGATCCTATGGAGCTACCCAGGTGCCACCTATGCCGGCACGTGCTGCTGAGGTTGCTCGAGCTGTAGAGAAGACTAGAGGGACTCGACCAGATACTTGGTTGAAGGCATTTCATCAGTAGGGAGTACCACACTTCAAAGGGGAGATTGGTTTGCAGACTGAGGTGTGGATCGGGCACGTAGACTCAAATTTAGAGTCTATCAGGTGTCGTGAGGACAGACGGATATAGCTAGTCCAGTCTCTATTCCGTGACCTAGCACACTAGTGGTGGAGGACAGTCTCTATTCCGTGAGGACAGACGGATATAGCTAGTCCAGTCTCTATTCCGTTACCAGCTATGAGTAGATGAGGACTTTGCTGAGGGAGCAGTTCTACCCTGCCTCACTGAGGAGGAAGAAGCTGCAAGATTTTATGGAGGCGGGTTTTAAGGACGTACCCATTACATATGCCATTCGCCGTTCCAAACTGAGTTAGCATTGTTGGGTCCAACTGCACCATCTGAGGACCAGCATGTGTATTTTTTCTCCCGTCGTCTGAGGGAGAGCACACGTTTATACACGGCAAGATTCCACTGTGATTCATTGACAGATTACTAGGATCGGGCCTTTGCCTATGAGAGAGAGAGAGCTAGCCAAAGAAGGACTTCTCAGACAAGACGGTCTGAGGAGAGACAGCGTACAGGACAGACTGGTGCATAAGCATCTGGATACGGGCGAGGTCAGTCTCAGGGCCGCCCGAGTGGTCTAGTGTCTGCATAGACGACTGAGAGAGGTCGACAGTGTTACAACTACGGGGCCTATGGAAATATGAGGGCTGAGTGCCCGAGAACACAACTAACTTGCTTCTCGTGTGGGAAGCCAGGACATAGAGCTACGTTTTTCCGTCAGGGCAAGGTGCCATCACAGTAGGGTTCTTCCCCTTCAGGTGCAGTAAGAGGTGGGCAGAGACCGCCTCAACATCAGGCACATGGACAACAAAGAGTCCCATACACACCTGCTACTCAGGGATAAGCTTCAGGACCGAGTAGAGGTAGAGGTAGAGATGCTGGTACTAGTGACGCCCGAGGAGCTCGAGGTCGAGTTTTTGAGCTGAGGAGTGCTGAGGAGCCGCTAGCACCAGTTGCTACAGGTACCGTTCTGTTACATGGTTTACTTGTTAGAGTTTTATTTGATATGGGTACTACGTATTCCTTTATTTCTGCTGCATGTGTTCAGCGTTTGAGTTTATCTACCATAGAGGGGACCCCCTTTACTATAGGGTTACCTGATGGTAGTTGGGTCCGAGGTACCCGTGAGATACGTAGTTGTCCCCTTCGTTTAGGGACTCGTGTTTTACTTTTTGACTTCTTAGTCATGCCATTGATGCATGAAGAAGTCATATTAGGTATGGATTGGATGTGTAGACATCGTGCGGTGTTAGATTTGGGTAAGAGAATTGTTACAGTCTCTACCGACGTAGGTCCGTTAGAGGTTTTCCGGGGTTGGGACCTTAGGAAGACGGGATCTTTTATCAGTGCCGTACGAGTAGCTAGACTGATAGCACAGGGATGTGATGCCTTATGGTGCTATGCCATGAAGGATGGAGAGAGTCCAACTTTAGAGGATATACCAGTGGTCTGTGAGCCTACAGACGTGTTTGTAGAGTCGTCTAGCTTGCCGCCTCAAAGGAGCGTAGACTTTGGTATCGAGTTGGAGCCTGGCACGAGACCCATCTCAAAGGCCCCGTATCATATGGCACATGTCGAGATGTTGGAGCTGAAGAAGCAACTCGAGGAGTTGGCTGAGAAGGGCTTCATACGCCCTAGCGTATCACCATGGGGTGCACTAGTCTTCTTCGTATGAAAGAAGGACGGCTCGTTGAGATTGTGTATAGACTACAAAGAACTGAACAAGGTGACCATCAAGAACAAGTATGCACTGCCTCGTATATATAATCTACTTGATTAGCTTCAGGGAGTGACAATTTTCTCCCGGATCGACTTGCGTTCAGGATATCACCAACTAAGGGTGAGAGAGCAGGATGTGCACAGGACGGCATTTCGTACCCGTTATGGACACTACGAGTTTATAGTGATGCCATTTGGGTTGACGAATGCCCCAACAATTTTCATGGAGTTGATGAACAATATCTTCATCGACTTCTTGGATCAGTTTGTCGTAGTCTTTATTGATGACATTTTGGTATACTCTCGTAGTAGAGAGGAGCATGTCTGGCATCTGAGTACAGTTTTGCAGATTTTGAGGGATAGAAAGCTATATGCCAAGCTCTCTAAGTGCGAGTTCTGGATGTCAGAGGTTGCTTTCATTGGACATATCGTCTCCGCCGACGGGATTATGGTTGACCCGGCAAAGATTGAGTCTGTTGCTGCATGGACAAAACCGACGAACGTCAAGGAAGTGCGTAGCTTTCTTGGCCTAGCCGGTTATTATAAACGCTTTGTGGAGGGATTCTCTGTGATTGCCCGTCCACTGACGAGTCTTTTGAGGAAGACTACCAGATTTGTATGGATCGACCAATGTGCTTAGAGTTTCGAGGTGTTGAAGAAGCATTTGACTTCATTACTTGTCTTGGCACATCTAGAGGGTTCTGATGATTTTGTGGTCTACAGTGATGCATCCAAGCTAGGCTTGGTATGTGTGTTGATGTAGAGAGGCAGAGTGATTGCATATGCGTCTCGACAGCTGAAGACGTATGAGGAGAACTACCCAACTCATGATCTGGAGTTGGTAGCGGTAGTTCATGCTTTGAAGATCTGGAGACATTGCCAATATGGTGTTGTTTTTTAGATCTTCACAGACCATAAGAGTCTGAAGTACATTTTCACACAGCGGGAAATGAATAACCGCCGGCCTCGATGGCTTGAGTTGAGCAAGGACTTTGACCTTGAAATTTTGTATCATCCTGCCAAGGCGAATGTGGTAGCTAACACCTTGAGCAGGAAGACGCATTGAGAAAAGGAGATTGCCAGACTGATTGTACAGCCTCAGCTTTAGAGGGATCTAGCTTGGCTAGAGATGGACATCCAGTTTCTTGATGAGGATGCCCATTTATTTGCTTTAGAGGTTCTACCATGTCTGTTGGATGAGATCCAACATGAGCAGGGGACCTGCCCGCCCCGATGAGGATTAAAGAGAGGATGTCTTGTGGTGAGGCACAACAATTCTACATTGGAGCAGATGGAGTGATGAGGCGTCATGATCGTATTTGTGTACCTGCAGATGCAGAGATGAGACAACGGATCTTACAGGAGACTCACTATACACCTTACTCTGTACATCAGGGTACGAGTAAGATGTACCATGATGTGAGACCCTAATATTGGTGGGGAGGGCTGAAGCCCGTCGTAGACAGATTTGTGGCCTAGTGTGCGATCTGTCAGCAGGTCAAGATAGAGCATTTCAGGCCTAGAGGTGAGCTCCATCCACTGCTCGTACCGTATTGGAAATGGGAGGACGTCTCCATGGATTTTGTGACCGGATTTAGGACCATTAGGAGCTTTGATGCTATCTGGGTGTTGTGGATAGACTGATGAAGACGGCATGTTTTATTCCCATCAGAGAGACATGGCCAGTGAGTAGATTGGCGGAGGAGTATAGTAGACAGATAGTGAGACTCCATGGGGTACCGAGGACGATTGTCTCTGATCGAGATGGATGGTTTACTTCGAGATTCTAGCAGCAGATTCAGACTGCTTTGCGGACAAGTCTACACTTCACGACTGCGTTTTACCCCCAGACAGATGGTCAGTCAGAGAGGACCATCTAGACCTTAGAGGACATGTTGCGAGCCTGTGTGTTGGATTGAGGACAAGGATGGTCTGATTACCTCCCACTCGTTGAGTTCTCATATAACAACAGCTAGCATGCATCTATTGGGATGGCTCCTTATGAGGCACTGTATGGACATAGGTGCAGTACATCTTTATGCTGGGATGAGCGTAGCAGTATCAGTGGGATAGCGGTAGAGCAGATTCAAGATGATATGGCTCAAGTAGCGCTGATTAGAGAGAGGATGTTGGCTGCACAGAGTCGCCAGAAGTCGTATGCAGACAAGAGGCGTCGGCCTCTAGAGTTCAGGGTAGGAGCTCATATGTGGTTGAGAGTATCTCCGACGCGAGACGTCAGACGTTTTGGCATAAAGGGGAAGCTGAGTCCCCGATATGTCCGTCCTTTTGAAGTCCTATAGCGAGGTTAACATTGCCTCCGAGGTTAGAGGGTATTCACCCTGTGTTTACTGTGTCTCAACTGAGGGAGTCATACCAGATCAGAGGCACATTGTGAGTTATGATGATCTGGTGTTTGAGCTGGACAACACTTTTGCAGAGCACCCTATTGAAGTCCTATAGGGAGGTGTTAGATGCCTGCATTCGAAGGACATTCCTATGATGAGGTTACAGTTGTCTAGACGAGGACCGGATGAGGCTACATGGGAGACTGAGGATAGTATCCAGAGGAACTATTCAGAGTTCTACGCCGAGATAGATGCACCAGTAGGATCCACGAGTAAATCTTAGTGCCATCTTGGTTAGTGCATGTTATGCTATGTGCTTATATGATATGTTGTATTTTTGTGCTAGCTGTGATATGTTCATATTATCTGTTAGATCCTGTTTGCTAGCGCGAGATAAGTATAGTTGGAGATGGTTCTTTCCTCCATGCTACGGTGCGTGTGTTAGGATTAGCTGGAGATGGTTCTTTCCTCCATGCTATCATTGATGGACATAGTGTGAGTGGAGATGGTTTTCCTACACGTAGTAGTGTTATGCATATATTTTGGCTGGAGATGGCTTTCCTCCACGCCAATGTGATGTGGTTAGTGTCTGGCTAGAGATGATCTTCCTCTAAGCCTTGCTTAGAGTTGATGTTGGTGCGCTAGAGTGATGATTCCTCCATGCCGTTTTTGAGGATATAGAATATCATAAGTTATGATGATACCTTTAAAAGGGAGAGTTATACCTCGGCTTACGGGTCCGAGTGGATTTGGGATCTTGGCACACCTTAAGGTGTTATGTCATGGGAAACGAAGTTTCCTCAAGGCATAATCTTGTCTTCACAGTTCTCCGTATATGATCATTAATACTGGATAGCTGCTTGGTTCCCGTACAATCAGGAGGACGCTGCTAGAGAGGCAGCTGACCAAGATGAAGATGAAGATGGCTATGGAGGAGCTGGTGCCATGGATACCGGTATTGACACCGGAGGCCCCAGTATTTCCACTGTTGACCTTGACGATGAGGCCACTGAGGACGAGAGAGATGTAAGAGCCTTAGTCTTTAGGATCCTTTAGTCCTTGTGAGCCTTGTTGGATCTTGGCCGCCGCCCCTGCTGATCCTGTTAACCTCCCTGCACCTCTGGAGGGCCGCCTCTGCGCCTTCTGTGGACAGCCCCTGCGCCTGGAGTGAGCCGCCGCTGCGCCTCACTGGGTCAGCCTTGAGTTCAATGCTTCCGTTGGTACATTCAGGGCATACCTTGTTGGTATGTTTCCTTCCTTCCTTTCCTTTGGCCTTTGCTTAGATGTTGGCTAGGCTAGCTTGGTTAGGATGAGTTGTAAGATAGAGATGTGCCTTAGGCACTTGTGTTTATGTTGAGGATATGCCTTAGGCATTTGTGAGCATGTTATGATCTAGAGGTTTGGATTGAGGTTGTAGGTTGGTTATGGTTATGGAGACGAGTCTGCTAACCATTGTAGTATGTGATGATGTGTGCCTTGCTATTACAGGCGTTGATTACTTCCCCAAGGGGAAGCTGTGACGTGGTATTGGATACGAGTGTTATAGGTAAGTCCATAGGACTTACTTAGCATTCAGTTGTGGGTTTGTGTGGTTGTGATGGTTGTGTATGTTCATATAATTGTGCATTTATAACCTAAGCCGGACTAGGATGACCATTTATGATATTAAATGGCCCAAGTGTATTATAACGTGTCGTGACCACTTGCCTCCGCCTGCTGGTAGGAGGAGGTGCCCTGAAGATGATCTCACTGGGGGGACGAGTGATGATCACACCCATGCAATACCCTTGTGTTACGTTGGATGGGACGAGGTTCTTTCGGCTCCTCGTGTTACAAAATAAGTTGAATTAGTAATGGAATAACATAACTGAAAGATAATAAATGAAAGTGTGTGGAATTGCATGTATGAAATGTGGATATGTGTTTGTGCTATTACCTTTATGCTTATTCATTTCTGTAGCTAACGGTGTACACCGTGTTGTAGATGATCTTCAGGTTAGGAAGATTGTAGAGTGAGCTAGATGGGGTTACCAGCCGAGGACTTCTGTACATTAGGGTTGCATGGGATATGGGATCTTTTGTATCTGATGTTTATGGATGTTGTTTGTACTCGTATTTGTTGTTGTAAACCCTTTTGATGTATCTTATACAGTTTTATGTATTTGGTTTTAATCTACCTGCGCCTTGTTATAAGATCCAGTGAACTTGTTGTCAGGCTAGGGTCAGGATCCATTTTGAGATCCTAGCCCAATGTGGCACTCCGAGTCCCGCGGATTCGTGGTGTTACGAGAGAGGCGCCTGCAGCTCCAACTGACATGCCACCGCCACCTCAACAGCGAGCCCGCCGCAGTCGAGATCCCGAGGTGCATTAGAGGATAGATGATCTGATAGCATGAATTATAGTCTATATTTCAGGGTTTGTTTGGACGTTTTATCTTTCATAATCTGCATGTTTGTATGTGCATTATGTGATTTTACTACCATTTCATCTACCTTTGCGAGAATCGAGGTCTACACCTAGTTTTGTTGTAATTGCAGGTGATATGGTACGTTTTGCATCAAAAAGGAGCAAAAGGAGTCATGAGTCATTTGGAGCTACATCCAGGGAGCATAGCCATGGATTAAAGATTTACTTTGGAGCAGATTCAAGAGATTTCACATTCTGTTGTGACTCACCTCGGTTGACCAGAAATTCACCTCGACCGAGGCGATCCAGAGACGCCGACTCGACCAAGGCGAACACCTAGGACGCGGCGAGAATATTTTATTCTTGGATGAGATCTTTTAAATTTGGAAAGTGATCTTATATTTTTGGGCTTGGCTCCTGGAAGGAAGGAGATATGCAGAATCATATATTTTACCTATTTTTATGGGAAAATATCTTTCTAAGATTTATTATCTTTGGAGGTTTATTTTCCTATAAAAAGGGTTGGATTTCCACAATTCCAACATCTGGCATACGAGCTTGCTTACGAGAAGATCCCGCCCATAACGCAGCGGCAGCAACATACTCCAATTGGAGAGATTCGAAGAACCTTTTTGAAGGTTGAAGGAAGATTGAAGTCTATAGCTTTTATAGCTTTTTGGAGGGTTTTGTAAGATTGTCTTTAATTCCCTCATTTGTTGTCTTGTCTTTTTGGATTGCTATCCAAGGAACGCTTTGTTGTGATATTTGATTCAGTTATTGAAGTCTTTTCCTTAAATTCTTCTTTGTTCAAATATTCACCTTCTTCCCATATATTTAATACTTTCATTATGATGATGAGTGGCTAATTTCCTTGTGTGATTCTAGGGTGATTGGCTGAAGGTTGTGGGAAAAACAATGATAGAATAATCTTAGATTCCAGTAGGATCCTGAAAGTTTGAGTCTTTAACCTTAACCCTAAGCATATCGTTGTCGATGAACATCTCGGCCGGGGTGGAATTCTTCTGACCGAGGTGACTTATCCGATTCTAAACAGAAAGTTAAGTGTTAGAGTTTGCTAAATCCTATTCTTATTACACCTTCCTGGTTCAATGCAAGCTTGGGATGAGACTTACCCGGTAATTCCTTAGTTTGTATATCAACGATCATAAGTGTAGGTAATAAAGGTTTATCCTGTATTGGGGTTTGAGTGTGCTTCCATCCCATCTTTGTGAGTTAGCCTGATACTTACCCGGTAAAGGTTGATTCTATTCCCTTAGATGGTGTGTTAGTTTGAGGTTATAGTTCTTTATCTTGATTCCTTGAGACTTACCCGGTAATAGGAGTTACGGTTTAGGATTAGTGTGTAGTGAGACTTACCCGGTGATTTACTCCACTTTAGTAACACCTTCCCCACGCAAAAATCTCAGCTTTGTCCACTTATCTATAGATCTTGAGTTGGAACCACAACTAGATGCTTTAATCCCTAGAATTGCATGTTTGCTTTATTGACTTCTTATTCATCTTTGATTGTGTTAATTGCTCTTATGGTTAGTATTGACATAAGCATACCGTTATTGACTTTGTTTCACCGAGTCCCTGTGATCGACCCCTGGAATTTTCTTGCTTTTACTACGATTGACCCGTACACTGCGGGTTCGCATCCTTGTTTTAAGCTTAAGTCTAGGGTTATAAATTTAAAGCTTGCACACACCGTTTGGAGCGAACAAGTTTTTGGCGCCGTTGCCGGGGACTTGGTCTAGACCGAGCAGGTACGGTTTGCTCTTGGGGCGCTTGCCCCTTGTCATCTAACCACTCTACTTGAGTGACTTTTGCAGGTTCTTTCTCAGGTATATGCGAAGAACCCGCACTGGGAAGGAAATCGTTCCTTACGATCCCGAACCAGAAAAGACATACAAGCGACGCTTAAGAGAAGCGAAGATGGCCCAACAAGACAATCGCGATCTTGCGGCCGAATTAAAAGAGACGCAAGAGCTGCTACGTCTCAGCAAGGAAGAACTAAGGCAAGAGAAAGAAAAGAATCGCACCAGGACTGCAGCTATCGAAGCGGAAATAGCTGTCATCCGAAACCAGATTCTACAGCCACGAAGGGAAGATCCTCCTGTTGAACCTCGACCGATGCAGGATCCAGTAGTTGACCCTCGACCGAGGCAGGTTCCAGTACCTGATGCCCCGGCCGATGTACTTCCACCTCGGATGCCAGTCCGAGATGTTCTTCTTGCAGGAATCCCACAAACCCTAGGTCAAAGGATGGACCCTAATCAACAGCTGAGGCGTCCAGGAGTGAACCTAGGAGATCCAGCGGACCATGACTACGAACTTCGACCACAAGTTCTATCCATGATTCGCCAATGCCAATTCGGAGGGCTAGAGAAGGAATCACCGCATCAACATCTTCAAAACTATGAGATCTTGATGGAAACCTTGCGGCCTTCCAAAATTGAAAATAACAACTACAAGCTAAGACCTTTTTACTTTTCTTTAAAAGATAGAGCTCTTACTTGGTATCAATCTCTTCCTCCAGGAAAAATTAGCACATGGGAGGAGATGACTACGGAATTCTTGACCAAATTCTTTCCCCCCTCAAAGACCGCTGAAATGAGAGGGAAGATCAATACTTTCATTATGAAGGACAAGGAGAGCTTGTCCAAATCTTGGGAGCGGTTCAAGGATATCCTTTTGGATTGCCCACATCATGGGATTCCAAAGATCGAGTTGTTGGAGATCTACTTCAAAGGGCTGGACGGAAGCACCCAGTTCAATCTCCAACTACTCTCTGCCGGTACCTTCATGGACATGGCGATTGATGAGGCTTGGGACTTCATTGAGAAGCAAGCCTTGCACATGGAGAAATATACCCACCAAGGAGCTGAAGGTGGAGTTAAAAGAGTCAACTTTCAAGAGACTCAATCCAACAACAATCAACTCACATCTTTGAAGAATGACGTGAAGCAATTGAAGGAACTCTTGATGGCTCAAACTAAGAAGGAAGAGCAAGGGCAAAGGAACAACAACAATAACGGGTACCGTAACAACAACAACGGTCCCCGAAACAACAACTAAAACAATAACAATAGAGGATCCAATAGCAACAATTGGAGGACGAACAATCAAAGCAACCAGAATCCTGGTAACAATTATTCTAACTCCAACTCTAGTATTTCCTCTAACCCTTTCCTCTCTTCCCCTTCTTCTTCTTCTTCTACTCCATTAAAGAGCCAAGGGCAAGGATCAAGTTCGTCTCAGCCGGAAAAGAAAGACGCAGTTCTGGAGGCTATCTTGATCAAGCTTAGCGCTATGGAGAATTCTATGACTTCATTTTCGAGGGCCCAAAAGTCCTTCGAACAACAACTTGCTAATAGGGCGAATGAAGCGCCAAGAGATCCAAGGAAGCTTCCAGCAAAGACGGAAAGCAACCCTAAGGGCCAGTGCATGGCCATAACGACGAGGAGCGGACTCAAAACTGCAGATCCAGTACCTCGCTCGACGCAGACCACCTCGGTCCAGATCCAGTCGAAGAACACCTCGACCAAGATGCCAACCGAGGCGGAGCAACAGAAAGCAGGAGGGATGACAGAAACTTATATTCCACCCCCTGCATACAAACCACCACTTCCATTCCCTCAGTCCAGAGCCAGAGCACATCTAGACAAGCACTTTGGTAAGTTTCTTGACTTGATGAATAAGCTACATATTAATATTCCTTTCCTTGATGCTATTTTAGGTATGCCCGCCTATGGGAAGTTCTTAAAAGAAATCTTATCAAGGAAGAGGAAGCTGGAGGATGTTGGTGAAGTTAGGATGACATCTAAATCTTCGGAGCTTATCAAGATCATGAAGGAAAAGATGCCACCTAAGTTGAGAGATCCCGGCTCGTTTTGCATTCCCATTCAAGTTGGGGATGTCACTTGCGAAGCCCTTTGTGATCTAGGAGCCAGCGTGAGCATCATCCCGCTGGAGCTATGCACGAAGATCGGTCTTGGAGAGCCCAAGCCGGTCAAGATTCGACTTTATATGGCGGATCGCTCCATTACCCATCCCGTGGGCATCTTGGAGGACGTTCCGGTCAAGTTAGGTAACTTCTATCTACCTATAGATTTTGTTGTACTTGACATTCCCGCAGATTATCCTGTTCCTATTATTCTCGGGAGGCCATTTCTAGCAACTTCGGGTTGCAACGTGGATTGCAAGAACGCCAAGTTGAAATTCAACGTTGGTGGCGATGAGGTGGAGTTCGCACTACTTGCAGCCATGAAAGGGGAGCAGCTAACTGATGATATCTTCAACATCTACGATGAAGAAGAATCAAGAGAATTGGTGAGCTCTATCCTTGTTAACGATCCACTCGAAAGAGTTATTAGCTTCAGTTTAATGGAGGAAGGTATAGATGCTTCTTGTGATGCAGATATACGGAGCTTAAAGGCACTGGAAGAGGATCCAGGAGCTACAACTGAGAAGCTAGTCCAGGAGACGAAGATCTCCAATTTCGGATCCAGCAGCAGTACCTCGACCGAGGCACTTTCTGGACTGAGCAAGGCAACCGAAAAACATCTCGGTCAACGCCTATGCGCCTCGACCGAGGTCGATGGCGAGATGATGTCAACTGAGATTGCATTTAGTCCAGTTTCTGACACCACTCCACTGGAAAGAGGAAGCACAGATCCTCTCAGAAAGCACCCCCAGTTGTGGAGCTTAAACAACTCCCTAGTCACTTGAGGTATATCTTTCTTGGGCCGGATTCTACTTATCCCGTTATTGCTAGTGCTTCCCTTTCCGATTCTGAATTATC
The DNA here is from genome assembly GCA_033239045.1 of Fagopyrum esculentum. Taxonomy (NCBI): domain Eukaryota; kingdom Viridiplantae; phylum Streptophyta; class Magnoliopsida; order Caryophyllales; family Polygonaceae; genus Fagopyrum; species Fagopyrum esculentum. The sequence goes on from BSUD01000005.1 coordinate 93,615,321, forward strand.
TAAGCTAATGCATGTCCTGAGAAAGCATCGAAAAGCCATAGGTTACACCACGGATGATCTTATTGGCATTAAACCTTCTTTCTGTATGCATAGAATTCTAATGGAAGATAATCATAAGACTTCACGGGAACCTCAAAGACGGTTAAATCCGATCATGAAAGAGGTTGTGAAGAAGGAAGTTCTTAAGTTGTTGGATGCAGGTATTATTTATCCTATCTCGGACAGCAAGTGGGTTAGCCCGGTGCATGTCGTTCCGAAGAAAGGAGGGATGACCGTTGTGACAAATAAGAACAACGAGTTGATCCCAACAAGGACCGTTACGGGCTGGAGAGTTTGCATCGACTATAGGAAGCTGAACACGGCTACTCGGAAGGATCATTTTCCGCTTCCCTTCATTGATCAAATGCTCGAACGGTTGGCCCAGCATTCACACTTTTGCTACTTGGACGGCTATAGTGGATTCTTCCAGATTCCTATCCATCCGGATGATCAGGAGAAGACCACTTTCACTTGTCCATGGGGGACGTTTGCCTATCGGAGGATGCCATTTGGATTGTGCAATGCACCAGCTACCTTCCAGCGATGCATGATGGCTATCTTTTCCGAGTACATAGAGGAGATCATGGAGGTATTTATGGATGATTTTTCTGTATATGGTTCCTCTTTTGATGATTGCCTATCTAACCTTTCTCTAGTGCTTACAAGATGTGAAGACACTAACCTTGTTTTGAATTGGGAGAAGTGTCATTTTATGGTTAACGAAGGCATTGTGCTAGGACACTGATAGCATGAATTATAGTCTATATTTCAGGGTTTGTTTGGACGTTTTATCTTTCATAATCTGCATGTTTGTATGTGCATTATGTGATTTTACTACCATTTCATCTACCTTTGCGAGAATCGAGGTCTACACCTAGTTTTGTTGTAATTGCAGGTAATATGGTACGTATTGCATCAAAAAGGAGCAAAAGGAGTCAAGAGTCATTTGGAGCTACATTCAGGAAGCACAACCATGGATTAAAGATTTACTTTGGACCAGTTTTGAGAGATTCTACACTCAGTTATGATCACCTCGGTTGACCAGAGATTCATCTCGACCGAGGCGATCCAGAGACGCCGACTCGACCGAGGCGAACACCTAGGACGCGGCGAGAATATTTTATTCTTGGATGAGATCTTTTAAATTTGGAAAGTGATCTTATATTTTTGGGCTTGGCTTCTGGAAGGAAGGAGATATGCAGAATCATATATTTTACCTATATTTATGGGATAATATCTTCTTAAGATTTATTATCTTTGGAGGTTTATTTTTCCTATAAAAAGGGTTGATTTTCTACAATTTGAGGAGGCCGCATACAATCCGCTTACAGCTGAGAACACGCAGCGGCCGCAACATACTCCAATTGGAGAGATTTGAAGAACCTTTTTGAAGGTTGAAGGAAGATTGAAGACTATAGCTTTATAGCTTTTTGGAGGGTTTTGTAAGATTGTCTTCAATTCCTTTCCTTGTTGTCTTGTCTTGTTGGATTATTATCCAAGGAACGATTTTGTGTGATATTTGATTCAGTTATTGAAGTGTTTTCATTAAATTCTTCTTTGTTCAAATATTCACCTTCTTCCATATATTTAATACTTTCATTATGATGATGAGTGGCTAATTTCCTTGTGTGATTCTAGGGTGATTGGCTGAAGGTTGTGGGAAAAACAATGATAGAATAATCTTAGATTCCAGTAGGATCCTGAAAGTTCGAGTCTTTAACCTTAACCCTAAGCATCTCGTTCAGTCGATGAACATTTTGGCCGAGGTGGAAACTGGCTGACCGAGGTGACTTATCTGACCCATAACTGAGAGTTAAGTGTTAGAGTCTGCTAAATCCTATTCTTATTACACCTTTCCTGGTTCAAAGCAAGCTTAGGATGAGACTTACCCGGTAATTCCTTAGTTTGTATACCAACGATCATAAGTGTAGGTAATAAAGGTTTATCCTTTATTGGGGTTTGAGTGTGCTTCCATCCCATCTTTGTGAGTTAGCCTGAGACTTACCCGGTAAAGGTTGATTCTATTCCCTTAGATGGTGTGTTAGTTTGAGGTTATAGTTCTTTATCTTGATTCCTTGAGACTTACCCGGTAATAGGAGTTACGGTTTAGGATTAGTGAGTAGTGAGACTTACCCGGTGATTTACTCCACTTTAGTAACACCTTCCCCACGCAAAAATCTCAGCTTTGTCCGCTTATCTATAAATCTTGAGTTGGAACCACAACTAGATGCTTTAATCCCTAGAATTGCATGTTTGCTTTATTTGACATCTTATTCATCTTTGATTGTGTTAATTTGCTCTTGTGGTTAGCTTGACATTAGCATACCGTGTTGACTCTGTTTCACCGAGTCCCTGTGATCGACCCCTGGAATTTTCTTGCTTTTACTACGATTGACCCGTACACTGCGGGTTCGCATCCTTGTTTTAAGCTTAAGTCTAGGGTTATAAATTTAAAGCTTGCACACACCGTTTGGAGCGAACA
>BSUD01000005.1:93617851-93711254 GCA_033239045.1 Fagopyrum esculentum
GTACACCCACCAAGGAGCTGAAGGTGGAGTTAAAAGAGTCAACTTTCAAGAGACTCAATCCAACAACAATCAACTCACGTCATTGAAGAACGACGTGAAGGAATTAAAGGAACTCTTGATGGCTCAAACTAAGAAGGAAGAGCAAGGGCAAAGGAACAACAACAATAACGGGTACCGTAACAACAACAACGGTCCCCGAAACAACAACTAAAACAATAACAATAGAGGATCCAATAGCAACAATTGGAGGACGAACAATCAAAGCAACGGTAACAATTATTCTAACTCCAACTCTAGTATTTCCTCTAACCCTTTCCTCTCTTCCCCTTCTTCTTCTTCTTCTACTCCATTAAAGAGCCAAGGGCAAGGATCAAGTTCGTCTCAGCCGGAAAAGAAAGACGCAGTTCTGGAGGCTATCTTGATCAAGCTTAGCGCTATGGAGAATTCTATGACTTCATTTTCGAGGGCCCAAAAGTCCTTCGAACAACAACTTGCTAATAGGGCGAATGAAGCGCCAAGAGATCCAGGGAAGCTTCCAGCAAAGACGGAAAGCAACCCTAAGGGCCAGTGCATGGCCATAACGACGAGGAGCGGACTCAAAACTGCAGATCCAGTACCTCGCTCGACGCAGACCACCTCGGTCCAGATCCAGTCGAAGAACACCTCGACCAAGATGCCAACCGAGGCGGAGCAACAGAAAGCAGGAGGGATGACAGAAACTTATATTCCACCCCCTGCATACAAACCACCACTTCCATTCCCTCAGTCCAGAGCCAGAGCACATCTAGACAAGCACTTTGGTAAGTTTCTTGACTTGATGAATAAGCTACATATTAATATTCCTTTCCTTGATGCTATTTTAGGTATGCCCGCCTATGGGAAGTTCTTAAAAGAAATCTTATCAAGGAAGAGGAAGCTGGAGGATGTTGGTGAAGTTAGGATGACATCTAAATCTTCGGAGCTTATCAAGATCATGAAGGAAAAGATGCCACCTAAGTTGAGAGATCCCGGCTCGTTTTGCATTCCCATTCAAGTTGGGGATGTCACTTGCGAAGCCCTTTGTGATCTAGGAGCCAGCGTGAGCATCATCCCGCTGGAGCTATGCACGAAGATCGGTCTTGGAGAGCCCAAGCCGGTCAAGATTCGACTTTATATGGCGGATCGCTCCATTACCCATCCCGTGGGCATCTTGGAGGACGTTCCGGTCAAGTTAGGTAACTTCTATCTACCTATAGATTTTGTTGTACTTGACATTCCCGCAGATTATCCTGTTCCTATTATTCTCGGGAGGCCATTTCTAGCAACTTCGGGTTGCAACGTGGATTGCAAGAACGCCAAGTTGAAATTCAACGTTGGTGGCGATGAGGTGGAGTTCGCACTACTTGCAGCCATGAAAGGGGAGCAGCTAACTGATGATATCTTCAACATCTACGATGAAGAAGAATCAAGAGAATTGGTGAGCTCTATCCTTGTTAACGATCCACTCGAAAGAGTTATTAGCTTCAGTTTAATGGAGGAAGGTATAGATGCTTCTTGTGATGCAGATATACGGAGCTTAAAGGCACTGGAAGAGGATCCAGGAGCTACAACTGAGAAGCTAGTCCAGGAGACGAAGATCTCCAATTTCGGATCCAGCAGCAGTACCTCGACCGAGGCACTTTCTGGACTGAGCAAGGCAACCGAAAAACATCTCGGTCAACGCCTATGCGCCTCGACCGAGGTCGATGGCGAGATGATGTCAACTGAGATTGTTGAGAATAACAAATTTCTTACTCCCTTCTCTGACATTCACCCACTGTTGGCGGACCATTCCATCCACCAACTTTCTGATAATAAAGGTCCTTGGTATGCTGATATTGTGAATTATCTTGTTTGCCAGGAAACACCGCCCGGATTGACGTACTCTCAAAAGAAGAGATTCTTCAAGGAAGTACGACATTACTACTGGGATGAACCGCTGCTATTCAAGCGCGGACCGGATGGGATGCTTCGAAGGTGCATTCCGGAAGATGAAGTTAATAGCGTCATAAGGCATTGTCATTCACTTTCTTGTGGGGGCCATGCTAGCACCGATAAAACATGCGCTAAGGTATTGCGTTCCGGTTTCTTTTGGCCTACATTATTTAAGGATGTGCAATCTTTCGTTGTCTCTTGTGATGCATGCCAAAGAACAGGAAATTTATCAAGGAGAAACGAGATGCCACTTAATAACATCCAAGAAGTGGAAATCTTTGATGTATGGGGGATTGAGTTCATGGGACCTTTCCCATCCTCCGGAGGAAAACTCTACATTCTCCTTGTAGTTGATTACGTCTCTAGATGGGTTGAAGCCATTGCTTCTCCCACTAACGACGCCAAGGTGGTTGTGAAGTTCTTGAATAGAACTATCTTTCCACGATTTGGAACTCCGCGCATCATCATTAGCGATGGAGGAACGCATTTCATCAACCGAAAGTTCAAGGCACTTCTATCGAAGTATGGGGTAACCCACAAGGTATCAACCGCTTATCACCCTCAAACTAGTGGACAGGTCGAGATCTCGAATAGAGAAATCAAGGCAATTTTGGAGAAGACCGTCTCTAGAACGAGGAAGGATTGGTCCATGAAATTGGACGATGCTCTTTGGGCGTACAGGACCGCATTCAAGACTCCCATAGGCACCACCCCTTATAATTTGGTATATGGGAAGTCCTGCCATTTGCCCGTCGAATTGGAACACAAAGCGTATTGGGCGATCAAATGGTTGAATTTCGACATCAAAGAGGCTGGTGAGAAGCGACTATTGGAACTCAACGAGCTGGAGGAGCTGCGTTTGAACGCTTACGAGAATGCCAAAATCTACAAGGAAAGGACGAAGAGATGGCATGATAAGCGTATCGTCCCAAAGGAGCTTAACGAAGGAGACTTAGTTCTACTCTTCAACTCCCGCCTCCGCCTTTTTACAGGTAAGTTGAAATCTAGATGGACCGGACCTTATGTTGTGAAACATGTTTTCCCTCATGATGCAGTTGAGATATGGGGCGAAACTAGCGGAAGCTTCAAGGTCAACGGTCATAGACTTAAGAAATACCAACCGGAAACGCCGGTTGAGGAGGTTGCACCAATATACCTCATTTGAGACGCATCATGGTCCAGCTAGCGACCTTAAATCAAGCGCTTCTTGGGAGGCAACCCAAGGTATTGCTTTCTTTTCCCGTTTTCTAGTCTAGCTTAGATAGTTTTTGTTTTTGCTTTGCTTTGCTTTGTTTTTGGCGTTCTGGACAGACAACAGGGAATATCTAAGGAAGGAGCATAACTGGAAGGACAGAAGTTCGAGATTTTGAGAAGACAGAAGCATCTCGGGTACTGTCAGAGCACCTCGACCGAGTTGATTCTTGAGCAACCGAGGTGACTAGGGTTTCTGCAGAACCACCTCGGTCCGTACCACCTCGGTCCGGTCGAGACCATCTCGACCGAGGTGACAGCAGATCCTGGAACAGTATAAAAAGGGAAAAATTTTATTTTTTTACCTTTTTTACCTTCTTCATCTCGACCGCGGCGACAGTACACTTCGCTCCCTCTCGTTTCTTGCTCGTTTTTGAAGATTTCCGCTTCCAAACTGCGATTGAAGGGTAGAGGAACCTATTGCAACAACAGATCTGCAAAGAAATCGAACGAATCGACCGAAACAAGGTAAAACAAGTCGAAACCCTAACTCGTTCATTCGCTTCGATTTGGGCTTTGGTTGCCCTTGATTCTGCTGAGGAAAGACTTAAGTACCCCATAGGAAGCAATTGTAGTGATTTTTGGGGGAAAAGAACTGAATTTCTGAGAATTGGAATCGCGACTGTTGCGCCTCGGTCCGGTCGAACTGCATCTCGACCGAGGTGATTCTTAAGGGTTGTCAGTGACCGAGGTATTCTGACAGTATTGAGAGAAAATGAGTTTCGATCGTCGCCTAGCTCTTAGAGACAGATCCTCACCCTCCCCTTCTTCCTCTTCTTCCCGTCCTTACCGCCCGGTGATCCACAAGAGATGCCGGGTAGATTTTGAGCGCATAGCTAGCCGTCCAGTTATCGCACCACGTTTTTTGGACGTGTCAGCTTTTGATTGCCTAGGGTTAGATGGTGACCTTAGGAGGATGATCGCTACTGTTGGGCTGGATCAGTTTACTGAGATCCGAGCCCCAGCCTATTTGGAGCCGACCTTAGAGTTTGTTAGCTCCTTCTCCTACCTTCCCACAGACCAGTCTGTGAAGTACCGGTTGATGAACCGGAACTTCATAGTTCCTTTAGAGGTTTGGAGAGAGATTTTCGGTTTTTCTGAGCCCACCGCCACTGATTTCCCCTCCCGATCCGTAGCTAGGGAGTTCTGGGGGCAGATTGCCCATATTACCGAGCATGCAGACAGATGGCGCCCTGGAGATTCCAGGGAGAAGGTCATCTTCCATCCAGCCTTCAGACTAGCCCATAGGATATTCAGCGAGACACTTCTGGCGCGTACTGAGACGCCCCAGAAGATCCGACAGGGCGAGCTCTTCAGCCTCTACTGTATGGTCACAGGAGGTTTCCCAGACTTTGGCTTGATCTTGGCAGAGGACCTGCACAGGATCAAGGCCAAGGCGAAGGGAGACATTTGCTGCGGAGGTCTAGTCACCCATATAGCTGCCTATCACGGGATGGACCTCAGTGTATGTACGATGGTGGCGGCTCCGAAGCCGCTTGGATTACAGGAGATGATCACATGGAGGATTTTGGTTCCCCGTGGTTTGACCACTCCATATGTTGCTATGCCTTGGGAGCGGACTGCACCACAGGGGATCCGCTGGTCTGCTCAGTTCACAGTTTTCGATCCGCATTACTGGCAGACAGCTTGGGCTCCGCTGATGGAGGATCATAGAGAGGCAGCAGCTGCCCCGGCTGAGGAGGAGGATGACGACGACGAGGAGACGGTAGACGAGAGAGATGGTGGAGTCCCGATGGATACAGGTACAGATATTGCAGGTACGAGCGCACCACCGATCATTGACTTGGATGATGAGGAGGATACTGAGCCAGCACCTGCTGCACCTCCCGCTAGATCTGCTAGGCGTCGGACACGCCGTCATAGAGACACGGAGGCTCATCGTCGGATCGATGATCTGACTGACCAGATGATAGATTCTTATGCTGCCCTTACGGTGGACATGCATGAGAGATTCGCTGCCCAGCACCGACAGATTGACAGCTGGACTCAGTAGATGTTAGAGGGGCAGCACTATCAGCGTAGGATGATGGAGCTACAGTTCCAGCAGACTATGGGCTATCCGTTCGACCCGACACAGTATCCGTATGTGCCGCCACCACCACCGTCGGATCAGGATTACCGAGGAGCTGCAGGATTTTCTTTATTTTCTTTTATGCAGTTCAGCTATTTATCCGGTGAGTACTCTCATTTTCAGACTTTTATTTGACCCACTTGGACAGTGTGTCTCAAGTATGGGGTGTTTGTACTTATCTGACTACGTGATGTATTCATTTCGACTACTTTTGATGTATGACATTCTATATTTATCGGATATTTTATTTATGCTTCACTTCTGCATTTATATGATTATCTGATATTACATGCATACCTACAGGTTATTTGATTGAGAAAAACGTCGAAACCGAAAAAAAAAAAAATTTGACCTCGATCGAGTCAGTCTTGGCCAAACGAGGCATTTCACCTCGGTTGAACCAAGAACACCTCGACCGAGGTGCGTAACAGAAAGTTTTCGAAAACGATTTTGTGCTACTTATCTGGATATGATCTCAGTGAAGATTTTGTTTACCTACTGGTTTTAAATTCTTTATGTGTTTGAAAGGTTTTATAATATGTTTAAGTTGCTAAATGCTTTGTTTGAAAATTATTGGCATGTTTAATACTTTGTTTTTATCCAAATTATGTTGGATTTGAAGGTTGACACCGCAGGTTAAGTTCTCTCACTTTCTTCTTGGAAAGACCAAGGCAATTCATTCTTTTCTTCTTCTTCTTCTTGATCATGCTTAGCCCCTCATATACATTTTGCCTTCCTTTACCTATCCGGGAATTTGGAAGCAAGCGAAGTGGTGAAAGCGAGTTAAAGTTGAGAAGTGGGCTGGAAGTGAAGTGTTAGAAAGCAATAATAGGTTTGGGGAAGTCAATCATGAAGATGAGTAACTCGGCACCATTCACATAGCCGGGTGTTTGTGTCTTGCCAAAGTCGGATTGAGCGATATTCCTAACGGGTCATGGTATGTGCATCAAGGGTTTGATGCATCTCGAGAAATTGATGATTGCAGATTTCCTAGGCTTCGGTTATTGTGCACCTCTGTCCATGCATCCTAAAAAGTAAAGTAAAAAGAAAAAGTGTGAGATAAGCAAAGCTTATTGGTGGAAGATGTTGCAAGTCAAAGTGAAAGTGAAGTTCATCCTTTTCCCGGATTCTAGCACCACATTACCTTACATACATCCCTACCCTACACGTTTCTTGACCTTTTCTTTTGGGAAGCCCTTGAGACCTTGAGTTTGTTGATTGACATAGTGGTTTAAATCGGATTATACATGATTAATTTTGATAATTATGATTTATTATGAATTCTATGGTTTTATGCAAAGATAAACAACTTTCCTATATTTATAAAATGTTTTGATCATATTTGGATTTTAAATTCCAGGAAGTACTCTCTAAGAGTGATCTATGATAGTTGCACACCATAAAATATTTTTGAAAGGCTTTTCATTGATTTTCTTGACTTATAATCCATTCTATCTTGTCTTTTATATGAGGAACTTGCTTGGGGACAAGCAAGGGCTAAGTATGGGGTATTTTGATAGCATGAATTATAGTCTATATTTCAGGGTTTGTTTGGACGTTTTATCTTTCATAATCTGCATGTTTGTATGTGCATTATGTGATTTTACTACCATTTCATCTACCTTTGCGAGAATCAAGGTCTACACCTAGTTTTATTGTAATTGCAGGTGATATGGTACGTTTTGCATCAAAAAGGAGCAAAAGGAGTCATGAGTCATTTGGAGCTACATCCAGGGAGCATAGCCATGGATTACAGATTTACTTTGGAGCAGATTCAAGAGATTTCACATTCTGTTGTGACTCACCTCGGTTGACTAGAAATTCACCTCGACCGAGGCGATCCAGAGACGCCGACTCGACCGAGGCGAACACCTAGGACGCGGCGAGAATATTTTATTCTTGGATGAGATCTTTTAAATTTGGAAAGTGATCTTATATTTTTGGGCTTGGCTCCTGGAAGGAAGGAGATATGCAGAATCATATATTTTACCTATTTTTATGGGAAAATATCTTTCTAAGATTTATTATCTTTGGAGGTTTATTTTCCTATAAAAAGGGTTGGATTTCCACAATTCCAACATCTGGCATACGAGCTTGCTTACGAGAAGATCCCGCCCATAACGCAGCGGCAGCAGCATACTCCAATTGGAGAGATTCGAAGAAGCTTTTTGAAGGTTGAAGGAAGATTGAAGTCTATAGCTTTTATAGCTTTTTGGAGGGTTTTGTAAGATTGTCTTTAATTCCCACATTTGTTGTCTTGTCTTTTTGGATTGCTATCCAAGGAACGCTTTGTTGTGATATTTGATTCAGTTATTGAAGTCTTTTCCTTAAATTCTTCTTTGTTCAAATATTCACCTTCTTCTCATATATTTAATACTTTCATTATGATGATGAGTGGCTAATTTCCTTGTGTGATTCTAGGGTGATTGGCTGAAGGTTGTGGGAAAAACAATGATAGAATAATCTTAGATTCCAGTAGGATCCTGAAAGTTCGAGTCTTTAACCTTAACCCTAAGCATCTCGTTCAGTCGATGAACATCTCAGCCGGGGTGGAATTCTTCTGACCGAGGTGACTTATCCGATTCTAAACAGAAAGTTAAGTGTTAGAGTTTGCTAAATCCTATTCTTATTACACCTTCCTGGTTCAATGCAAGCTTGGGATGAGACTTACCCGGTAATTCCTTAGTTTGTATATCAACGATCATAAGTGTAGGTAATAAAGGTTTATCCTTTATTGGGGTTTGAGTGTGCTTCCATCCCATCTTTGTGAGTTAGCCTGAGACTTACCCGGTAAAGGTTGATTCTATTCCCTTAGATGGTGTGTTAGTTTGAGGTTATAGTTCTTTATCTTGATTCCTTGAGACTTACCCGGTAATAGGAGTTACGGTTTAGGATTAGTGTGTAGTGAGACTTACCCGGTGATTTACTCCACTTTAGTAACACCTTCCCCACGCAAAAATATCAGCTTTGTCCGCTTATCTATAGATCTTGAGTTGGAACCACAACTAGATGCTTTAATCCCTAGAATTGCATGTTTGCTTTATTGACTTCTTATTCATCTTTGATTGTGTTAATTGCTCTTGTGGTTAGTATTGACATAAGCATACCGTTATTGACTTTGTTTCACCGAGTCCCTGTGATCGACCCCTGGAATTTTCTTGCTTTTACTACGATTGACCCGTACACTGCTGGTTCGCATCCTTGTTTTAAGCTTAAGTCTAGGGTTATAAATTTAAATCTTGCACATACCGTTTGGAGCGAACATGATCCGACGAGGGAGTTGACAGATTCTTACGCCGCCTTGACAATTGATGTTACCCGGCGTTTCGATGCCCAAACGAGATCCATTGAGGGATGGACGCATCGGATGGAGGAGAGCATGCATTACCAGCGTTAGATGATGCAGGTGCAGTTCCAACAGGTTATGGGCTATCCATTTGACCCGTCTCAGTTCCCCTACATTCCACCACCACCACCGCCAGTCGACGAGGATTGAGCTTCATGGATTTATTTTATTATTATTATTGAGTTCATCTATGTCCGGTGAGTACTTTGTTCCTATGACTTATATTTGACCCGTTGGGACAATGTGTCCTAAGTATGGGGTGTTTGTATTATTAGACTTATTTGTATGACTCTTATCGGATACTATTGTTATTTGGCTTCATGTGCTTATATGTCATTACATGCATTGCATACAAGTTTTTGTTTGAGAAAAACGTCAAAAACCAATTTGCAATTTTTTTTTGGCTCGACCGAGACGTTCATGACCAAACGACGTCGTGAAACTAAGATACATCTTGGTTGAACACCTCGGACAACTTCAATTAACCTCGACCGAGATTGGTTTTAAACTGAAAAGATTTTCGAAACGTTTTGTGCTTCTATTCAGGATATGACCTCGATGAAGATATTTGTTTAATTAGCTTTGGAATCTTTATATGCTCGAAAGGTATTATGATGTGTTTAAGTTGCAAAATGCTTTGTTTGAAATTCCAACATGTTTAATACTTTGTTTCTATCAAAATTATGTTTGATTTGAAGGTTGACACCACATTTTGAGTTCTCTCACATTCTTCTTGAGATGATTAAGGCACTTCATTCTTCTTCTTCTTCTTCTTCTTCTTCTTCTTCGTCTTCTTCTTCTTCTTCTACTTCTTCTTCTTCTTCATGCTTTAGCCCCTCGTATACATATTTTCTCCCTTTACCTATCCGGGAATTTGGATGCAGTTGATGAAAAGCGTGTAATACCCGAAAAATTTAAACTCCGTTTAATACCCGATCAAATCGGATTCTGATCCGCCAACCCTTATTCAAAAAAATAAATAAAATAAAATAATATAAAATAAAAATAAAATAAAATTAAATAAATAAAATTAAATAAATACATAAATAAAAATAAAACAATAGCAAATTCTATCATTTTATGTGACCTTAATTCACATAAAATGATAAAAATGTAAACGAATAGAATTACGTATAATTTAAAACTCGAGGAGCGGTTTCGTACGAGTAACGACTCACTTTTCAGCCCATCCTTTAACGGGATGAACGGCCCATCGGAGTAGGCCCACAAGTACTAGTCAGCCGGCCCAAACCTTACCCTAATTTCCTCCTTAATTATTTCTTAACCTAATCTAACATTTGCCCTAGTCTACCGTACGCTGAAACAACGACTTCCACTGCCCAACCCAAAGCAAATCCAGAACCACCACCGGACCTCCCACACGTGACTGCATCCGGCCGGACTCCAGCGGAGCCGACACGCCGCCTCATCCTCGACGTCGGGATCCGCTGCTACTGCGTCGGCCAGGTGAGTATCGGTATTCCCCTCCCTTCCTCCTGAGACAGTGAACCACCTCTTACGACCTTTTGTTGCACAGCGAGAACAGGCTGCCAGTGTCGGACCACCGCAGAGAGAGAGCCCCGATCGCCACCGCCTTCGTTGTCGCTGCAGTAGATGAGGTGGCTGCCCCCTTTCCCTCTTCTTCTTCCCTGCTTCCCCTTCTGTTTCATGTGATAAACCGGAAGTCTTGCTTCTCTCTAAGCCCTGCAGTGACGAGCCAGGATGAGTGGTGCACCTGCAGTAAGTACGGTCGAGCCTGCGTACGAGCCTCCGGTCCAGGACTCCTCTACTACGCCCAACCTTGTAAACCCGGACCATCTTCAGCCTACTGTTGGTGAGTCCTCCTCTATGCTCTCCTGTTAATGTCGTAATAGTGCAGAGGAGAATGGACTGTTTGATTTCAAGTCATAATCCGGTAGGTAGTTGGTTCCAAAGTTAGTATATAAGATATGAATTTAGAGAAGGGTTGTGCGTAGCTGTCACTTTGTTTTGAACCTAGGATGTGTGAGAATAGAGTTAAATATTTCAGAAGAGTTGACAGTGAGTTTTGAACCAAAGACCTCATGAACTTCTTATGCCCAGATTTTTTTTCAGTGCATATAAACTGTCTAGTTGGGAAATAAATTTCGATACCTTAAGGTGAACATCCACCGTTGAATTTTTGATAGGTCATAGATGGATATATGTAATTTACTGGGTTGAAATTTGGGAAGAATCGGAGTTACGGTTTGAGAGTTATGACGTTGCAAAGTTGACTCCTCATGCAGTTTTTATAAGTGTGCTGAATGTTGAGAAAAAAAAACAACATGTGATGCAGTTTTGTGAGATGGTTTTAAATAAGTTTTTGATCTCCTTTGCTGCTGAATTTTGGATATATTATAGATAAGATTTTATAGTAGAACATATCAAAATTTGGGATAAATCCAGTGAGTAGTCTAGGAGTATTTTTTTTTTAAAATTAAGATAGTGTGCTGGTTGTTAAGTATTGTGACCAACTTTGGAAATTTTTGTAAAAGTGATGGTTGAACAGTTTTAAGAAATTCTTGCTCCTAGGAGTAGATGAGATATCATAGATGATCTAGGGAATTATTTCGGAATTTTTACAAGATTATTCGAATTTTATATTTGAAGCCGAAGTTGGACCTTAACGATCTTTCCGAAAATAGGGAAATTGGTAAATTGCCAGTTTGTAACCAAACTCATCTTTAGGAGTTAGAATATGACTCTTTAGTCTCAAATAAGTGTTTAGGCATGAATTACGGAATTTTTGGAAGTTTCGAGACCAAGGGTAAAATAGTCATTTTACCATAAATTGGTACTATATTAAATTCTGTTCTAATAAGATCTTCTACCTTAGAAGTCTTAGACTTCTAATTACCTAAAAAGTGTGCTGACACACTTGCCTCCTTTGACAGGCAACCGAGTTATACAGTTACAGATTGAGTTGTGATTAAGAGAATCGAGATCTGATTCAGGTAAGTCCACAAACTTACTTAAGTGGCTTCTTGTATGAGTGTAATGTGTATCAGTGATGTTTGTTAGTTATGATAAACAACTAAACTGGATTATGCCGACTTTATTATTTACGTAATTGACCCAAGTGTATGATAACGGGTCGTGACATCATCTGCCTAGCTCTTGCGAGAGTTTACGAGGTTCCCTGCGACCAGCCCAGTCCGGTAGACGGTCAGATGCATTAGTACCATTCAACGTTGGTAAACGGGGACAGGGGCGAGGTTTGGGAATCCCTCGTGTCACAAAATAAGTATCATTAGTAATAACCTATCACCTAATTAAAGATAATAAAAGGATTGAGTGTTGCATGTTGATTGTGTATGTTGTGTGTTTGTGCTTTTACCTTTATACTTATGCATAGAATGTTAGCTAACGGTTTTATACCACTTGTAGATGCCTTGCAGGTTAAAACAGTTGTAGAGAGATCCGGAGGAAATGGTCAGCCGGGTCCACGTACTCATTTAGTTGGGGAAGGGGATGTCTTCTGTTCTTCATATGCATCATTTAAGTAGCTTTTCTTGTAAGGATGATACATATTCTCCATGTATATATATTGTTTACCGTTTTCAAATGGTTTAAATACTTTTGTGCCTTGTTGTAAGATCCATGTAAAATTTGTTGTCAAACTATGGTCGGGACCCATTGTGAGGTCCTAACTAGTAGCTCCCCGAGTTCTCAGAATTTGGGGTGTTACAATATGGTATCAGAGCTCTGGGTTGGCAACAATGACACTTGAAATCTTTTGAAAGACCGATTGTATAAAATAACTAGAACCCGAAAGGGGTCTAAAATTTTCAAAACGGATTTATGTTTTTACACAAGCATAGTCGGGTTGTGGGTTAGTAGTACGTCGGACTACCATCACTCTCCGTGGATCTCTGCAACTTAGAATGATAGGTGTGTTAGTTAGTATATATAGTTATATCGATATGTTCTAATGTATGATTATATATATGTATATGTATAGCATGTTAGTATCCTAATGGATATTTTGTATCCTTTAGCTGTGATATAATGAAGCGATTATCGCCTCATTATAATTCGGTAGCGGACTTGAAGAGTTTTCAACACGAAGCAATGAAATTGAACCCTGAATTGAGTATTATACTCGGGTAGGCTGCTTGGTGATCCTTACAAAGTATCCAAACAACAAGTGAGCAAGGAAGTAAAGTTGTGAACATAATTGTTACCACAAGCACAATCAGATGAGGAAGAAATTCCTAAGTCAGTTCAGTTAGAAGGAATAGAAGGTTGTACAAGGAACTCAAGCAAACGAGACCGAGAGATGGAATTAGAGGAACCATGCAAGAGACTACATGAGTGCGGAGTAGAGATAACAATATTGGACCGAGACAAGTAGAATTGAGTACAATCAAGATTGCGGAATCAAGGACATTATAATCGAGGCGGATGCCCCATAGACCATTATGGGCATGAGAAACCAGAAGAGACAGAGGGTCAATCCGAGTGTGAGAATCTAAGGTGCATGGAATGAAGACCTACAATTGAGTGTAAAAGCGAAAAGGAAGACCCCACGAGCGTGGGGAGGTTTTGACCCTCCTCAGAGATATAAGTAGTTTGAATGAAACCGCGATGCCAATACCCAAAGAATGGAAGCCTGTAGCAGGGTCAACGGAGTTTCATGAAGGTGATATTGCTACTAACTCCAGTGAAGAAATCTGTTTGGGAGAACGTCCTTGCTGGACTCGAGAATCCAAGGTAACACAAATTATCACGGGACCTAAGACATCAACATAGATGGTCCATGCAAGATAAACCGCAAGTGGATGAAAGTTAAGGTCATGAGAGTTGTGTAGACTTGCTTATAAGCTATAGTGGAAACCCTAGAAAGGACCATTGATGTCAGAGGGACGACACAATTGGACTAGAAAAAATGGAGCTAGCCCATAAGAAGCGGAAGGATGGAAGGTAGAACGAACTAAAGAAGTATAAAAGGATTGTTGTGAGCAACTGTTTACCTACTAGCGAAGAAAATTTTGACATATCACAATTAACACGGAATGGAGACTTACAACTTAATGTAAGAGCTAAAAGGTAGACTTCACAAGCCTAGAGACGTTTTGTCTTATTCAAAGATAAGAATTTTAAGAGGAATCAAAACGCCAATATCGAAAGGATTGAAGCTCGGTAACATAGTCAACAGAGATCTGGAAGGAAATATTACAAAAAACGCCGATTAAGGAACCTGTGCTTGTGAGAATCGTGTGGTGGACTCAAGAGCCAGGGTAACCCCCAACTATAACAGAACATAGGTCATCAACACAGGCGGTCTCCATAAAGGGACTACAATTGGGAGGTAATTAAAAGTCATCGGAACTACAAGACGCTTACCATCTATCGTTGAGTGTTAGGACGAATTTTGACGTTACGCGGATGGCACTCTGAGACTTGAGAAAGAGAGTTGTCCCAAAGGAAGCAAAAGAGTGAAAGATAAGACGAACTAAAGAAGGATAAAAGGATTAATCTAGTAGGTGATGTGCACCAAAAGTTTAATACCAGTAGAGGTATGAAATGAAGATATGTCAATTATAGACTGACCGACGTCAGTTGAGGATGTGCAAGTGTTGTTTGGTATTGACGAGTTAGGTACCGTTAAGAAAAGATAATTGCGACTGTGGATTTATAGGGTAGTTTTACCTACCCCTGAGAAGATTTCCTCAAATATGCAACAATAATCTTCTTAGACAACTAAAGGTATAGAGGATCGTGTTAGAGGTTACTTCTTGGTTGGTTAAGATCAAGCTCCGGTCGAGTTTGGTAGTTTGGATCCGTACTAAGAGAATTAAGAAAGTAAACGGAAGAAGTTGTTCTCCAATCGTTATTTTGTTTCATTAAGGCAACTAAGGAAGGTACTTGGTACTTCATCTAGTTAAGACTTATGGTATAATTGGAAGAAAGAGTTTGAGGTTAATCACTTGGGACTCACAGAAAATGTCCTTATGATTTATGAGTGACAAAAAAATTATCAGAGTAGCACAACGGAAGTGTGGTGGGTCGTAACCCACAGAGCTGAAGTTTAAGATGATGATAGTTGGTGAAACGCATTTCGCTTGGAAGGAACGTGAGATAGGCTATGTGGAGTTACTAAAAATGTTGTACGGAAACTTATGTGCATGTAGAGGTAATAGAAGGAGACTGGTACCCTATTATGGATCCGAGTGAAGAGTGATGGCTTTGCTACATGTTCCCAAACAAGTAGTTTTGGAATTTCATTTTTAGTTGTCTTGAGTATTAGACCTGAAAAGGGTAAGGGTGGCAATTCCGTACCTGAGGAACATGATGACTTAGTAATATTAAAAGACAAGACAATGTGGGTCGTGATACAAAGAGCATTGAGCACTTGGTAAGTGTTGGTGGATGTCCAAGACCTTTGACCTGAATGTGTAGTCAGAACCTTTCAGAAGGCCACAAGCAAGTGGTCATAACGAAAGGGAAGAAAGTTGAATATATTAGAGTCCGTAAGGTCATCAAAGGATCTGGAAGTGAGTTGTGTAAGGCAACCATTTGATGTTTTAAAGCGGTTTAGAAGTGACTGATGGACTAGTATTCCTCACCCTATTGGGGAGTGTAGCTTCAATTTTCCACGGAGACTATGTTTGGGAACTGATTTTGACAATTTCAGTTGGAGTCATACATACCAGACACGAGTTAGGTCTTCAGATTAGAGGATCAGACAATTGAGCCGGATGATACCGGTGAGATATCCGGTAACCACTCTAGAACGTGGTAGCAGGCGCTTGTGATCTAAATACCTGAAAGGATTTAAGAATTAGGGGTTTTATGAAAAGCCGATAAGGCTACCTAAGATATCGGGGACAGTAAAGGACGTAACCTTTCAAAGACCTATGTAGCGATAGTTGTAACCTCGGGAGTGACGAGTTAGGGTTTGACCTTGTATGTGTGATATTGTTTGACTACTTGTTTATTTCATGATTGAGTGCTTAGTCAGTGATGTGTGCTTTTGGTAACCTTGATGTGCGGGATACGTAGATGTGGAAACGATGAGACTTTTGTGTAGTGATCAGATACACCCGTTTGGTGCCTTAAAGACCGATCAGTATTGTCTTACCCTAAGTTTCGGGATGAAACTTATTGTTAAGGGGGGGTTGATGTAATATCCGGAAATTTTCTTCGGACTATTTCCAAAAGAAATAAGAACTTGACCGATTATGACTTTCAAACATTATGTTGTCTTCTTTTAAGTTTCGGGACGAAACTTATTTTAAGGGGACAGTGATGTAATACCCGAAAAATTTAAACTCCGTTTAATACCCGATCAAACCGGATTCCGATCCGCCAACCCTTATTCAAAAAAATAAATAAAATAAAATAAAATAAATAAAAATAAATAAATAAATAAATAAATAAATAAAAATAAATGACTAAATAAATAAAAATAAAACAATAGCAAATTCTATCATTTTATGTGACCTTAATTCACATAAAATGATAAAAATGTAAACGAATAGAATTACGTATAATTTAAAACTCGAGGAGCGGTTTCGTACGAGTAACGACTAACTTTTCAGCCCATCCTTTAACGGAGTTACGGTTTGAGAGTTATGACGTTGCAAAGATGACTCCTCATGCAGTTTTTATAAGTGTGCTGAATGTTGAGAAAAAAAAAACAGCATGTGATGCAGTTTTGTGAGATGGTTTTAAATAAGTTTTTGATCTCCTTTGCTGCTGAATTTTGGATATATTATAGATAAGATTTTATAGTAGAACATATCAAAATTTGGGATAAATCCAGCGAGTAGTCTAGGAGTTATGTTTTTTTTAAAATTAAGATAGTGTGATGGTTGTTAAGTGTTGTGACCAACTTTGGAAATTTTTGTAGAAGTGATGGTTGAACAGTTTTAAGAGATTCTTGCTCCTAGGAGTAGATGAGATATCATAGATGATCTAGGGAATTATTTCGGAATTTTTATAAGATTATTCGAATTTTATATTTGAAGCCGAAGTTGGACCTTAACGATCTTTCCGAAAATAGGGAAATGGGTAAATTGCCAGTTTGTAACCAAACTCATCTTTAGGAGTTAGAATATGACTCTTTAGTCTCAAATAAGAGTTTAGGCATGAATTACGGAATTTTTGGAAGTTTTGAGACCAAGGGTAAAATAGTCATTTTACCATAAATTGGTACTATATTAAATTCTGTTCTAATAGGATCTTCTACCTTAGAAGTCTTAGACTTCTAATTACCTAAAAAGTGTGCTGACACACTTGTCTCCTTTGACAGGCAACCGAGTTATACAATTACAAATTGCGTTGTGATTAAGAGAATCGAGATTTGATTCAGGTAAGTCCACAGACTTACTTAGCTGGCTTCTTGTATGAGTGTAATGTGTATGAGTGGTGTTTGTTAGTTATGATAAACAACGAAACCGGATTAGGCCGACTTTATTATTTACATAATTGACCCAAATGTATGATAACGGGTCGTGACATCATGTGCCTAGCTCTTGCGAGAGTCTAGGAGGTTCCCTGCGACCAGCCCAGTCCGGTAGACGGTCAGATGCATTAGTACCATTCCGCATTGGTAAACGGGGACAGGGGCGAGGTTTGGGAATCCCTCGTGTCACAAAATAAGTATCATTAGTAATAACCTATTACCTAATTAAAGATAATAAAAGGATTGAGTGTTGCATGTTGATTGTGTATGTTGTGTGTTTGTGCTTTTACCTTTATACTTATGCATAGAATGTTAGCTAACGGTTTTATACCGCTTGTAGATGCCTTGCAGGTTAAAACAGTTGTAGAGAGATCCGGAGGAAATGATCAGCCGGGTACACGTACTCATTTAGTTGGGGACGGGGATGTCTTCTGGTCTTCATATGCATCATTTTTGTAGCTTTTCTTGTAAGGCTGATACATATTCTCCATGTATATATATTGTTTACCGTTTTCAAATGTTTTAAATACTTTTGTGCCTTGTTGTAAGATCCATGTAAAATTTGTTGTCAAACTATGGTCGGGACCCATTGTGAGGTCCTAACCAGTAGCTCCCCGAGTTCTCAGAATTTGGGGTGTTACAAAGCGTGTCAAGTAAAGTTTAGATCTTGGCTGAAAGTGTTAGAAAAAAATAGGTTTGGGGACGTTGATCTTGATGATGAGTAACTCGGTACCATTCACATAACCGGGTATTTGTGTCTTGCCAAAGTCGGATTGATCGATAGTCTTAACGGGTCATGGTATGTACATCGAGGGTTTGAGGCATCTCGAGAAATTGATGATTGTTGATCTACTAGGCTTCGGTTATTGTGCACCTTTGTCCATGTTCTCAAAAATAAAGTAGAAGTGAAATTAAGCAAAGCTTATTGGTAGGAGATGTTGTGATTCAAAGAAGGTTAAGTAAAGATCTTATTCCCGGATTCTAGCACCACGTTATCCTATATATACATCCCACCCTAGCACATTTCTTGACCTTTTTTGAAAGCCCTTGAGACCTTGATTATGTTGATTGACTTGGTAGTTTAAACTAGATTATACATGATTGATTTCAATAAATATGATTTATTATGCATTCTATGATTTTATGCAAAGATGAATAACTTTCTTCTATTTATAAAATGTTTTGATCATTCTTGATTTTATTTGCTATGAAGCATTCTCTTAGGGTGATCTATGAATAGAGCGCACCACCAAAGGTTTTGAAATGTTTTTCATTGATCTTTTTGATGACTTATAATCCATTCTATCTTGTATCTGAGATTTGATCTTGCTTGGGGACAAGCAAGGGACAAGTATGGGGTATTTTGATAGCATGTATTATAGTCTATATTTTGGGATTGGTTTGGACGTTTTATCTTCATAAATCTACATGAATGGATGTATATTCTTGATCATTATGTTGTTTTGTTTACCTTTACAAGAATCGAGGTCTACACCTTGTTTTGTTGTAATTGTAGGGAAGATAACACGTTTTGGAGCAATATGGAGCTAAGGGATCTAAGGAGTCATTGGAGCTACATTATGGAGCATTGATGAGCTACAAAAAAGGTTTAGGAACCATGGAAGTTGAACAGAAGATTTATTTTGGACCAGATTGGAGAGATTTATACGTAGCTGAGGATCACCTCGGATGGCTATAGTACCATCTCGACCGAGTTGACTCCGCTGGACTGGACCGAGACGAACGGCCCACGGCCCATAAGATCTTTAATTCATGGCTGAAGATCTTTATTTTTGGCAAGTTATTTTCCTATATATTGGGATGTATTTTCTGGATGAAAGCAGATCTGGAAGTGTAAGGAAGTTGGTTACTTTGGAAGATTGACGATATTCCAAGGAAGGAAGAAAGTTGGATTTGAAGATAATGTTGAAGGGTTTAAAGGAAGTTGTAAGGTTTTCTTAGATTGTTCATTGTTGTCTTTTGGTTTGTGATTGAGGAACGCACTTTGCTTGTTTGTTTGATTGTTTGATTGAGTTATTGAGACCTTTGTGTTAAGGTTTTTTTGTTTGAATATTGATTCCCTTTTCATATATTTGATTATTGTTATCATGATGATTATTGGCTAAGTTCTTTGTGCGATTCTAGGGTGATTGACTGAAAGTTGTGGGAAAGACGATGAAAGAATGAGCCTTTACCCCAGTGGACCTTGAAAGCTCGAGCCATACCTTAACCAAACCTCACCTTGGTCAGTTTGTAGAACATCTCGACCGAGATGGAGCATGAACTGAGCGAGGCGATTCCTATCCTGATCCTTATTTGAGTTGAGGTTTCAGTATGCCAAATTTGATCCTTGTTAGACCTTTCCTGGCCCATACGCAAGCCTAGGATAAGACTTACCCGTTGATTCCTCTGCTTGTGTACCCAAGATCATGAGTGTTAGGTAATCACGGTTTATCCTTTATTTGGGTTTGAGTGTGTCCTCATCCCATCTTTGAGAGTTAGCTTCCGACTTAACCGGTAAAGGTTAGTTCTATCCCCTTGGGTGGTGTGTTGGTTTGAGATTATAGTTCCTTTCCTTAGTTCCTTGAGACTTACCCGGTGAGAGGATCTTTGGTTTGGAATAGTGAGTAGTGAGACTGACCCGGTGATCTATTCCCACCTTAGAAACACCTTCCCTTTGCAAACCTTAGCTTTGTCCACGTTATCCTTTGAGATCTTGAGTCGGAACCACAACTTGATGCTTTGACTTCTAGAATCCGCATTTTCTTTATCTGATTATTACATCATCTTTGATACCTTTTCTTTGTTGCTTTTGTTTGACTGACAACGTGAATTGTCGTGCTTTGTTTCACCATAGTCCCTGTGTTCGACCCTGGAGTATTTTCCGTTATTACAATTGATTTGTAACTACGGGTTCGCATATTATTTCAGGCTTATATTTTAGGTTATAAATTTAAAGCTATATCGTTCACCATACACACACGTCTGAGAGCGAACACGGCACAACCGTGACGGCACACATGCAAGACCGCGGTGACAAGGCGCGACCGCGTTGAGGTAAGGGTACGACCGGGGTTACAAGGGCACATGCGTGAAACCGGAAGAGTGCAGACGCGACCGCGGGAGAAGTCCAGAAGTTCGGTTGTTATGTTCGTAGGTGATCAGTGTGACCTTGGTATGTCCTTGGTTGGTAGTTCCATTTCTTGATGGTTTACTACAATACTTGAGATACCACTAACTCCCTAGATCCATCAATTGACACATAACATGAAAAGCAAAAGGAAGAATAAAGAGTAAGTCTTGATTCAAGGTTCTGAGACAAGAAGAAGAAGGAAATAGAAGAAGGAGCTTATTATCCGTCCATAAGGTGCACCAAAGACGATCCCTAGTCCGGTAGTTACAAACGTTCTCGGAAGGAAGACTGGCGCTATATGCGATAGAGAGTTCGAGAGAAGATCACATTATCAAGTGATAGAAGATTGCATTGTTAGCTACCACACATTTGAGATTAAGGAGGATTCTTGAAGGGAGATACTTAGTTTCTAGGTTTCATTGTTTGAACACAAGGTTGAACCTTTGTTGTTGCTTTGATACAGTTTTGATAATTGAAGACCTTTTGCTAAGTATTCTTTTCCCTTTATTTTTGGTTGTTTTGGGTTTATGCTTTGTTTGATATCTTATACTTTTGTTAATTTGAATATGTGGGTTGTTGGCTAGAACCCTTGCGATAATAGGGTGATTTGTTAATGATTTTTGTATAGATGATGATAGAAATGAACCTTTAAGTTAGATTGGATCCCGAAGGTTGAGTTTAACCTACGCAGTTACCAATCTCGGTATGTTCTCAGGAATCTCGGCCGATATTTGAGCTAGAACAGCCCGAGATTTACCCTGTTGATCCGTTCATGTTATATCCTTACGCTTAGGTTATAGATTGCCCAAATCCTAACCTTTTTGAGCCTTTCAAGCTAACATCTAAGCTTGGGAAGAGACTTACCCGGTGATTCCCTATCTTAGATGCCTAAGATGATGAGCTCTAGGTAATTAAGGTTTATCATTTATTAGGATTGAGTGTGCCTTCACCTTGCCTTTGTGAGCTAGCTTGAGACTTACCCGATAAAGGTTAGTTCTATTCCCTTAGGATGAGTTGTTGGTTTGAGATTATAGTTTCTTTCCTTAGATCCTTAAGACTTATCCTGTAATAGGACCTTTGGTTTGGGATTAGTGGATAGTGAGACCTCCCCTGTAATCTATCCTACCCCAAACACACCTTTTCTTAGCAATCCTAGCCTTATCCATATATCTTTAGAAGTCTTAAATCAAAAACCACAATCGGATACTATGATCTCTAGAATATGCATTTTCCCTGATTATTATATCTTCATTGATTTCGTTGTTTTTTTTCATTGATAGTTGCAAGTTCTTTCCTATATTTGATTTGATACTACTTGATTTCACCATAGTCTATCTGATCGACCCTAAAATAGTTGCCTTTCTTGTGATTGATCCGTATACTACGGGTTCGCTTATTTCCTTTATTTCTGATATAAATTTAAGACTTATTCTCATTCATATTCACACACGCTTGAGAGTGAATAGGTTTTTTAGCTAAATCCATCATAACTTCCCTTAGCTTATTCCATAGAAACTTGCTTTTATTACTGGTCTTTCTTCTTGAGTTCTTCTTCCAGGAATTCTCTCTTACAGGTATATGCGAAGATCTCGTGCCGGTAAGGAAGTGGTTCCATACGATCCTGAACCAGAAAAGACTTACAAAAGTAAGCTAAGGGAAGTTAAGATGGATTTAGCTAAAAGAGACCTTCAAGCTGTATTGGATGATGCTTTGGAGCAAGTAAAGCTTCAAGATAACGCTTTGGCAGAAGAAAGAGCAGCCGTACGAGAAAAAGAAGAAGCAATTGGAGCTGAAATTGATGAGATGCAAGCTACTATGAGGCAATTGCTCCTTGAAAGAAGGGACAATGATAGAATGGACGTACGACCACCCATCGAGCCATCAACTATACCTCACCTTCCGGTGAGGAATATTAGGATTGATCCGTTTGTGGGAGAGCCACAAACATTTGGGAAAAGGATGGATCCAACTCATCGAGTACGTCGTCCGGGTATAAACCTGGGAGATCCAGCCGAACATGATTATGAGCTGCATCCTCAAGTTCTTCAAATGATCCGTCAAAATTAGTTTGGAGGATTAGAGGGAGAGTCTCCACACCAGCACTTGTAGAACTATGAGATACTTATGGAGACATAGAGGCCTCCAAGATTACAGAACTACAATCACAATTTGAGAGGATTTTCCTTCTTCTTGAAGGAGAAAGCTCTTGCTTGGTATCAATCATTACCTTTTGGGAGAGTTACCACTTGGGAGGAGATGACTACTAAATTCCTCACCAAATTCTTCCCATCATCAAAGATTACGAAATCGAGCTTCTAGAGATCTATTTTAAAGGTTTGGATGAGGAAAATCAATTCAAGCTTCAATCCCTTTTTGGAGGGACATTCATGGAGAAGCTAGTTGATGAAGCATAGGAATTTGTGGAGAAGCAAGCATTAGTCATTGAGAAGTATTCCCATAGGAGACTTGCTGAGAGACTCCGGAGACCCGGAGTCTATGAGGTAAGTCCTACTACTACTAATAATGCTCAACTTGATATTCTTAACAATGAGGTTAAAGATTTGAAGGAGTTGTTGAAGTCACAAACGCAAGGACCGACACAAGCTAGATTGGCGGCTATGGAGCAACATGTTAACTACATGGGAAGAGGAAACTATCAAGGGCCAAGGAATTTCAACAACAACAAAAACTTTCATGGAGGAAACAATGGCCGCCCTAGTCATAGTCATCCCGGATTCTCCTATAGAAATCCGGATGGCGCACTAAATCTTACCACATCCTCTAGTCAACCTCCACACCAAAGAAGCAAGAATCTCCACCGGGATTTAATCAACCTCCGAAGGATCACAAGGAGGCAATGTTTGAGCAATTGATGGGGAGATTGAGTGGATTGGAGAGCACCGTTACTTCTATTTTTATGGCTTAAAAGGCCTTGGAAAATCAAGTGTTCATCAATACGGGAGAAGCTTCTAGAGATCTAGGAAAGCTTCCTGGAAAGGCTGATAATAATCCTAAAGGGAAAGTGATGGCTATTACTACAAGAAGTGGATTGAAGACTAACGAGCCATTGCCCAAGCCTATTGACAAAGGGAAGCAATCTATGGTTGAGGAAGATCCACAACCAATAGAGAAGGAAAAGGAGAAGGAACCAGTTTATGTACGTCCTCCAACATACAAGCCACAAGTTCCATTCCCTCAATCAAGAGATAGAGTTCGTTTAGAAAAAAACTTTGGTAAGTCCCTTGAACTCATGAGTAAATTGCATATTAATATTCCGTTCATGGATGCTATTGTAGGTATGCCCGCCAATGGGAAATTTCTGAAGGAGATCCTCTCTTACAAAAGGAATCTAGAAGATGTTGGAGAAGTGAGGATGACAGGACTAAATGGTCATCCGAACTTATCCAAACCATGGAAGAAGAGATTCCACCAAAGCTAAGGGATCCGGGATTTGTCTGCGTTCCTATTGGCGTTGGAGAAGTAATTTATGAAGCTTTGTATGATCAAGGAGCTAGTGTGAGCATCATATCACTTGCAATGTGTAAGAATATTCGACTTGAAGATCCAAGACCCGTCAAGATGACTTTGTATATGGCGGATAGATCAATAATGTATCCAGTGAGAATCCTTGAAGATATTCCCGTCTAACTTGGTAAATTCTATGCTCCTATAGATTTTGTGGTGTTGGACATTACTGCAAATTATTCGGTTCCAGTCATCCTTGGAAGATCATTCCTTGCAACTTCCGGATGTATGGTTGATTGCAAGAATTCCACACTCTCCTTCGACATTGGCGAGGAGAACATTGAATTCACGATGTCCGCTATGGTTAGAGGACCAGCTCTTGGAGAAGATGTTTTTAACATTTATGAGGAAGAAGAATCAAGGGAATTGATGAGTTCGATTTTTCTTAAAGACCTTCTTGAAAAGGTCTTGAGCATGAGCATTATTGAGTAAGGAATAGATGCATATTGCAATGTTAAAGTGCGAGTTTTAGAAGACTTGGAAGAGGATCCAAAGGCCGAGTTTGAAGAGTAAGTAGAAAGCATGAAAAATCCCAAAAATCTCGGTCCACAAGCATGTTTCTCAGCCGGGATTTTTCTGGGTCATCCGATGTTTTCACTGCAAGGACCAACCTCGACCAAAATCTCGGCCGAGATTTCCAAAGGGGGGTCAAAGTTTCTGAGGTTCCAGAATTCCTTTCAACGTCGAATGAAAGCATCATAGGATGCAACCATGCCTCTTCCGAAGCTACAGAAATGTCACAAGATGTCTTAGGAGGTCCATATTCTTCACTTAAGGAACCTCCTATAATAGAGTTGAAACCTCTTCCATCACACTTGAGGTATGCTTTTTTAGGACCTAATTCTACTCATCCGGTCATAGTAAGTGCTAATCTGAATGATGATGAACTTTGCGAACTGATGCATTAGTTGAAAGTGCAAAGGAAAGCTTTAGGTTGGACTATAGATGATCTTGTTGGTATTAATCCTTCTTTATGCATGCATAAAATTCTTATGGAAAATAATCTTAAACCTTCACGAGAAC
The DNA here is from genome assembly GCA_033239045.1 of Fagopyrum esculentum. Lineage (NCBI taxonomy): Eukaryota > Viridiplantae > Streptophyta > Magnoliopsida > Caryophyllales > Polygonaceae > Fagopyrum > Fagopyrum esculentum. The sequence goes on from BSUD01000005.1 coordinate 93,642,606, forward strand.
CTCAACGATAGTTAAATCCGATTATGAAAGAGGTTGTGAAGAGGAAGTGCTTAAGTTGCTCGATGTAGGTATTATCTTTCCAATCTTGGATAGCAAGTGGGTGAGTCCCGTTCATGTGGTTCCAAAGAAAGGAGGAATGGCCGTTTTCACCAACAAAAACAACGAGTTCATGCCCACAAGAATTGTTACGGGATGGAGAATGTGCAATGATTACAAAAGATTGAGCGTAGTGTTCGCTCAAAAGTGTGTGCGTCAAAGTCTTAAATTTATATCCAGAACTTAAGCAAAAGCGAACCCGCAGTGTACGGATCAGCTGTAGTAAGGCAAGAAATTTCAGAGTCGAACTCAGGGATTTGGTGAGAATAAAATCGATTTCAAATATCTGGCAAAGTGTAAGAGCTTTTGTGATTAATAAAGGAGACAAATGATTCCAAGGATTCAAGTATCCGACTGCGGCTTTCGATTCAAGACACTTCTAAAGATCAAAGGACAGAGTTGATGTTGCCAAGGTTATATCTTTCAAAGGTAGGTATCGTACGGTGAAGTTCCAAAACCTATATGTCTAATCATAAGACTCTCTCTATAAAGGTTGTTGAGGTTGCAATATAGAAAGATCTAAGGACAAGAATTACACTCAAACTAACCGCCCAAAACCCCAGGATATGACTCTCAAAGGTAAAGATGGAAAGCACACTTAAACCTTAATAAAGGATGTTGAGTCTCTCTATTACCCAAATCTTGTAATCTTTATCTATTAAATGTAGAATCAATGATGAAGTCTCTTCACACACTTAAATAGAGGTTAAAAAGGTTAAGCAAGGTTGAGATTTAGGCAAGGATTAACTTTGGTTAAAGAATAAATCAATTAAAGATCGTCAGGGAAATAAATCGTGCTGTTCTTGAATAAATCGGACGATTTCCTATTGAACAAGTCGATTTTCCTATTACCGCAAAGTTAAATCTCAACTCTCAGGGTCCAAATAGTTAAATGAGTTCAGTCTATCATCATCTAAGCCTCAATCATCAACTATTCTCCCCAGAATCACAAGGTTTTTAGCCAACCATTTTCATAATCAAATCAAAATTAGGATTGAATGAATAAAACCCGAACCTTGAATACAAACCAAATAATCTCCGAATCTGTAATCCAAACTCAAAACCTATCATAGAATCTCTCAAAACACTCACAAATCACAAGAATCGAAAGGGAAACAAAAGATCTCAAAACAATGGTATAAATTGACTTCTTGGCACTTTCTTTCAATCTCCTCTCCAAGAACCTTCAATCTCTCAAAATCGTGTAAATCTTTCCCACTGCAAACTCCCAATTTTCGTTCCTAGGATTCCAATGTATACTTCCTTGCTAATGGGCCGCTTGGCAAAACACGTCTCAAGCCCACAAGTGATGGGCTTTGGGTCGTGATATTTCTTTGGCCGAAAGCTGTAAAAAATCGTTTTGTCGAAACAAAGAAGAAAACCGTTCGATTTTATAAGAGGAAAATCGTCCGATTTTTGGGGTGAATGACACGATTTTCTTCAATAGAGAATGCTCGTCTCTTGGCTTGTTTCCTTCCTTCCTTTTATGACTCTCTTACACACTTCCTTTGCTCTTTGTGACTCCTCTAAGACTCCTTAAGCTTCCTTATATGCCTTAGATGCTTCTTGCTCCACTTTTGTTTCCAAATCCATCGAATTCACCTATAATTCAACCAAAATTCGTGTAGACCTCTATTTTTGGAATATAAATGAAATAAGCCTAAAAGGTACACAAATTCTCTCTAAATACAAGGTAAATTAAGGTAAACACCTACAATATGCATGATTATAATGGTGTATAATTCATGTCATCAAAATACCCCATACTTACCCCTTGCTTGTCCCCAAGCAAGATTCAAACCTATAATACAAAATGTCATGGATTATATAATGAAAAACTCAAAAACCTTTTGTTTTGAAAGTGCTTCTTCTTATTGGATCACCCTCAAAGTGATGTTTCAAGACATAGGGAGACAAAGCATGTATCAATAATAATCACAATATGAACTAACTATCTTTTCCTTCTCAAAGACACAAATAAAGGACATGATAAAGATGTAAAGACAATCAAAATCAAACAAATCTAAGCCATGAAGTCTTAACATGTACATAAAGGTCTCAAGGTCTCAAGGTCTTCCAATCAAAGAAAAAGGTCTAAGAAAGGTGTCAAGGGTGGGAAATCTTTTAAGGAAATGTGATGCTAATCCGGGAAAGAGGAACAACACAATACTTTCAAGAACCAAACTTCACCACACATGCTTTGCATGTAAGATTTTTGCTTTCTTTGTACTTTACTTTTTGAGAGTATGGACAGCGGTGCACAATAACCAAAGCCTAGGACACCGGCGTTTCTCAATTTCCGAGATGCCTCAAACCCTTAATGCACATACCATATCCCGTTAGGACTTGTCGTTCAATCGGACTTTGGTAAGACACAAATACCCGGCTATGTGAATGGTGCCGAGTTACTTATCCTCATGTTCAACGTCCCCAAACCTATAATTTTCTAAACTTTCACTTAACACTTTCATATTGGCCCTCCCACATCAAGCATGCCTTTTACAATTACTTATCCTAATTCCCGGATGGTCAAAGGGAGGTCAAAATTTCATTGAGGAGCTAGAATGAACAAGATATGAAATAGAAAAGAAGTGAATTGCCTTGGTCATTCCTATATGATGCAAAAGAACTTATAATATAGCTTCGATCATTATTTCATTCTCTTATCAAGACATCAAGATCATATGAACTATTTATGCATTCAAGTAAGAAAATCAAGCTCATTCATGTTATAATTAATATCTCAACATAACAAAGTCATCTTTTTGCCTTTTCCACATCACAATTCTCATCATAGAGGTCATTTCCATCATAATAAGCACAAAATGTTTTGAAAAACTCACAAATTTCGAATGAAAACATGCAAATGCGAATGTCATAGTGGAAAGCAAATAGTGCAAGAGTTATTACAAACCAATTCATCAAGTGCGACACAAAGTACATACAGTGCGAAAAGTAGAAGAGATTGTAAGTACCCCCACCCCATACTAAACCTTCACATTGTCCCCAATGTGAAAAATCAATCATAAGATGGAGAAAAATACTTACAATGTAAAATAGAGTGGAAACTCAATCCTCTGTCGGTGGCGGTGGCGGTGATGGATATGGATATCTCGGTGCGCTGGGATCATAGAAGTGGCCAAACAGATGATAGTACATGTCCCTCATCTGGCCATCGTAAGAGGAGTGTCTAGCATCCGTCTCCTGGAGGTATGCCGTGAACTGAGTGTTTAGGGCGGTGTAGTCGGTGTGGAGGGCCTGATAATCTGCGCGACGACCCTGGTAGTCGGTACGTAGACCATGGAAGCTAGAAACAAATGCTCCAATAAGTCGGGGGAGCCTATGTCCGCGCCCATGTCCTCGACCGTGGCTAGGAGTATGTGCAAAAGAATGAAGGGGTGGTTCCATCTCATCCTCCGTCTCCTCAAGACCTCGACTAGTCCGGCTAGGTCCAACACCATGAGTATCGGTATCCATGGCATCCGTAGCATGTCCACTATAGGTATCACTCTCAAAATCCAACATGTTCCCCTGGTACATCTTCGTGGTCCTCCTCTTCCTCGGTGTCACCTGCATCATCATAATAACAAGATGGAGGGGCTACCTCCTCAATCATAAGTACAAAAGTCTCCTTCCAATTCCTCTTATTCCGAATAGTGGATTCGCACTTCCACACTATCTGAGATGGCTTCTTGGATGGATCCTTTTCCCATGGCATGGACACATGCAAAGTTCCTCTACCTCAAGGAATCAAAACCTGTCACGCAACCAATCTCTATGAACCTAGAGGCTGGGCACTCTCAGCTAAGCTGCAGTTTGAAAAGTCTAACTCTAATGCCTTTGCCACTTTAGTGACAAGGCCTCCAGCACATAAGTCACCCTTCGCTTTGTTGGCTATCTTCCCAAGATAGTCAGCAAGCATGGAGGTGATGTCGGGGATAGTACTACTAGTCATGCAATAGAGTAAGAAGAGCTCATCTGTCTTGAGCTTCTGCGGAGTCTCTGTCCGTACAAACAAACTCTCACTAAGGATCCTATGAACTACCTTAAAGGAAAGGTTGTACATACTTGCCTCCTTGGAGTTCCCGGGTCTCCACTTATCTCCTCCATATTCTCCAACTGAAATGCTTTCCCAAAAAGCACTAGCACTCACCCCTCTTGCGAATGTGCCTGCAGAAGAATAGGAAAAGCCAAACAAATCTCCAAAATCATCAATGGACATACCATGGTTTTGGTTCATGAGACGGAAGGTGACCGTCCTCTCTCTAGGATCATGCTCAAATGTACTGAAGAACTCTAGAGTGATCTCGGTGTAGGCATCCTCCCTAATCAGTACAAACTGACTCAGTCCCACTCTATCTAGCATCATATTCACATCCTCTCTAACAAACAAAGAATCTAAGTCATCTAGGACAATGTATCAAGGAGGGGTAAAGGGACGGTCTAAGAGACGTTCGTATCTCTTTTTATGTTTGGAAAGGGGAGGAGGAAGTTTTGGTTTAGCTTGGGAGGGTGGTGGTGGTGGTGGGGGAGGTTCTTTGGAAGAAGATCTCTTCTTCTTCCCTGCAATCCTAGTGATTCTCTTCAAAGTCTCCATTCTGCACAAGAAAATCGCCTTGTTCTTCACATAAATCGGATGATTTTTCTGGGTAGGGTCGTTTTTCTATCGATTTCAACACAACTCACAATTTTGTAAAGCTTTGATCAAACTAACACCTCGCACAATCTCAAGGAAGTAGTTCTAAGCAGATCCCTTTATCAATCTCAGCAATACAACAACTTCAATGCAATAATCGAAATCGAACGAAAAACTTAGGTTTTGAATTGAAAAACCTGAATTCCGGACGAATGAGCAGTTTCCCGAGCTTGTTGTTACTAGATCCTTGTTCCTTGTCGAAAGTGCTTCAGATTAGGCTCAAGAATCGTTCAAAACGATTAAGAATTTGGGAGATGGGAGGGTAGGCGATTTTCGGCTCTTTGGAACAAAGGGAAATCGAGAATGGTGAAGTATGGAATGAAGGAATCGAGTGGAGAAGGCTTTATATAGGCCGGAGGGTTTTCAAAGAAAATCGTCCGATTTACTGGGTCCATTTATATTTTCGGCCCGATTTTTCTTCACTTTCTCAGCTCAATACTCAAAATCGGACGATTTTTGGGACGATTTTTCCTCTTGTTGCCAAAAATCGTCTTGCTTTGTTCCTGAATCGTTCGATTTAGTCTTTGTAGGTCAATTCTCTTCCTTCTTTTCCTTGAAGATTGCATTTGAACCATTTTATGTCCACTTTCTTCATTGATTCTCCAAAGTTGGACCTAGTTCCTCAGGAACAAACAAAAACAAAACTAAAGAAAGCAAACAACTAAACTAAACTACTCTAAGATGAAAAGAAAGGGAAAGAACTATACTACCATGGGTTGCCTCCCAAGAAGCGCTTGATTTATCGTCTTTAGCTGGACGTTGTTTGTTTTGATGTTCAATGGAAGAGGATAGGAGTTATCTCCTTAACCGGAACTTCCGCTTTGTTCACCCCATACTTAAACTGTACCATGGGGAAAAACACGTTTAATTACGTAAGGTCCTATCCAACGGGATTTAAGCTTACCTGGAAAGAGTCAAAGCCATGACTTGAATAGAAGAACTTGATCTCCTTCCTTCAAGTCCTTTGGAATGATATGCTTATCATGCCACCGCTTCGTTCTTTCCTTGTAAATCCTTGCGTTCTCGTATGCATTCAGCCGGATCTCTTCTAGCTCATTGATGTCCAATAGCCGTTTCTCTCCGGCGTCTTTCATGATGAAGTTGAGCCACTTGACGGCCCAATAAGCTTTATGCTCTAGCTCTACAGGAAGATGACAAGACTTTCCATACACAGAGTTATATGGAGTTGTACCTATAGGTGTCTTAAAAGCGGTCTTGTACGCCCATAACACATCATCTAGCTTCATAGACCAATCCTTTCTTGTTCTAGAGACAGTCTTCTCTAGAATTCCCTTGATCTCTCTATTGGATATCTCTACTTGTCCACTGGTTTGCGGATGGCGTGGCTATCTTATGGGGTACCCCATACTTAGCCAATAGAGTCTCAAATCGACGGGCTGTGAAGTGCATTCCACCATCAGTAATGATGGTTTGGGGAGTCCCGAACGTTGGGAAGATCGTTCTATTAAAGAACTTCACCACCACCATTGCATCATTAGTAGGAGAAGCGATTGCTTCTACCCATCTTGAGACATAGTCTATGGCTAGAAGTATGTATTGGTTTCCACAAGAAGATGGGAATAGTCCCATAAAGTCTACTCCCCATACATCGAATATCTCTACTTCTTGTATGTTGTTGAGGGGCATCTCATTCCTTCTTGAAATATTACTTGTCCTTTGACAAGCATCACAAGCAACAACATACTTTTGCACATCTTTGAATAAGGTAGGCCAAAAAAACCGGATCGGAGTACCTTAGCATATGTCTTGTGGGAACTAGCATGTCCTCCACAAGGTAAAGAATGGCAATGGCGGATGACACTTTCCACCTCATCCTCCGGAATACTTCTCCTGTATATGCCATCGGGACCTCTCTTGAAGAGAAGAGGTTCGTTCCAATAGAAATGCCGGACGTCCTTAAAGAACTTCTTTCTTTGAGCATACGAAAGTCCGGGGGGAATTTCCTAACAAACAAGGTAATTTACAATATCTGTAAACCATGGGTCATTACCTTTCGAGATTTGTTGAAGACATTCTTCAATCTCATGGAGTTGTTCGTCAGGGAATGAGTCGTCGATAGGGAGCTCATCCGCCTCATTGGTGAGGTGTGGAAGACGACTAAGGTTGTCAGCATTTGAATTTTCCGAGCCCTTCTTGTCACGGATCTCTAGATGGAACTCGTGTAAGAGCAAGATCCACCTTAGAAGCCTAGGTTTCACATCCTTCTTTGTAAACAAGTAACGGATTGCTGAATGATCCGTGTAGACTATCACTTTCGCACCTACAAGATAGGAACAAAATTTCTCAAATGCATTAACTACAGCTAGAAGCTCTTTCTCCGTGGTAGCATAATTCAATTGAGCTTCATCTAGTGTCTTGCTAGTATAGTAGATGGCGTGTGTACGACCATCTTTCTTCTGTCCAAGTACACCTCCTATAGCGACGTCGCTTGCGTCGCACATGATCTCGAAAGGAAGAGTCCAATCGGGTGGTTGGATGATAGGGGCTGAAATCAAAGCTTCTTTGATCCTGCAAAAGGCATCTAAACAATCTTTCGAAAAGTCAAAAGTTATGTCCTTCATCAAAAGATTAGTCAAGGGTTTTGAAATCTTAGAAAAATCCTTTATGAATCTCCTATAGAAACCTGCATGTCCTAAAAAGCTTCTAACTCCTTTCACCGAGGATGGAGGAGGTAGCTTCTCTATAGTTTCAATCTTGGCTCTATCAACCTCTATTCCTCTATTCGAAATCAAGTGACCTAACACAATTCCTTCGGTGACCATAAAATGACACTTCTCCCAGTTTAAAACTAGGTTAGTGTCTTCACATCTCTTAAGGACTAGGGAAAGGTTAGAGAGACAGTTATCAAAGGAAGAACCATATACCAAAAAGTCATCCATGAATACTTCCATGATGTTCTCTACATACTCCGAAAAGATTGCCATCATACACCTTTGAAAAGTGGTTGGAGCGTGTCATAAGCCAAATGGCATCCTTCAATAGGCAAACGTACCCCAAGGGCACGTGAAAGTCGTCTTCTCTTGATCATCCGGGTGAATGGGGATCTGAAAGACACCGCTATATCCATCTAGATAACAAAAGTAAGAATGTTGGGCTAACCTTTCTAACATTTGATCAATGAAAGGAAGGGGAAAATGGTCCTTCCTGGTGGCAACATTCAATTTACGATAGTCGATGCACATTCTTCATCCCGTAACTGTCCTTGTGGGAATAAGCTCGTTGTTCTTGTTTGCAACAACGGTAATGCCTCCTTTCTTTGGTACCACCTGCACGGGACTCACCCACTTGCTATCGGAGATAGGGAAGATGATACTTGCGTCAAGTAGCTTAAAAATTCCTTTCTTCACGACCTCTTTCATGATCGGATTTAACAGTCTTTGAGGTTGACGTGAAGGTTTGTAAGCCTCTTCCATCAAGATCTTATGCATACATAGAGAAGGTTTAATGCCTACCAAGTCATCAATAGTATAGCCTAATGTTTTCCTATGTTGTCTTAGAACATTCATAAGCTTCTCAAGTTCATCATCATTCAGATTTGCACTAACTATAACAGGATATGTAGAATTAGGCCCAAGGAATGCATACCTTAAATGTGTAGGGAGTGGTTTCAATTCCAATGAAGGAGGTGCCTTGGTTGATGATTCATGATCATCTAGTGTCATGGGAGAAGCCTCTGAAGGTGGAAGAAGTGTGCTATTATAGTTAAGAACAACTGCAATCGAGTTTGTAGAAACCGGAGAATTCACCGAAAAATCGACCCCCCTGTTGCAAATCGTCCAATTGTTTGGACAATTTTTCTTCCTGCTGTCAAAAATCGACTTGCCTCTTCAGAAATCGTGTGATTTTCTTTGTGTAGGTCGATTTTTTCAACAGATTCTGGGGTTCTTTTCAGCTCTTCAAATCTTGTCTTTGGCTCTTCCTCTGCATCTTTCAATGCTTTGACTTCATCATCACAATCATGCTCCACTCCTTCCTTCATGATACTCATCCTAAGAACCTTTTGAAGTGGATCTTTCATCAAGATTGTACTCACCACTTCTCTAAACTTTTCTTCATCAAAAATGTTAAAAACATCTTCTCTCAAAGCTGGCTCTTTGATTAAGGAGGAGAGTACAAATTCCACTTTCTCTTCCCCTATATTGAAGGATAGCTGTCCATTCTTGCAATCAACCATGCATCCAGAGGTTGCAAGGAATGGTCTCCCAAGAATAATGGGAACTGGATAATCTACAGGGATGTCAAGAACGACAAAATCTATAGGGATGTAAAACTTACCGAGTTTCACGGGAATGTCTTCTATGATCCTAACAGGCCTAGTGATGGAACATTCGGCCATGTAAAGTGTCATCTTCACCGGTCTAGGTTCTCCTAGACCAACCGCCTTACACAAAGCAAGTGGTATGATGCTTACGCTTGCTCCAAGGTCGCAAAGTGCATCATAGGTGACCTCTCCTAGGGTGATGGGTATGCAAAATGATCCTGGATCATGCAACTTAGGTGGCATGTTCTCCGTCATGGTCTTGATGAGTTCGGATGACTCCGTGCTCATCTTGACTTCACCAATATCTTCTAATTTCCTCTTATTAGAGAGGATCTCCTTTAGGAACTTCCCATAAGCTAGCATACCTAAAATTGCATCCATAAAAGGTATATTAATATGCAACTTACTCATAAGATCAATGAACTTACTGAAGTGTTTATATAGACGCGCTCTTGCTCTAGATTGGGGAAAAGGTAGAGGTAGTTTGTAAGCGGGAGGAGGAACATAGACATCTTCCTTCTCTTTTTCCTTTTCCTTTCCTTTTTCAGCGGAAGTCTCAACTAGTTTGGGCTGCGGATCGGTGGTTGTTACGCCACCTCTAGTAGTAATTGCCATCACCCTTCCTTTTGGGTTATCCTCCGTCTTTCCGGGAAGCTTCCCTTGATCTCTAAGAACTTCTCCGGCCGTGCTGAACACTTGGTTTTTTAAGGCTTTTTGTGCCTTGTCAACCGAAGTGATGTGATTCTCTAATCCTTGGAGCTTTCCTAGGATTGTCTCCATCATAGCATCATGCTTGTTCTTCTCCAGCTTGCCCGAGCCATTCGATGTTTGACCTTGACTTTTCAAAGGAGTAGAAGAAGATGGAGGTGTTAAAGCATTTTCAGCATGTGAATAGGGATTAACGGGATTTTGTTGGTTGGATCTCCAATTGTTGTTGTTCGAGTTCCTATTGTTGTTATTCCAGTTGTTATTCCGGTTATTGTTCCGGTAGTCATTCCTATTGCCTTGGTTGTTATCTCTCCCTAGATAGTTGGCCTCTTGCTCCTTCGCCTTTTGAAAGCTAGTTTTTATGACTTCCTTCAACTCTTTGATCTCATTTTTTAGGGAGAATATTTGAGTTTGTGCAGCTTGAGTTAACTTAGCTCCCGGATCCCCTTGATTCCGGTTATTCGGATCCACCTTCCGGTGGGAATACTTCTCAATCACTTGGGCTTGCTTCTCAATGAAGTCCCAAGCATCATCTTCTCTCATCTCCATGTACCACAAGAAAGAGATTGGAGCTTGAATTGTGTTTCCACATCCAGCCCCTTGTAGTAGATCTCCAATAATTCCATCTTTGAAATGTCATGGTGTGGGCAATCCAATAAGAGATCTTGAAACCTTTCCCAAGATTGAAACAAACTTTCATTAGGTTTCATAGAAAATGCATTAATCTTACCTCTCTACTCCGCCATTTTAGATGGCGGAAAGAACTTGGTGAGGAACTCCGTAGACAAATCCTCCCAAGTGTTAAGTCTTCCAGCCGGAAGAGCTTGATACCAAGACAAAGCCTTGAGCTTCAAAGAGAAGAAAAATGGTTTGATCTTGTAGTTGTTGTTAACATCCCTTTTCGGCTTCATTGTCTTCATCATAATCTCGAAATTCTGCAAATGTTGGTGTGGAGATTCAACATTCGTTCCACCAAACTGACTTTGGAGAACCATGGTAATAACTTGCGGGCGAAACCCGAAATCCTGGACGTCTTCAGCTCCGAAATTCACACCTAAATGGTGTGGTTGCTGAGTTGGATCCATCCTTTGTCCAAGGGTTCGTGGTTCATCCCCTCCATCAGCAACTCTCACATCTCCAACGGGAACACGAGGGTTAACTTGTGGTCTAGGATTATCACTAACTGGACCGATTAGTGGTGTAATATCTAGGTCCGGCATGTCATCATCGTCAGATGATTCAGCTCTAGCGGACTTAGTTGGCTTGACTTTCTTCTTCTTAGAGTTATTCATCTCCAACTTCATGTCTAGCACCATAGCCTTGAGCTCATCTATTTAGAATTGATGACACTCTAATTCTTTCATACGAGCCTTCTCACTCAATTTGAGTTGAGTTCGAGCTTCATCCAACTCCTCTTGGATGATTCTCTCATTGTTTTCAGCCATCTTTTTCTCTTTTAACTTTCTTCTCAAAGTTTTCTCCAATTCGGGATCAAAAGGAACCAGATCTTTGGTAGATCTAGTCTTTCGCATATACCTAAAGAATTTGCAAAAATCACTCAAGTAGACAAATCAAATCACAAGAGCAAAAGCTCCCAAGCCAGACAACCGAAAACCGAATTTGGTCTAAACCAAATCCTCGGCAACGGCGCCAAAAACTTTTTCACTCAAAAGTGTGTGCGTCAAAGTCTTAAATTTATATCAAGAACTTAAGCAAAAGCAAACCCGTAGTGTACGGATCAGTTGAAGTAAGGCAAGAAATTTCGGAGTCGAACTCATGGATTTGGTGAGAATAAAATCAATTTCAAATATCTGGCAAAGTGTAAAATCTTTTGTGATTAATAAAGGAGAAAAATGATTCCAAGGATTCAAGTATCCGACTGCGGCTTTCGATTCAAGACACTTCTAAAGATCAAAGGACAGAGTTGATGTTGCCAAGGTTATATGTTTCAAAGGTAGGTATCGTACGGTGAAGTTCCAAAACCTATATGTCTAATCCAAAGGCTCTCTCTATAAAGGTTATTGAGGCTGCAATATAGAAAGATCTAAGGACAAGAATTACACTCAAACTAACCACCCAAAACCCTAGGATATGACTCTCAAAGGTAAAGATGGAAAGCACACTTAAACCTTAACAAAGGATGTTGAGTCTCCCTATTACCCAAATCTTTTAATCTTTATCTATTAAATGTAGAATCAATGATGAAGTCTCTTCACACACTTAAATAGAGGTTAAAAAGGTTAAGCAAGGTTGGAATTTAGGCAAGGATTAACTTTGGTTAAAGAATAAATCAATTAAAGATCGTCAAGGAAATAAATCGTGTTGTTCTTGAATAAATCGGACGATTTCCTATAGAACAGGTCGATTTTCCTATTATCGCAAAGTTAAATCTCAACTCTTAGGGTCCAAATATTTAAAATGAGTTCAGTCTATCATCATCAAAGCCTCAATCATCAACTATTCTCCCCAAAATCACAAGGTTTTTAGCCAACTATTTTCATAATCAAATCAAAATTAGGATTGAATGAATAAAATCAATTAAAACCCGAACCTTGAATAAAAACCAAATAATCTCCGAATCTGTAATCCAAACTCAAAACCTATCAAAGAATCTCTCAAAACACTCAATAATGTGTTCACAAATCACAAAAATCGAAAGGGAAACAAAAGATCTCAAAACAATGGTATAAATTGACTTCTTGGCACTTTCCTTCAATCTCCTCTCCAAGAACCTTCAATCTCTCAAAATCGTGTAAATATTTCCCGCTACGAACTCCCGATTTTCGTTCCTAGGGTTCCAATGTATACTTCCTTGCTAATGGGCCGCTTGGCAAAACACGTCTCAAGCCCACAAGTGATGGGCTTTGGGTCGTGATATTTCTTTGGCCGAAAGTTGTAAAAAACCGTGCAGTCGAAACAAAGAAGAAAACCATTCGGTTTTATAAGAGGAAAATCGTCCGATTTTTGGGGTGAATGACACGATTTTCTTTAATAGAGAATGCTCGTCTCTTGGCTTATTTCCTTCCTTCCTTTTATGACTCTCTTGCACACTTTCTTTGCTCTTTGTGACTCCTCTAAGACTCCTTAAGCTTCCTTATTAGCCTTAGATGCTCCTTGCTCCACTTTTGTTTCCAAATCCACCGAATTCACCTACTATTCAACCAAAACTCGTGTAGACTTCTATTTTTGGAATATAAATGAAGTAAGCCTAAAAGGTACACAAATTCTCTCTAAATACAAGGTAAATTGAGGTAAACCTCTACAATATGCATGATTATAATGGTATATAATTCATGTCATCAGGTAGTAACAAGGAAGGATCACTTCCCCCTTCCTTTCATTGATCAAATGCTTGAAAGACTAGCACAAAATTCTCACTTTTGATACTTAGATGGATATAGTGGGTTCTTCCAAATCCAAATCCATCCGGATGATCAAGAGAAGACTACCTTTACGTGCCCTTGAGGTACGTTTTCTTATAGTAGAATGCCCTTTGGATTGTGCAACGCACCCGCTACATTCCAACGATGCATGATGGCTATATTCTCTGAGTACATTGAAGAGATTATGAAGGTATTTATGGATGATTTTTCTGTATATGGTTCATCCTTTGATGATTGCTTGGCTAACCTTTCTCTAGTGTTACAACGATATGAGGACACTTATTTTGTCTTAAATTGCGAGAAGTGTCACTTTATGGTTACTGAAGGAATTGTTTTAGGTCATTTAATTCCAATTGCGAGATTGAGGTGGATATAGTGAAGGTCGAGACTATTGACAAGTTACCTCCACCTTCATCTGTAAAGGATATAAGAAGCTTTCCAAGACACACAGGTTTTCATAGAAGGTTCATCAAAGATTTTTCTAAGAATTCTAAACCATTGACTAACCTACTGCTAAAGGATGTGGTTTTTGAGTTTTAGAAGAAATGTCTAGATGTTTTCTACAAGTTGAAGGAAGATTTGATATCCGCTCCTATCATTATACCCCCGGGTTGGAGTCTTCTCGTTGAGATCATGTGCAATGCTAGTGATGTAGCCGTAGGAGCCGTACTTGGACAGAAGAAGGATGGACACACTCATGCCATCTACTATGCTAGCAAAGCGCTAAATGAGCCTCAACTGAACTATGCATCCACAAAAATGGAACTATTAGCGGTGGTCTACGCTTTCGATAAGTTTCTTTCCTACCTTCTCGGAGCGAAATTCATTGTCTACACCGACCACGTAGCAATTCAGTATTTATTGACCAGGAAAGATGCAAAACCGCGGCTCATTAGATGAATCCTCCTTCTACAAGAGTTCGATCTACTAATCCGGGACAAGAAAGGATCCGAGTACACGGTGGCGGATCATCATAGCCGACGACCTCCTATTGTAATAAAGAAGGACAACATGCCCATCGATGTCTCATTTCCGGATGAACAACTGCATTGGATAGAGGATTGTCTTCTCCAGATCTCTAACGGTAATGAATCATGGTTTGCTGATATTGTGAACTATCTATTTTTTTCAGGAAATACCTCCAAGATTGTCCTACACACAAAAGAAGAAGTTCTTTAAGGATGTGCGACATTACTACTGGAATGAGCCTCTACTCTTCAAGAGAGGTCCGAATGGGATGCTAAAGAGATTCATTCCGGAAGATAAAGTGGAAAGCGTTATATGACATTTCCATTTATTGCCTTGTTATGGACATGCTAGTTCCCACCAGACATGTGCTAAGGTACTTCAATCCGGATTCTTTTGGCCTAAATTATTCAAGGATGTGCAAAAGTTTGTGGTTTCATGTGATGCTTGTCAAAGAAAAGGAAACATATCTAAGAGGAATGAGATGCCTTTGAACAACATCCAAGAAGTTGAAATCTTTGACGTATGGGGAGTTGATTTTATGGGACCATTCTCATCATCTTTTGGAAACTTATACATTCTCTTGGCGGTAGAATACGTTTCGAGATGGGTGAAATCCATTGCTTCTCCTACTAATGACGCCACGGTGGTAGTGAAATTCTTTAACAGGAAGATTTTCTCAAGGTTTGGGACGGCTCAAGTCATCATTAGAGATGGAGGAACACACTTCACCACCCGGAAGTTTGAAGCAAATTTGTCGAAGTATAGGGTCACCCACAAGGTAGCAACTCCTTACCATCCTTAGACTAGTGGATAGGTTGAGATATCGAATAGAGAGATCAAGGGGATCTTAGAGGAAACCGTCTCTAGAACAAGGAATGATTGATCCATGAAGTTGGATGACGCACTTTGGGCTTATAGAACAACTTTCAAGACTTCCATTGGAATGACACCTTACAATCTAGTCTATGGGAAGTCTTGTCATCTTCATGTGGAGCTAGAACATAAGGCATACTGGGCGATCAAGTGGCTAAATTTGGACATGAAAGAAGCTGGATAAAAAAACAACTCTTAGACATCAATGAGTCAAAGAAGATCCACTTGAACGCTTATGAGAATGCACAGATGTACAAGGAGAGGACCAATAAGTGGCATGACAAGCACATCATTCCGAAGGAGTTGAAAGAAGGAGATCTAGCCCTTCTCTTCAATTCTCAACTTTGCCCCTTTCCAAGTAAGCTTAAATCTAGATGGATAGGACCTTACATTGTGAAACACGGTTCTCCCCATGGTGCAGTTGAAGTATGGGGTTAGCATAGCGGAAGCTTTAAAGTCAATGAACATAGGTTGAAGAAATATACACCGGAAGCTCCGGTAGAGAGGATTGCTCCGCTCCACCTTACTTGATCATCGAGGATTTAAGTCCATCTATGGACCTTAAACAAGCGCTTTGACGAGGCTAAAAACCTATGGTCATTGTCTTTTAACTTTAGTCAAAGTAGAATACCTAACATTACACTTAACAAATTTGTATAGTATAAGTAAGGGTCGAACCCAAGAGAGTTTGTAGTCAAAGTTCTGTTTAGATTCAATTAACAAATTGTAACCAGGGGGGTTTCGATTGTAGGACAAAAAAACAAAAGCGATTTAATTAAAAGAAAAGATGATGATAATAAGGATGATTAGAATGCTACACTAGTTTGGATCTTAGCATGCACACTACTTTGTTGGTTCTTTTTAGAAGCAACTCACCAAAGTTCTCATCTCGATCTTAGATATGTGTTAAAGAGATATAAAGAAGAATAAACAAACCGTTAATCTTACTTTATAGTTATGATCCTTTTGCCCTAGATAATCACAACCAACTTTTACCTAGGGGTTTACAACTAGATTAAAGGTGGTGCTAATAAACGGAGTTAAGTCCTCTGGCGCTAAACCGCGGGGCGGGCTTGGCCAAAACGTTCCATCTTTATCTTGGCCGTTGGGGCGGCATGGCAAACCTGCGGGGCGAGGTCTTCAATGCTCTTGAACGTATGACTCTTCAACTTCGTGACGTTTCTGGTGCAGAAACACACATGGGCGTCCAAGTGTCACCGCAGGGGCAGTGACACAATCTCTTTGGCTTCACAAGTCCGATGGCGAAGGCGTAAGTAAGGGCACAAGGGCGCTAACACTTGTTCTTCGGGCTGAGTCACCACAAGGGCGGCTTGAATCTGCCGCAAGGGAAGGCGTAAGTAAGGCCAAAGCGCAGGTTGTGGCTCTCAGACATGGTTCTTCAGGGGTATCACCACAGGGGCGATAACACTACTCCGCGAGGGCGGTGTGACACCAGAGAGTTGTCTTCGTTGATTTCCTTCTTCTCCCAAGTGTTGCTAAAAACCTTTCTTTGCTTCATTTGGATTTCTTGATCTAGATCAAGGTATTAGTAACACAATATGACTCAAAGACACTAAAAAGACTCTAAAAACTACCTAAATTGATAGTGATTCTGATAGCATGAGTTATAGTCTATATTTTGGGGTTTGTTTGGCCGTTTTATCTTTCAGAATCTGCATGTTTGTATGTATATTATGTGATTATATTACCATTTCATCTACCTTTGCGAGAATCGAGGTCTACACCTAGTTTTGTTGTAATCGTAGGTAAAATGGCATGTTTTGCATCAAAAAGGAGCAAAAGGAGCTATGGAGTCATTGGAGCTACATTCAGGAACATAAGGAACTATCCAGGAAGCATAGCCATGGATTAGAGATTCACTTTTGACCAGATTTGTGAGATTTCACATTTAGTTGTGACTCACCTCGGTTGACCACAGATTCATCTCGACCGAGGTGATCCAGGGAAGTCGACTCGACCGAGGCGAATACCTAGGACGCGGCGAGAATATTTTATTCTTGGCTGAGATCTTTTATCTTTGGAAAGTGATCTTATATTTTTGGGCTTGGCTCCTGGAAGGAAGAAGATATGATAGATGATATATTTTACCTATTTTTATGGGAAGAGATCTTTCTAAGATATCTTATCTTTGAAGGGTTATTTTCCTATAAAAAGGGTTGGATTTCCACAAATCAAGGAGGCCGCTTAGCACGTTATACACCATTGAAGGCTGTGAGATCCAGCATACATCGCTGCAACCATTCTCCACAGTTGGGAGATTTGAAGAACCTTTTTGAAGGTTGAAGAAGGAAGATTGTAGCTTTTATAGCTTTTGAAGGGTTTTGTAAGATTGTCTTTGATTCTCTTCCTTGTTGTCTTCTCTTGTTGGATTTATATCCAAGGAACGCTTTTGTTGTGATATTTGATTCAGTTATTGAAGTCTTTTCATTAAATTCTTCTTGTTCAAATATTCACCTTCTTCCCATATATTTGATTAATACTTTCATGATGATGAGTGGCTAATTTCCTTGTGTGATTCTAGGGTGATTGGCTGAAGGTTGTGGGAAAAACAATGATAGAATAATCTTAGATTCCAGTAGGACCCTGAAAGTTCGAGTCTTTTAACCTTAACCCTAAGCATCTCGCTCAGTCGATGAACATCTCGGCCGGGATGGAATTTGTCTGACCGAGGTGACTTATCTGATCCAAAACTGAGAGTTAAGTGTTAGAGTTTGCCAAATCCTATTCTTATTACACCTTTCCTGGTTCAATACAAGCTTAGGATGAGACTTACCCGGTAATTCCTTTGTTTGTGTACCAACGATCATAAGTGTAGGTAATAAAGGTTTATCCTTTATTGGGGTTTGAGTGTGCTTTCATCCCATCTTTGTGAGTTAGCCTGAGACTTACCCGGTAAAGGTTGATTCTATTCCCTTAGATGGTGTGTTAGTTTGAGGATATAGTTCTTTATCTTAATTCCTTGAGACTTACCCGGTAATAGGAGTTACGGTTTTGGATTAGTGAGTAGTGAGACTTACCCGGTGATCTATTCCACTTTAGTAACACCTTCCCCATGAAAAAAACTCAGCTTTGTCCGCTTATCTTTAGATCTTGAGTTGGAACCACAACTAGATGCTTTAATCCCTAAAATTGCATATTTGTATTATTGACTTCTTATTCATCTTTGATTGTTTTAATTGCTCTTGTGGTTAGTATTTACATAAGCATATCGTGATTGGACTTTGTTTCACTAAGTACCTGTGATCGACCCCTGGAATTCCTTGCTTTTACTACGATTGACCCGTACACTGTGGGTTCGCATCCTTGTTTAAGCTTACGTCTAGGGTTATAAATTTAAAGCTTGCACACACCGTTTGGAGCGAACAAGTTTTTGGCGCCGTTGCCGGGGACTTGGTCTAGACCGAGCCGGTTACGGTTTGCTCTTGGGGCACTTGCCCCCGTGTCTACTAACCACTCTACTTGAGTGACTTTTGCAGGTTCTTTCTTAGGTATATGCGAAGAACCCGCACTGGGAAGGAAATCGTTCCTTACGATCCCGAACCAGAAAAGACATACAAGCGACGCTTAAGAGAAGCGAAGATGGCCCAACAAGACAATCGTGATCTTGAGGCCGAGTTGAAAGAGGCGTTAGAGCTGCTACGCCTCAGCAGGGAAGAACTAAGGCAAGAGAAGGAAGAAACTCGCACCAAGACTGAAGCAATCGAAGCAGAGATGACAGTCATACGAGACCAGATTCTACTTCGACCGAGGGAAGACCCAGTTCCCGATGCTGGACCGATGCAGGTCCCAGTTACTGACCCTCGACCGAGGCAAGTCCTAGTACCTAACGCCCCGGCCGAGGTACTTCCTCCTCGGATGCCAGTCCGAGACGTTCTTCTTGCAGGAATCCCACGAACACTAGGTCAAAGGATGGACCCTAATCAACAACTGAGGCGTCCAGGAGTTAACCTAGGAGATCCAGCGGACCATGACTACGAACTTCGACCGCAAGTTCTATCCATGATTCGCCAATGCCAGTTCGGAGGGCTGGAGAAGGAATCACCACATCAACATCTTCAAAACTATGAGACCTTGATGGAAACCTTGAGACCCTCAAGGATTGAAAATAACAACTACAAGCTAAGACCTTTTTACTTTTCTGTAAAAGATAGAGCTCTTACTTGGTATCAATCTCTTCCTCCAGGAAAAATCAGCACATGGGAGGAGATGACAACGGAGTTCTTGACCAAATTCTTTCCCCCCTCAAAAACAGCTGAAATGAGAGGGAAGATCAATGCTTTCATTATGAAGGACAAGGAGAGCTTGTCCAAGTCATGGGAACGGTTCAAGGACATTCTTTTGGATTGCCCACATCATGGGATTCCAAAGTTAGAGTTATTGGAGATATACTTCAAGGGACTGGACGGAAGCACCCAGTTCAATCTCCAACTACTCTCCGCCGGTACCTTCATGGACATGGCGATTGACGAGGCTTGGGACTTCATCGAGAAGCAAGCCTTGCATATGGAGAAGTACACTCATCAAGGAGCTGAAGGTGGAGTTAAAAGAGTTAACTTCCAAGAAACTCAGCCCAACAACAATCAACTCAAGTCTTTGAAGAATGACGTGAAGCAATTAAAGGAACTCTTGGTTGCTCAAACCAAGAAGGAAGAGCAAGGACAAAGGAACAACAACAACGGATACCGTAACAACAACAACGGTTCCCGGAACAACAATTACAACAACAACAATAGAGGATCCAATAGCAACAACTGGAGGGCGAACAACCAAAATTCTGGTAACAATCATTCAAACTCCAACTCTAACGATTCCTCTAACCCTTTCCTCTCTTCCCCTTCTTCTTCTTCTACTCCATCAAAGAGCCAGGGGCAAGGATCGAGTTCGTCTCAGCCAGAAAATAAAGACGCAGTTCTGGAGGCAATCTTGATCAAGCTCAACGCTATGGAGACTTCTATGACTTCATTTTCGAAGGCCCAAAAAGCCTTTGAACAACAACTTGCAAGTAGGGCGAATGAAGCGCCAAGAGATCCAGGGAAGCTTCCAACAAGGACGGAAAGCAACCCTAAGGGCCAGATCATGGCCATAACTACGAGGAGTGGACTGAAAACTGCAGATCCAGTGCCTCGGTCGGTACTAGTACCGACGAAGACCACCTCGGTCCAGGTGCAGTCGAAGAACACTTCGGCCGAGATGCCAACCGAGGTGGAGCCACAGAAAGCGGAGGGGAAAACTAAAGTTTATGTTCCACCTCCAGCATACAAACCACCACTTCCATTCCCCCAGTCAAGGGCCAGAGCACATCTAGACAAGCACTTTGGTAAGTTCTTTGACTTGATGAATAAGCTGCATATTAACATTCCTTTCCTTGATGCTATTCTAGGAATGCCCGCCTATGGGAAGTTCTTGAAGGAGATCCTATCTAGGAAAAGGAAACTGGAAGATTTTGGTGAAGTTAGGATGACATCTAAATCCTCGGAGCTCATACAAATCATGAAGGAGAAGATGCCACCTAAATTGAGAGATCCCGGCTCATTTTACATTCCCATTCAAGTTGGGGATGTCACTTGTGAAGCCCTTTGTGATCTAGGAACCAGCGTGAGCATCATCCCGCTGGAGCTATGTGTAAAGATCGGACTTGGAGAGCCCAAGCCGGTCAAGATTCGACTTTATATGGCGGATCGCTCCATCACCCATCCCGTGGGCATCTTGGAGGACGTTCCGGTCAAGTTAGGTAACTTCTATCTACCTATAGATTTTGTTGTACTTGACATTCCCGCAGATTACCCTGTTCCTATTATTCTCGGGAGGCCATTTCTAGCAACTTCGGGTTGCAACGTGGATTGCAAGAACACCAAGTTGAAATTCAACATTGGCGGCGATGAGGTGGAGTTCACACTACTTGCAGCCATGAAAGGGGAGCAGCTGAGCGATGATATCTTCAACATCTATGATGAAGAAGAATCAAGAGAATTGGTCAGCTCTATCCTTACTAACGATCCACTCAAAAGAGTTATTAGCTTCACTTTAATGGAGGAAGGTATAGATGCTTCTTGTGATGCATATATACGGAGCTTAAAAGCACTGGAAGAGGATCCAGGAGCTAAAACTGAGAAGCTAACCCAAGAGACGAAGATCTCCAGTTTCGGTTCCAGTTGCAGTACCTCGACCGAGGCGCTTCCTGGACTGAGCGAGGCGACTGAAGAACATCTCGGTCAACGCCTCTGCGCCTCGACCGAGGTCGATGGCGAGACGACTTCAACTGAGACTTCCGAAAGTCCAGTTTCTGGATCTACTCCACTGGAAGGAGGAAGCGAGGATCCCCGTCAGAAAGCACCCCCAGTTGTGGAGCTTAAACAACTCCCAAATCACTTGAGGTATGTCTTTCTTGGACCGGATTCCACTTATCCCGTTATTGTTAGTGCTTCCCTTTCCGAAACTGAATTATCTAAACTAATGCATGTCCTGAGAAAGCATCAAAAGGCTTTGGGCTATACTATAGATGATCTTATTGGCATTAAGCCCTCTTTCTGCATGCATAGAATTTTAATGGAGGATGATCATAAGACTTCACGGGAACCTCAAAGACGGTTAAATCCGATCATGAAAGAGGTTGTGAAGAAGGAAATTCTTAAGTTGTTAGATGCAGGTATTATATATCCTATCTCGGACAGCAAGTGGGTTAGCCCGGTTCATGTAGTTCCGAAGAAAGGAGTGATGACCGTTGTGACGAATAAGAACAACGAGTTGATCTCAACTAGGACCGTTACGGGCTGGAGGGTTTGTATCGATTATAGGAAGCTGAACACGGCCACACGGAAGGACCATTTTCCACTTCCCTTCATTGATCAGATGCTCGAGCGGTTGGCCCAGCATTCACACTTTTGCTACTTAGACGGCTATAGTGGATTCTTCCAGATTCCTATCCATCCGGATGATCAGGAGAAGAACACTTTCACTTGTCTATGGGGGACATTTGCTTATAGGAGGATGCCATTTGGATTGTGCAATGCACCCGCTACCTTCCAGCGATGCATGATGGCTATCTTTTCCGAGTACATAGAGGAGATCATGGAGGTATTTATGGATGATTTTTCTGTATATGGTTCCTCTTTTGATAATTGCCTATCTAACCTTTCGCTAGTGCTTAAAAGATGTGAAGACACTAATCTCGTTTTGAATTGAGAGAAGTGTCATTTTATGGTTAGTGAAGGCATTGTGCTAGGACACCTCGTTTCTAATCGAGGCATTGAGGTCGATCGCGCTAAGATCGAGACTATTGAGAAACTCCCTCCCCCTTGTTCTAGTAAAGGTGTGAGGAGTTTTCTCGGGCATGCAGGTTTCTACAGGAGATTCATCAAGGACTTCTCTAAGATTTCTAAACCTCTAACTAACCTCTTGAATAAAGATGTTGTTTTTGAGTTTTCGCAGGAGTGTCTTGATGCTTTTTACAAGATTAAGGAAGCGTTAATCTCCGCTCCCATTATCCAACCTCCGGATTGGACCTTGCCCTTTGAGATCATGTGCGATGCTAGTGATGTAGCCGTAGGAGCGGTGCTTGGACAGAAGAAGGATGGCCGGACCACCGCCATTTATTATGCTAGCAAGACGCTAGATGTGGCACAACGCAACTACGCTACCACCAAGAAGGAATTATTGGCGGTTGTATATGCTTTCGAGAAGTTTCGTTCCTATTTAGTAGGGGAGAAAGTCATTGTCTACACCGACCATGCAGCCATTCGTTACTTGCTGGCTAAGAAAGATGCCAAGCCACGCCTTATTCGATGGATTCTCTTACTTCAAGAGTTTGACTTAGAGATCCGCGATAATATGGGATCCGAGAATTCTGTTGCGGATCACCTCAGCCGGCTACCTGCATCTTCACGCGAGAAGGACGATCCACCCATAGAAGATTCATTCCCCGATGAGCATTTACACTTGTTGGAGCGTTTGATAGACTTACTTACTTCACCCCACGATGGAGGTGAAGTATGGGGTGAGGGCACCTCCCATCACATTTGAGAGACGCATCATGGTCCAGCTAGCGACCTTAAACCAAGCACTTCTTGGGAGGCAACCCAAGGTATTGCTTTCTTTTCCCTTTTTCTAGTCTAGCTTAGATAGTTTTTGCTTTTGCTTTGCTTTGTTTTGTTTTGGCGTCCTAGACAGATAAAAGGAGACATCTAAGGAAGGAGCATAACTGGAAGGACAGAAGATCGAGAATTTGAGAAGACGGAGTTTGACTGAGGCATCTCGGTTGCTATCAGAGCACCTCGACCGAGATGATTCTTGAGCAACCGAGGCGACTAGGGTTTTCTGAAGAACCACCTCGGTCCGTACCACCTCGGTCCAGTCGAGACCATCTCGACCGAGGTGACAGCAGTTCCAGAAAAGGGTATAAAAGGCTAAAGATTTCTCTCTCCTCACTTTACTCTTCTCCCTCGACTGCGGCGACAGTTTCACCTAGCTTCTCCGATTCTTGCTCGTTTTCGACGATTTCTGTCTCCAAACTGCGATTACGACTTAGAGGATCCCAGTGCATCATCGATCTGTAAGAAAATCGAACCGATTCGGCCGAACGAGGTAAAACAAAACCGAAACCCTACCTCTCCGATTTCGTTTCGATTTGGGCTTTGGTTGCCCTTGCATTTGCTGAGGAAAGGCTTAAGTACCCCATAGGAAGCAGTTGTAGTGATTTTGAGGGAAAAGAACTAAATTTTCAGAAGGAATTAGAATCCAGTTTTCCGCCTCGGTCCAAACGAGCTGGGCCTCGGCCGAGGTGATTCTTGAGAGTTGTCAGCCGACCGAGGTGATCTAACAGTGTGATTTTCTAAAAATGAGTTCTGACCGACGCCTCGCCCTTAGGGATAGATCCTCACCTTTCCCTCTTCCTCTTCTTCCCGACCCTATCGACCGGTGATCCATGAGCGACACCAGGTCGATTATGACCGTATTTCCGGCCGTCCAGTGATTGCACCTCGCTTCCTGGACGTGTCCGCTTTTGATTGCCTCCAGGTAGACGGAGACCTTAGGAGGATGATATCCACTGTAGGGCTGGATTAGTTTACTGAGATCCGAGCCCCAGCCTATTTGGAGCCCACCTTAGAGTTCGTTAGCTCCTTCACCTACCTTCCCACAAAGCAGTCTGTGAAGTACCGGTTGATGAACCGGAACTTCTTAGTGCCACTTGAGTACTGGAGAGATATTTTTGGCTTTCCTAAGCCCACAGCTGTTTACTTCCCGTCCCGATCAGTAGCTAGGGAGTTTTGGGGGTAGATTGCCCATATTGTTGAGCATGCAGATAGATGGCGCCCTAGAGATTCCAGGGAGAAGGTCATCTTCCATTTAGCTTTTAGGTTAGCCCACCGGATCTTCAATGAGACACTTATGGCGCATACTGAGACGCCCCAAAAGATCCGACAGGGGAGAGCTTTTCAGTTTGTACTGCATGGTTACTGAAGGTATCCCGGACTTTGGCTTCATGTTGGCAGAGGATCTGCACAAGATCAAGGCCAAGGCGAAGGGAGACATCTGCTGCGGAGGGCTTGTCACCCATATAGCTAGCTATCAGGACATGGATCTCAGCTCTTGCACGATGGTGGCGGCTCCCAAGCCGCTTGGGCTGCAGGAGATGATCACTCGGCGGATTCTGGTTCCCCGAGGTTTGACTACACCGTACATGGCTATGCCATGGGAGTTGACTGCGCCATAGGGGATCAGGTGGTCTGCCCAGTTCACTATTTATGACCCTCACTATTGGCAGACCGCTTGGGCTCCACTGATGGAGGATTACAGAGAGGCAGCAGCTGCCCCAGTTGAGGAGGAGGCAGATGATGAGGAGACAGCTGATAAGAGAGATGGTGGAGTTCCGATGGATACAGGGACGGATACTGCAGGGACGAGCGCACCAGTTATAGATCTGGATGATGAGGATACTGAGCCTGCACCTGCTACTTCTCCAGTGAGACCTGCTAGGCGTAGGACACGCCGACACAGATATCCAGAGGCTCACAGACGGAACGATGACTTGACGGATCAGGTTATTGATTCATATGCTGCTTTGTCACTGGATATCCGCGAGATGCAGGAGCGGCAGCATTACCAGCACATGATGGCCCAGATTTAGTTTGAGCACGTCATGGGCTATCCGTTCGACCTGACCCAGTATCCGTACGTGCCACCACCACCACCGGATCGTGACTACTGAGAGCTGTAGGATTTTCTTTCTTATTTTTATGCAGTTCAGCTTATTATCCGGTGAGTATTTTTTCCTTTAGACTTATTTTGACCCACTGGGATAGTGTGTCCCAAGTATGGGGTGTTTATGTTATGTATTATTTGACATTTATGTATGACTTCACTTGACCGGATATTGATATTTTACGCTTCAGTTGCTACTATATGTTTATCTGAGATTGCATGCATACTTACAGGTTATTTGATTGAGAAAAACGTCGAAAGAAAAAAAAACTGGTTTTTAAAAAAATTTTGGACCTCGACCGGGGCAGTTCTGGCTGAACGAGGCGTTTCACCTCGGTTGACCTAAGAACACCTCGACCGAGGTGGGTTAACTGAGAGTTTTTGAAAACGATTTTTGTGTTACTTATCTGGATATGATCTCAGTGAAGATCCTGTTTACTGACTGGTTTTAAATTCTTTATGTGTTTGAAAGTTTTATAATATGTTTAAGTTGCTAAATGCTTTGTTTGAAATTATTGCATGTTTAATACTTTGTTTTTGTCTAAATTATGTTGAATTTGAAGGTTGACACCACATTATGAGTTCTCTCACTTTCTTCCTGGAAAGACCAAGACAATTCATTCTTCTCTCTTCTTCTTCTTGATCATGCTTAGCCCCTCATATACATTTTGCCTCCCTTTACCTATCCGGGAATTTGGAAGCAAGCAAGTGGTGAAAGCAAGTGAAGTAAAGTTGAGAAGTTGGCTGGAAGTGAAAGTGTTAGAAAGTAATCTTAGGTTTGGGGAAGTCAATCATGAAGATGAGTAACTCGGCACCATTCACATAGCCGGGTGTTTGTGTCTTGTCAAAGTCGGATTGAGCGATATTCCTAACGGGTCATGGTATGTGCATCAAGGGTTTGATGCATCTCAAGAAATTGATGATTGCTGGTTTCCTAGGCTTCGGTTATTGTGCACCTCTGTCCATGCATCCCAAAAAGTAAAGTAAAAAGAAAAAGTGTGAAATAAGCAAAGCTTATTGGTGGAAGATGTTGCAAGTCAAAGTGAAAGTGAAGTTCATCCTTTTCCGGGATTCTAGCACCACATTACCTTACATACATCCCTACCCTACACGTTTCTTGACCTTTCTTTTGGGAAGCCCTTGAGACCTTGAGCTTGTTGATTGACTTAGTGGTTTAAACTGGATTATACATGATTAATTTTGATAATTATGACTTATTATGCATTCTATGATTTTATGCAAAGATGAACAACTTTCTTATATTTATAAAATGTTTTGATCATATTTGGATTTTAAATTCCATGAAGTATTCTCTTAGAGTGATCTATGATTGTTGCACACCATAAAAATGTTTATGGAAGACTTTTCATTGATTTTATTGACTTATAATCCATTCTATCTTGTCTTTTATATGCGGAACTTGCTTGGGGACAAGCAAGGGCTAAGTATGGGGTATTTTGATAGCATGAATTTATAGTCTATATTTTGGGGTTTGTTTGGACGTTTTATCTTTCATAATCTGCATGTTTGTATGTATATTATGTGATTATATTACCATTTCATCTACCTTTGCGAGAATCGAGGTCTACACCTAGTTTTGTTGTAATCGTAGGTAAAATGGCACGTTTTGCATCAAAAAGGAGCAAAAGGAGCTATGGAGTCATTGGAGCTACATTCAGGAACATAAGGAACCATCCAGGAAGCATAGTCATGGATTAGAGATTCACTTTGGACCAGATTTGAGAGATTTCACATTCAGTTGTGACTCACCTCGGTTGACCACAGATTCATCTCGACCGAGGTGATCCAGGGAAGTCGACTCGACCGAGGCGAATACCTAGGACGTGGCGAGAATATTTTATTCTTGGCTGAGATCTTTTATCTTTGGAAAGTGATCTTATATTTTTGGGCTTGGCTCCTGGAAGGAAGAAGATATGATAGATGATATATTTTACCTATTTTTATGGGAAGAGATCTTTCTAAGATATCTTATCTTTGTAGGGTTATTTTCCTATAAAAAGGGTTGGATTTCCACAAATCAAGGAGGTTGCTTAGCACGTTATACACCATTGAAGGCTGCGAGATCCAGTATACATCGCTACAACCATTCTCCACAGTTGGGAGATTTGAAGAACCTTTTTGAAGGTTGAAGAAGGAAGATTGTAGCTTTTATAGCTTTTGAAGGGTTTTGTAAGATTGTCTTTGATTCCCTTCCTTGTTGTCTTCTCTTGTTGGATTTATATCCAAGGAACGCTTTTGTTGTGATATTTGATTCAGTTATTGAAGTCTTTTCATTAAATTCTTCTTGTTCAAATATTCACCTTCTTCCCATATATTTGATTAATACTTTCATGATGATGAGTGGCTAATTTCCTTGTGTGATTCTAGGGTGATTGGCTGAAGGTTGTGGGAAAAACAATGATAGAATAATCTTAGATTCCAGTAGGACCGTGAAAGTTCGAGTCTTTTAACCTTAACCCTAAGCATCTCGCTCAGTCGATGAACATCTCGGTCGGGGTGGAATTTGTCTGACCGAGGTGACTTATCTGATCCGAAACTGAGAGTTAAGTGTTAGAGTTTGCCAAATCCTATTCTTATTACACCTTTCCTGGTTCAATACAAGCTTAGGATGAGACTTACCCGGTAATTCCTTTGTTTGTGTACCAACGATCGTAAGTGTAGGTAATAAAGGTTTATCCTTTATTGGGGTTTGAGTGTGCTTTCATCCCATCTTTGTGAGTTAGCCTGAGGCTTACCCGGTAAAGGTTGATTCTATTCCCTTAGATGGTGTGTAAGTTTGAGGATATAGTTCTTTATCTTAATTCCTTGAGACTAACCCGGTAATAGGAGTTACGGTTTTGGATTAGTGAGTAGTGAGACTTACCCGGTGATCTATTCCACTTTAGTAACACCTTCCCCATGCAAAAACCTCAGCTTTGTCCGCTTATCTTTAGATCTTGAGTTGGAACCAACACTAGA
The DNA here is from genome assembly GCA_033239045.1 of Fagopyrum esculentum. Taxonomy (NCBI): domain Eukaryota; kingdom Viridiplantae; phylum Streptophyta; class Magnoliopsida; order Caryophyllales; family Polygonaceae; genus Fagopyrum; species Fagopyrum esculentum. Next base: position 93,670,810 of record BSUD01000005.1, read on the forward strand.
TGCTTTAATCCCTAGAATTGCATAATTGTTTTATTGACTTCTTATTCATCTTTGATTGTTTTAATTGCTCTTGTGGTTAGTATTTACATAAGCATACCGTGATTGGACTTTGTTTCACTAAGTCCCTGTGATCGACCCCTGCAATTTCTTGCTTTTTACTACGATTGACCCGTACACTGCGGGTTTGCATCCTTGTTTTAAGCTTACGTCTAGGGTTATAAATTTAAAGCTTGCACACACCGTTTGGAGCGAACAATTCCATCACCTATCACGCTTCTTGGGAGGCAACCCAAAGTAATTTCTAGTCTTTGTTTTCTTTGATAGTTAGTTTATTTTTTGTTAGTTTTGGTTTCTTTGTGTCATTGGATGACATGATCTAGGTATTTTCCGAAAAGGATGATTCAAGCGATGCTTCAAGACTTCTCTGAGCTCGAGGGTTTAAGGGAAAAGGGACCCTAAAGAAGTTATCTAGAGAAATAGAGATCGGAATACGGAAATCTAAACCAATTCGGGATGAAATCTTGGTCTAGGTTTTTCCGTCACATACTTTCACTCAACCGAGAAAAGCACTCCATGGGCAAACATCGGATGAAATCTCGGTCGAGCCAGGAATCTCGTCCGAGATTCCTCACGAATGGGAGATCATGATAAAACCTCTGACCGACAAAAATCTCGGCCGAAAATTTTCTAATTTTTCAAAGGGGTTTATAAACTAAAAAGGACTTTAGCTTCTCCACAAACCCTACTCTCCACACATTTCTCGGCCGAACTCATCCCAAATTTCACAAATCCTCAATTCTTAACCGTTTGCTCCATTCTTGCTCCACAATTGAAGAGAAGGACATCACAAAAATTTGTAGGGTCATACAATACCACAACTCTTTCAATCGAGCCAAATCCGGGTAATTTTGTCCAAATACCCTTCCATTTTCGCCCACCTTCAATTCCTTCGTTTTTGGGTTGTTTGGTTTAAGTGAAAGCAATCATCGAGGTCGAAAAAGGCATAGGAAGCAGGTGGTGGGATCAATTTGGAAAAATCTTTACAAATTAGCCAACTTTGATTGAAACCGAAGAAATCTCGATTGTTGGAGAATATATCAGCCGAGATTCCCTGAAGAACTGCCCGAGATTTTTAGTTGAGATGAATTTGATTCGTCGATCTTCCAGAGCCCTTGTTCTAAGGAAGGGTTCTGCTTCTCAACAGGCTCCATCACCTCCACCACCTCTTGATCTCCCCGTCATTCATGAAAAGCATTGAACGAGAAATGATCGGATTTGTGAACTTCCTATTATCGCACCACACTATCTTGTTATTGACTAGCTTAACTGTTTGAATGCGAGGGATGATCTAGATATGATGATTGCCCGTGTTGGACTTGGTGTTTTTGTTATCATTAGGGAGGATGCTTTTGAGGAAATTACTTATGAATTTTTTAGTACGTTTGTGCATGATCCTAAGGCTAGAGGAGTTAAGTATAGGTTGATGATAAAAGACTATGATATGTTTGTGGACTTGTTTTGGGACATTTTTGGTTTTTCTATATCTATTGTAGGAACTTTTCCAAAGAATTGTAATCCTCAATTCTTTTGGTCGGATATTTCTTTGGTCGAGGGTGGATTGGATAAATGGGTTGATGGTGACTCTAAGGAGATGAATATTAATAACCTTTCCTTTAAGATAGCTTACAAAACCCTAAGTGAAACCATGTTTGCTAGAACCGAAATCCCTTAAAAGATGAAAGCTGATGAGTTGTGTATTCTGTGGTGCATGGTTATTGATACCATGCCAGACTGTGCTACTATGCTCGTAGGATTTTGATTCCTTAAGGGCATGGTGCTCCCTATGTAGCAATGCCTTGGGTGAAGAAAGACCCTAGGGAATCCCATGGAAGTATAACACCCCAAGTTCTAGGAACTCAAAGCGTTACGAGCTAGGACCTCACAATGGGTCCTGATCCTCAGAGTAGCAACCACAACATGAGATCTTACAAAAAGGCACAAATAAATGGCCAAAACTTATAATAAAACCAAAGGCTATAGCTAAGGGAAACGTAAAAGACTTGCAACCGAGTTCAAAACGAAGGGAAACAAAACAACAGAAATATAAACCCGATCTCGTCTTATAATGTACGGGAACCCCGTTTGACCACACCGTCCGTATCACTCAGCAACATCTCTAACATGCAAGTCATCTACAATATCGGTATAGACCGTTAGCTAACATTCTAGATATCAGAAAGATAGTAAGGGCACAAAAACACATAAGTTAATATAAACATATAGCATGCTCGCACTTAACCGATTATTATCTTTCATTAAGGTTAATCCCTTTGTTAATTCAACTTATGCCGTCACACGAGAATCGCTACGATCTCGCCTCTGTTCCTTTTCACCAACAGAAATAGAACGTATGCATCCTTCTGTTACCTGCTGGACTAGTCGCAAGAGCACCTCCCAGTTTCCCCATTCTGAACTGGACAAGCGTTCACCGCCTGGTTATAATACACATGGGCCAATAACGGTTATAAAGGTCAATCCTAGTCCGGTTATCCGTTATAACAATAAACAACACAAACAAACCAATACAATTAAACTAATATACAGAACGCAGCTAAGTAAGTCCAAGGGACTTACCTCACTCGAAGGAAACTCAAAGGTCAGCGAACAACTCAGTTCCCGAAGGAAAGGAAGGAATTCCTTCTCAAACAAGGCATAACGAATCAGGAACGAAACGATTGCTAGAAGTCTACAACTTCTAGCCTCTGTGATCTCTAAGAGATCTCCACAAGCTAGGGTTGCAAACCTTAGTCTTACAGACACACAAGGGTCAACAAGATCAACACAAGCCAAGGGAAGGAACGAAGGAAACAAGGGAGGAAAGCAGCTCACCAAAGACGGGGCTAGTGCAGACAAGACCGTGGGGGCGGCCAAATAGCACCGCAAGGGCGGCATTGGAGGGGTTCCACAGGGGCGGCGAGGAGGAGGCGCGGGGGTGGTTTTTATGACAACAATGTCATTTCCTCCTTTGACAGCAAGGAACTCAACAAAAGCCAATGCTTTGTTCTTTCACTCTTCACACACATCACAGCTCAACTCAGGGAGCCTGTGAACATCAATATATTAACGACGGGAAGGCCAATAAGAACCAAGACTCGATCTTGATTCTTGAAAGAAGAAGAAGAAAAGAGAAAGAGGAAGGGAAAGAGAAAGAGGAAGGGAAAGAGAAAGAAGAAGCATGCAGTAGGCTCAAGAATGTGTAGAAGAATCAAAGGAATGAAGACTTACACGTTCAACAAGATTCACAGGGAAAATGGCTGCACCTTTTCTCGAGGTTGAAGAAGAACGTATGCAAGAAACAGAAAAAGGAAGAGAAGACGGGAATTTATAGGAAAGAGTTGGAAAGATAGAAGGAAGGACTTTTTTTGGGTCAGAAGATCATAGGAAAGCCGGACCATGAGATAGAACATTGGATCTTCCATCCATGGAAAGAAATAAAACGGACGAAAAATCAGATCGACGCGATCTAGGGAGAAACCGCAGGGGCGGTTTGCCCTGCCGTAGGCGCGGCGCTCTTCACCGCGGGGTGGTGAAGGCAAACACTGGGATCTTACATTAAATCCCCCTAAAAAGAAGTTTCGTCCCGAAACTTGCAATGAGCCACAAGATCACCCAACCACAAGGAAGAAGCAAAACACTAAACTCAACTCATATATTCACACTCGGGGCACATAATCAAAACGTCACAAAAGCGTATATAACTCAACAAAGGAACCCGAAACTCCAACGTCTACGCTAAAGGTACGTAAAACTCAACATAAATCTCCGGATAGTTTCTCTGGATACTATCCTCTATCTCCCAAGTCGTCTCATTTGCTCCTCGTATCGACCATTGAATCTTCATCATTGATATGTCATTCGATCGCAAGCGTCTCGTACTACGCTCTAAGACGGCTACCGGATGCTCAACGAACATGTGGTCTGGCTCGGCCACTAGATCCTCATGACTGACGATATGCCTTGTGTCTGGTATGTATTCCCATAACCGAGACACATGGAAGACGGGGTGAACACCCTCAAGTCTCGGTGGGAAAGCAAGTTTGTATGCTACCTCTCGAACATGCTCAAGAATCTCGAAAGGTCCGACGTATCTGAGACTCAACTTCCCCTTGACACCGAAATGTCTAACACCTCGTGTCGGTGATACTCTCATCTATACTTGAGCTCCAACTCTGAAATCTAGAGGTATATGCCTATTATCTGCATAAGACTTATGTCGACTCGGTGTTGCTAACATCCGCTCTCGGATCATCACTACTCGAGCCATATCGTCTTGTATCTGTTCAGGTGCTACTCCGCTAGCACTACTCGGCTCATCCCACACAATAGTGTACGGAATCTTTGTCCGTATAAAGCCTCATAAGGAGCCATCTTGATCGATGCGTGCCAACTGTTGTTATACGAAAACATTACTAAGGGAAGATGATCTGGCCACACATGTCCTCAAGTTAGTACGCAGGCTCTCAGCATATCCTCCACAATCTGGATGGTCCGCTCCAACAAACCATCGGTATGAGGATGATAAGAAGTCATGAACTACAGACTCGTACCTAGGAAGGCATGCACTTGCTGCCAAAACCTCGAGGTGAACCGTCCGTCTCTGTCGGAGACTATAGGCCTAAGTACTCCATGAATTCGTACTATTAGCTTCGTGAACTCCTCTGCTAATCGACTTACCGGCCACATCTCATTGATAGGAATGAAACGTGTGGTCTTCGTGAGTCGGTCTATAACAATCTAGATAGCATCAAAACTTCGACTAGATCTCAAACCGGTAACAAAGTCCATAAAGATGTCCTCCTACTTCCACTACAGAACAGGAAGTGGGTGTAGCTCGCCTCCTGGTCGATGATGCTCAATCTTGACTTGCTGACAGGTTGCACACTGAGCTACATATCTCATCACATCTGGGTTCAACCTCCCCACCAGAAAGAGTGTTTGATATCCTGATACATCATACTCGCACCAAGATGCACTGAGTAAGTTGTAGAGTGAGCCTCCTATAGGATTTGTTGTCTCAGATCTCGATCTGAGGGTAAACATATGCGCTCCTGATGTCTCAAAACTCCATCGGCACCGACTACAAATTGTGACACCTTTCCTCGAGAGGGTCTCGGATCCATGTCAAAGTTGGGCAACTCTCCTACTTCTGTCAGATTTCTACTAACTAGATTAGGTTACACCTCTAAGGTGGATAAATGGATGTCGGAATCCGGAAAGTGGAAATCTACCTCTAGCAATGCCAAGTCTTGTCGTAACTTATGGAGGCCTCAATGCCTCCATAAGTATCTCACAAATTTGAAAGTGTTGGCGTGGAGACTCTCCCTCTAATCCTCCAAATTGATTCTGACGGATCATCTGAAGAACTTGAGGACGGAGCTCATAATCATGTGTTGTTGGATCTCTAAGGTTTACGTATGGACGGCATACTCATTGTGAGGGATCCGTCATTTGCCCAAGCGTTTGTGCCTATCCCATAAACAGATCAATTCTAACATTCCTCACTGGATGGGGAGGTACAACTGCTGGTTCGATGGGTGTTGGTACCTATACTCTAGCATTGCCTCTTCTTTCAAGGAGCAATTGCCTCATATTACCTTGCATCTCAACAATTTCCGCTCGGATCACATCTTTTCTTTCCCGTGCTTCTGCTTTCTCTTATGCCAAGGCTTCATCTCGGAGCCTTACTTGTTCCAAAGAATCTACTAGTTCGTCTTGAAGGTCTTGTTCAACCAAAACCATTTTAGCTTCCCTTAGTCTTCTTTTGTAAGTTTTCTCCGGTTCAAGATCGTATGGAATTACTTCTTTACCAGCACGAGATCTTCACATAAACTTAAAAAAAAGGGAATTCCTGCAAGAACAGATCAAAGAAAAAGATCAATAGTAAAAGCAAATATCTAACCTAGACAACCGAAATTACCGGCTTGGTCTAAACCAAGTCCCCAGCAACGGAGCCAAAAACTTTTTTGCTCTCAAACGTGTGTGAATAATGAACGAAAATAAGGTTTAAATTTTTACATGAAATAAAAGTCAAGCAAATAAGCGAACCTGTAGTGTACCGATCAATCGCAACAAAAGCAAATATTGTAGGGTCGATCATAGGGACTATGGTGAAATCAAGCAGTAATATATCAAATCTAGATTATATCTTGGTAATATCAAAAGTAATGAATATATGATAATCATGTAAGAATGAAGATTCTAGAGATCAAAGTATGTGGTTGTGGTTTTCGATTCAAGACTTCTAAAGATCTATGGACAAAGATGGGGTTGCTAAGTTAAGGTATTTCTAAGGTGGGATAGATTACTGGGAGGTTCACTATCCGGTATCCCTAACCAAAGATCCTATTACCAGGTAAGTCTCAAAGATATAAGGAAAGGAACTATAAACTCAAACCAACAACTCAACCTGAGGTTCAAGAACTAACATTTACAAGGTAACTCAGGCTAGCTCACAAAGGCAAGGCAAAAGAACACTCAATCCTAATAAAGGATAAGCCTTTATTACCTAGAACTCATCATCTTTTGCAACCAAGAAAGGGAATCACCGGGTAAGTCTCTTCCCAAGCTTGAATATAAGCTTGAAAGGGTCAACAAGGCTAGGATTTGGGCAATCTGTAACCTAAGCTTAAGGATATAACATGAACGGATAAATAGGGAAAATCTCAAGTTGTTCTTGCTCAAATCTCGATCGAAATTCCTATCAACATATCGAGATTCGGTAACTGCGTAGCTTAAAACCAACCTTCAGGGTCCAATATAACTTCCTAGCATAAGAGAAGGCCTAATCTCCTAAATCTCCCTCCTAATTTGTTCTTCTCTCTCAAAATTTAATCTTCTTTCATCCTCTAGGGCCAAATCCCATAGCCGCACTTGCTCAAGAGCATCATCCAACTCTTCTTGAAGTTCTCTAATGGTCATAGTTAAATTGGGACATTGTTGTATCTCCTCATGGTGAACCTCCTCTTGTCGAAATACTTCCGCTTCAAACTCCACTTGGGCCCTCGAAAAGGAAGCGATGTTGCTCTCTAGATCATCCACCTTCCTCAACAATTGTTCTAATAATGATTCTAGTCGGTCATTGTGAGGTTGATGATGAGGTTCCACTTGAGGCATAATTTTCATATGAGCTTGATCATGGGACTCATAAGAGGCATTAAACTCCTCCCAATACTCAAACTCATCATGGAGAGGTCCTTTATCTTGGCTTTCCATCCATCCCTCATACTCCATGTCGTCAAGGTCGTCTTGGAAGTACCATCCGTCCATGAGAAACATGAAATAGGCAAAGACAAAAACAAAACAAGATCAAAAGTAACAAGAAAGATTTACACTAAAAACAATCAAACAGGAATGACTCAATCTACACCCAATCCCCGACAACGACGCCAAAAACTTGTTAGGGCGTTACCGAGAGACAAAATGAAGCCTATTTAGAACACCTCATTTCCCCGGCAACGGCACCAAAAACTTGTCAAGCTAGGATTAATAGCACAAAAAGCTTTACATTTATAAACATAAACTAAAATCCTAAATACCTATCGAAACCCGAAGTGTACGGATCGTTATGTAGGAAGGAAAGTATTCCGAGGTCGAACACAAGGACTAAGGTGAAATCAAATCATTCAATGATCAAGTATAGTGAAAATATAGACTAAGATGGGACAAGGAATAAAGAAATGCAAAACACGATATTTTTTGTTGGTTTTGGGTGATCAAACAAGGATCACAAAACATGCAATACAAACAAGCAAACAAACACACAAACACAAGGATAAGTGATAAGAGGTAAGAAATGCAGATTCTAGAGATCAAGAATTCCGGTTATGGTATTGGAGTCATGCTTCTAAACATCAAAGGAGAGCTGCGGTTGTTCGGAGTTGAGTGTTTCTCTAATGGGAGCAATTACCGGGAATTCTACATAAACCAGCCAATACCTAAGGTTCAAACCACTCCTTACCGGATAAGTCTCGGAAAAGGTAAGTCTTAGGCAATGATCCTACCACACTCAATCCAATAGCGGCTTTTTTGGCTCACTACTACCTAGAGTTCATCATCTTATGTATCTAAGAGAGGAAATTACCGTATAAGTCTCATTTTTTAATTACTTTGCTAGCAAAGGTCACCCTAGGCTAGATTAGGCTCAACAAACAATAGGATTTCAACACATCTACATCCTAACATCCAGATTCATCAATACAGGTACAACAGAACAAAACCACGGGTGGATCATCGAAACCACGGCCGTGATAACATGAAGAACAGGTCGTGATTTTATGGTTGAGCTAGTTTTTTTAACACAATCCATCCTAATCTAACATGCAAGTCCATACAATCATCATCCAAGCTATAACCTTCATTCCATCACACTAGAATCACAACTATTTATCCAACAACATATAAATCTAGATCAAACTTCATAAATAAAGCATGCTTGCAAGTCATAGCTAGAAAATGAAGATAAGATCAAAGAACAAGAAGTTATGTAGCTAGAGAGATGCTTCAACAATATTACAAAGGTTCCAATGGCAGCTCCAAGATGTCAACAATGGAAACCTCACTCAAAACCACTCAAATCTCACTCTAAAACTACAAACTACACTAATCTTTGCCAAGAACACCCACAAGGGTGCTTGGAGGAGAGCTACAATCCACCAAAAGAGTATTGGATAAGGTAATATGCAAATTCTCGTTGTCTACAGTCTACAAAACCACTTATGTACTCAACCAAAAACCAAGGGTCGGACAAAGAAATCGCGTGACAAATGTCAAAGTTGTCCTGACAGAAACCACGGGCCAAAACCACGGGCATGGTTTTGCAAAGTAGGTCATGGTTTTCATCAGAAAGCCCTCCTTGGATCACCAAGTCATGAGTTGCTGCAAGGCATGCACCAACAAGGTCTTTTGAGTTCTTTTTTGCTTCTAGCTTGCCTCTTAGGGAGTCCGGATGCGTGCCACCACAAACTAATGCCAAACCACAAACTAAGTCCAAAAGCTCCCCAAAATACCTATAAAACCGACAAAAGCTCATGTAGACGTATTTTCTAGAAATATGACTCGATTAAGCATAAACACCACAAACTAATGCCAAACCATGCATGAATAAGGGGAAAAACTATCGAAATGAATGTCTAAACTATATTCATAAATCATGTCATCAATATCCATAACACAATAGCATGGATGAATAACCATCTCCAGCTATAATCACAACTCGCGCTAGCAGAACAAGATCTATCAATATCATATAACACATATTACAGCTAGCATGAAAACACATCATAACAGATAAGCACATAACTCACCAAGATAGCACTAAGATCTACTCATCGATCCTACATGTGCATCTATCTCGGGATAAAAGTATGGATAGTTCATCTAGATACTATCCTCTGTCTCCTGATGACATGGTTTATGACGTTAGTTTAGGCAATCATTTAGGTAGTTTTTCCCTTTATTCATGCATGTTTTGAAATTAGTTCGTGACGGTATTGCGTAATTGAGTCATATTGTTAGAAAAGACATCTACACGAGCTTTTGTCCGTTTTGTAGGTATTTCGGGGATCTGTTGGACATTAATCGATACATTCGAGGGTCAAGCCTCATGGTGGTACATATCCAAAGCTTTGAAGGAACATACTTGGAGCAAAGAAGGGATCAAGGACCCTTATTGGTGCAAGACTTGGAACAACTCATGACTAGATGATCATAACAAGCTTCTATTGAAGAAAATCGACCTAACACTCAGGATAATCGGTCGATTTCCTTCACTTGTGGGTCGATTTTTTGCCTCTGACTGCATTGACACTTGTCTCACATCTTCTATGTCTGACGTTTTCTTTTGCTCGGTTGAGTGTGCCTTTGGATGTGCGGCCTCTGACTTTTGCAAGAGGAAATCCACTATATTAGAGACATTTTGAAGACTTGAAAGGGATATGCAAAGGTGGGAAAATTCCCCAAGTTCTCTCCTAGTCCCTTTGTGGGTGTTCTTGGGAAACATTAGATTAGATTCACCTTAGAGTAAGATTTGAGTGATTTTGAGTGAGAAGCTTTTGGAAGTGTTGTAAGGACTGACTTGGAGCTACATTTGGAGTATTGTAAGACTTGTTTGAACTCGAATCCAGCTAAGTTTCATTGCTTTCCTTGCTCTATTTCATCTTCTTACCATGGAATGTATGAATGCTTGTATGATGATTTTAGATCTTGAAATGCATGTTATTGGCTAAGTTATTGTGACTCTAGGGTAATGGATTGATGGTTATGGCTTGGGTGATGATAGAATGGACTTGCATTTAGTTTAGGATGATTTTTGTGCCCGAAACCTAAACCAGAGGAGAAAAATCGACCAGTTCATAGGCCAGATCACCAATTTACCTGATGATCCACCCGATTTTTCCTTTTGTTGCTTTTTAATTGATGAATCTGTATGTTAGGATGTTAGATTGTTGAAATACTTGTGTTTGTTGAGCATAATCTAGCTTAGGGTGACCTAAGTTAGCAAACTAATTGAGGAATGAGACTTACCCGGTGATTTCCGCTCTTAGGTATTGAAGATGAGGAACTCTAGGTAGTAGTGAGGCAAAAAAGCCGCTATTGGACTGAGTGTACTAGGATTGTTGCTTAAGACTTGCCTTTCCAAGACTTACCCGGTAAGGAGAGGTTTGACCCTTAGGTAGTGACCCGGTTTGTGTAGAATTCCCAACCTTAGTTCCTTGAGATTTACCTAGTAATAGGACTTTGGTGAAGGACTAGTGGAACATGAGACTTACCCGGTAATTATTCCGCAGCTTTGTCCTAGATGTTTAGAAGTTTGAGTCCATTGCCATAACCGTAAATCTTGATCTCTAGAATCCGCTTATCTTACTTCTATCACCTATCTCGTGTTTGTGTGTTGATTGCTTGATTGTGTGCATATGTTTTGACCTTTGTTTTATAACCACAAAACCCAACCAAAAATATTGTGATTTTCATTTCTTTATTCCTTTCTCATCTCTTAGTTTAGATTTCACTATCCATGATCACATGAATGATTTGATTTCACCTTAGTCTTTGTGTTCGACCTCGGATACTTTCCTTTCTATAAAACGATTCGTACACTGTGGGTTCGCTAGGTAGTTTAGGAGATTAGATCGATTTATAAATTGTATGACTTTTTGTGCTACATCTCTAGCGTAACATCTCCCATGTAGCCTCATCAGTTCCTTGTCTCGATAATTGTATCCTCAACATAGGAATATCCTTCGAACGGAGGCGTCTCACAACCCGTTCTAGGACTGCCACATGATGCTTAACAAACGTGTGATCCGGCTCGACCACTAAGTCATCATAGTTGACGATGTGCCTCATGTCTGGTATGTACTCCCTCACATGAGACACATGAAACACAGGATGAACACCCTCTAACCTCGGAGGTAAAGCAAGTCTGTATGCTGCTCTCCCAACTCGATCGTGAATCTCAAAAGATCCGACATATCGGGGGCTCAACTTCCCCTTAGTGCCAAAACGTCTAACGCCGTGCGTCAGATATACTCTCAGCCAAACATGAGCTCCAACCCTGAACTCTAGAGGTCGACGCTTCTTGTTTGCATATGACTTCTAGCGACTCTGTGTATCCAACATCTTCTCTCTGACATTGCTAGGCTCATCCCAGCACAACGGCATACGACATCTCCGCCCATACACTGTCTCATATGGGCTATCCCAATCGATGCATGCCAACTATTATTGGACGAAAACTCCACCAATGGCAGGTGATCTGACAACATCTGCCCCCATTCTAGCATGCAACCACTCAACAAATCCTCCAGGGTCTGAATAGTCCTCTCTATCTGTTCATCTTTTTGAGGATGAAACGCAGTCGTAAAATGCAAAATCGTTCCCAGAGTAGTCTGTATCTGCTGCTAAAACCTCGAGGTAAACCATCCATCTCGATCTGAGACGATCGTCTGCGGTACACCATAGAGTCTCACTGTCTGCCTAGTGAACTCCTCATCCAAACGGCTCACAGGCCACGTTTCCTGAATAGGGATAAAACGTGGAGCCTTTGTCAATCTGTCAACAACGACCCAAATGTAACACCCCAAATCTGCGGGACTCGGGGCATTACTAGGCTAGGATCTCACAATGGATCCTGACCCTAGCCTCACAACAAGTTTACTGGATCTTACAATAAGGCCCTGATAGATGAAAACCAAATACACCAAACTGTATAAATATATACAAACAAAGGTTTACAAAACACCGTTGAGTAAAAAACCACAACACATATCCATACATACACAAAAAAACATCCCAATATCCATCGCACAACCTAGTGTACGGAAGCCCACAACGGATCACCCATCTAGCTCACTTTGCAGTCCTTCTATCCTGCAGAATATCTACAACACATTATAAACCGTTAACTAACAGGAATGAATAAGAATGAAGTAATAGCACATACACACATCAACACATCACATTATGCAATGTCACACACACAACCGTTTATTATCTTCAATTACGTTATTCCATCACTAATTCAACTTCTTTTGTGGCACGAGGAGCCTTAAGAACCTCGTCTTTTCCCCCTTTAACCCATGTTTTTCCTGGGGAGCTACGTCCCCCTTGAGCTACTGGCTTCCGAGCACCTTCTTCACTCTCAGCGAGCTTTGACAAGTGGTCACTGCTCGATTATAATACACTTGGGCCAATTAAGAATAAATGGTCGTCATCCTATTCCGGTTTACGTTATAAATGCAACAATCATATGCACAGACACACTACCATCACAAACACTCAAATCCACAACTGCTCGCTAAGTAAGTCATATGGGCTTACCTGATATAAACGTAAACCTAAACCACGTCACAATTTCCCTTCGAGGAAACGATCAACGCCTATATAAGCAAGGCACACACAATATCAATCGTTGTCAAGGTTAGGAGACTGGTCTCCTACACCCCATAACCATAACCAAGCTATACCTCGAGTCTAATCCTCCATACCTCAACATATACACAAGTGCCTAAGGCACATTCCCAACATATAACTCATCAAACTCATAAGCATCACTCTAACCTAGCTACACTCTAAAGACAAGGCCAAAGGAAAGGAAAAAAGAAGCATACCAATCTTGGTATGTCATGGACACGCACCTGCGTAAAAAAGAAGACGCGGGAGCGTAGCACACCGCAAGGGCAGTGGCACTCAGCCGTTGGGGCGGGGACAAGACCTGGCCGTAGGGGCGCCGACTCCAATCCGCGGGGGCGGTCGACTGTGTAGAGGGCGATTATCTGCCTCTCTTCGAACCTTCACTCGATCCTCTTCACGTCTTCGTTGCCAAAGGAAAACAACAACATATACATACACATAAACCATCATCAAACGTCCAGGAAGGTCAAAAAAAGATAAATCTTGTGGGAAATCCTAAGCTAAGCAGAAAGAAGGAAGAAGGAAGAAGAAAAGAAGAAGTGAAAGAAGAACTCACCACAACAGCGACCTAAAACAACCACAACAAGCTTCCTCTCAAGCCTCTACAACCAACCATAACACAACAAACCATCAGCAACAACCAAAAGCATCAACTTCAACCAAGATCACTTACAAAGACTAACACTTGCAAGAAAGCCAAGGAAGAAACTATGGAGAGAGGAAAAGAAAGGAAGAAGAACGTGGAAGCAATAGCTGAAGGAGAAAGGGAAACCCTTCATCTGAAGGAAGGAAAGAAACTTATAGGCAAAGCAAAAGTAAAGCACGGGTCAAACGGTCAAGGAAAGTGGTGGCAGCCGCCTCATCTGCGGGGGCGGTTCCCTAGTGCCGCTGGAGTGGTTCACCGCACCTGCGGCCATGCAAAACCGCAGGGGTGGGGTCCCTATGAACACTAAAGATATTACATCAGATCCCCATAAAAACAAGTTTCGTCCTGAAACTTGAACAAATCTCAAATCCTCTCGGACCCATACGCTGAGGTATAAGCATTCTCTCTACTGGAGGCATCACATCTCCGTTCATAAGGTATCAACCTATAACATACTATAGCCTCAAAGCATAACATGGAGGAATCATCTACTCCAACAATATGATTAGAAATGATCACCAAGGCATAGAGGAAAACCATCTCTAGCGTACCTATAACCACATCACAAGGCATGGAGGAAAACCATTTCCAGCCAAATCGTACTTATAACACCACCCGTGGAGGAAAACCGTCTCCACTCAATTTATGTCCATAAGCAATAGCATGTAGGAATAACCATCTCCAACTAACCCTAATCATATCACAATAGCATGGAGGAAAGAACCATCTCCAGCTATAATCATGTCTCGCGCTAGCAAACATAATCTAAAAAGATCATATGCACACATCACAGCTAGCACAAAAACACATCATATCACATAAGCACATAATCATAACGCTCACCAAGATAGCACTAAGATGTACTCGTGGATCCTACAGGTGCATCTATCTCGGCATAGAACTCTGGATAGTTCCTCTAGATATTATCCTCAGTCTCCCATGTGGCCTCCTCAAGTCCTCGTCTCAACGATTATACCCTCATCATAGGAATGTCCTTCGAACACAGGCGTCTCATACCTCATTCTAGGACTGTAACTAGATGCTCCACAAAAGTGTGGTATGGCTCAACCATTAAGTCATCATAGCTGACTATGTGTCTCGGATCTGGTATGTACTCTCTCAGCTGAGACACATGAAACATTAGGTGAACACCCTCTAACCTCGATGGTAAAGCCAATCAGTATGCTACTCTCCCTACTCTGTCCAGAATCTCAAAAGGACCGACATATCCGGGACTCAGCTTCCCCTTTATGCCAAAACGTTTGACGTCACGCGTCAGAGATACTCTCAGCCATACATGAGCTCCAACTTTGAACTCTAGAGGCCGACGCCTCTTGTCTACATACGACTTCTGGCGACTCTGTGCAACCAAAATCCTCTCTCTGATCAGCGCTACTCTGGCAATATCATCCTAAATTCTCTCAAGCGCTATACCACTGACACTGCTAGGCTCATCATAGCACAAGGACGTACAACAACTCCGCCCATACAGTGCCTCGTATGGGGTCATCCCAATCGATGCATGTCAGCTGTTGTTGTATGAGAACTCAACCAATGGGAGGTAATATGACCATTCATGTCCCTAGTCCAACACACAAGCTCTCAGCATATCCTCTAGTGTCGGAATAGTCCTCTGTGACTGACCATCTGTCTAAGGATAAAACACATTCGTGAAATGCAAACTTGTCCCCAAAGCAGTCTGAATTTGTTTCCAAAACCTCGAGCGAATCGTCCATATCTATCTGAGACGACCGTCCTCGGTACACCATAGAGTCTCACTATCTGTCTAGTGAACTCCTCAGCTAATCTGCTCACTAGCCACGTTTCCCTAATAGGAAGGAAACATGCAGTCTTCGTCAATTTTTCAACCACAACCCAGATTGCATCGAAGCTCCGGCTCGGCCTCAATCTTGTCACAAATTCCATGGAGATGTTCTCCCACTTCCACTGCGGTACTAGTAGTGGGTGGAGCTCTCCTTCTGGTCTGTGATCCTCTATCTTGACCTGCTGACAAGTCGCACACTGGGCTATAAATCTGGCTCCATCGGGCTTCATCCCTCCCCACCAGTATGAATGTTTCACATCTTGATACATCTTACTCACACCTGGGTGTAAGAGTAATGTGTGGAGTGAGCAACCTGTAAAATCCGTTGTCCCAGCTCCATATCAGCGGGTATACAAACGTGGTCGCAGCTTCTCATCAGTCAATCTGCTCTTATGGAGAACTGTGGTGCCTAACCATGAGCCATCCAATCTCGTATCTTCATCAGTGTCGGGTAGGTCCCCTGCTTTTGTTGGATCTCACCCAATAGATCAGGTTGAACCTCTAAGGTACTCAATTGGGCAACCTCATCCGGAAACAAGATGCCAATCTCCAGCCATGCTAGATCTCTTTGAAGCTGAGGTTTAACTGTCAATCTCGCAATCGCCTTCTCTCCAGCCATCTTCCTACTTAGGGCGTCGGTGACAACGTTCGCCTTCCCTAGATGGTACATGATCTCAAGGTCAAAATCCTTGATCAACTCAAGCCATTTACGCTGGCGGTTATTCAACTCCCACGACGTGAAAATATACTTCATACTCTTATGGTTTCTCAAGATGTGACATATAGCGCCATACAGGTAATGTCTCCAGATCTTCAGCGCATGAACTGCAACTGCCAACTCTTGATCATGAGTCGGGTAGTTCTCCTCATACGTCTTCAGTTGTCTAGACGCATAGGCAATCACTTTACCATGCTGCATCAGAACACATCCCAAGCCCAGCTTGGATGCATCATTGTAGACTACAAAGCCCTATGTTCCCCACGGCTGCGCTAAGATGGGAGTGGAAGTCAAACGTCCTTCAGCTCCTCAAAACTCTGAGTACATGGCTCAGACTGTACAAACCGGGTAGTCTTCCTCAACAGGCTGGTAAGTGGACGGGCAATCACAAAGAATCCCTCCACGAACCGACGGTAGTAACCGGCTAGGCAAAGAAAGCTACGTATTTCTTTGACGTTTGTTGGTATCGTCCATGCTGCTACAAACTCGATCTTTGCCGGATCATCCTTGATCCCTTTGGCGGAGACAACATGACCCATAAATGCTACCTTTGGCATCCAAAATTCGCACTTAGAGAACTTGGCATACAATTCTCTATCCCGTAAAACTCGCAACACCGTCCTCATATGTCCTGCATGTTCCTCTCTACTACGAGAGTACACCAAGATATCGTCTATGAAGACCACCACAAACTGATCCATGAAGTCGATGAATATGCCATTCATCAACTCCATAAAGACGGCGGGAGCATTCGTGAGCCCGAATGACATCACTATAAACTCGTAGTGCCATACCGAGTCCGAAATGCCGTCTTATGCACATCCTGCTCTCTCACCCTCAGCTGGTGATATCCCGAGCGCAAGTCAATCTTGAGAACACAGTCACTCCTTGAAGCAGATCTAACAAGTCATCGATGTGAGGCAAAGGATACTTGTTCTTGATGGTCACCTTGTTCAGCTCTTTGTAGTCGATGCATAACCGCAACGATCCGTCCTTCTTCCGCATGAAGTGGACAGGTGCTCCCCACGGGGATATGCTAGGGCGGATGAAGCCCTTCTCAGCCAACTCCTCGAGTTGATTCTTCAGCTCTAACAACTCGATATGCGTCATACGATATGGGGCCTTCGAGATCGGTCTCGTACCAGGATCCAACTCTATGCCAAAGTCCACGCTCCTCTGAGGCGGGAAACTGGACGGCTCGGGAAACACATCTGTAAACTCGCAAACCACTAGGATGTCCTCTAACGCTAGAGTCTCACTCTCCTTCATGGCATAGAACCAGAAGGCATCACAACTATCTGCTATCAACCTTGCTACTCATATTGCGGTAATATCCATACCCGACTTTCCAAGTTCCCAACCTTGGAAAATCTCGATCTGACCCGACTCGGTAGAGACAGTCACGGTCCTCCTACCGACATCTAACACAACACAATGTCTATCCATCCAATCCATACCCCGAATGACTTCTTCATGCACCAGCAGCATGACAAAGAAGTTCACCATCAAATCGCGGTTTCCTAAGTGTATAGGGCAACCGTGTACCTCTCGGGTAACTCTAACCTGACCCCATCTAGTAACCCTATCAAGAAAGATCTACCCTCTACCGTGTCTAAGGTAAGTCTATCAACGCATGCATCAGATATGAAAGAGTGCGTAGCACCCGTATCAAACAAAAATATAACAAGTAAACCATTAATCAGAATGGTACTTGTAGTAGTTGGCGCTGCCGACTCCTCAGCGTTCCTCAACTCAAAAACTCATCCTCGAGCTCCCCTGGTATCATTGGTACCTCCATCGCGACCTCTACCTCTACTTTATCCTGGAGCAGAACCTTGAGTAATAGGTAGGTGTGGGACTTTCTGTTGTCCCTGAACCTGATATGAAGGCGCCTCTACCCACCTCTTGTTGCACCAACAGGGGAAGAACCCTGTTATGATGGCGTCTTGCCTTGACGGCAAAACGTAGCCCTATGTCCAGGCTTCCCGTAAGAGAACCAATTCAGTGGAGCTCTAGGGCAATCAGTCCATACATGTTCATAGGCTCCGCAGTTGTAATACTGCAGGCCCTTCTTAGAAGACTGTACAAACACTTGATAAGTGATAACTCGAACGGCCTTGAGACTGGCCTTCCCCGTACCCAGATGCTCCTGCACCTCTCTGCCCAGTACGTTGTCTCTTCTCACACCGTCTCGTCTGGGGTATTTTGATAGCAATAAATATGACGTAGTTTAGATGTGCATATAGGTAGTTTTTCCCTTTCTTTTGAGTACATGAACATACATTCATAGCATTTATTGAGCATATTCACCTATTATCTTGGAATCGAGATCTACTGATGACATGAATTATATACCATTATAATCATGCATATTGTAGAGGTTTACCTCGATTTGCCTTGCATTTAAGGAGAACTTGTGTACCTTTTGCGTTCTATTCAATAATATTTCAGAAATAGAGGTCTACACGAGTTTTGGTTGAATTATAGGTAAATGGAGTGGATTTGAAAGAAAAAGTGGAGCAAGGAGCATCTAAGGTCATTAAGGAAGCTAAAGGAGTCTTAGAGGAGTCACAAAGGGCAAAGGAATTACGTAAAAGAAGCACAAGGAAGAGGAAGAAAACAAGCCAAAAGACGAGCACTTTATGTTGAAGAAAATCGTGCCATTTAACATATAAATCGGACGATTATTATCATTAAAAATCGAACGGTTTTATGTATAAATCGGCTAGCCCGATTTACTTTGTTTTTCGGCCAAATAAAAAGACGACATAAAGCCCATCAACTTTGGGCTCGAGAAGGGTTTTACCAAACATCCCACTAGCAAGAAACTATAGTTGGGAACCCTGGGAACGAAATCGAGGAGGCCGCAGTGGGAAATCTTTACACGTTAGTGAGAGATAGAAGATTCAAGGAGAAGGATTGAAGCACTTTTACCGGGAAGTCAATCTTGATCATATTTGTGAGATTTTTGTATTCCATTGAAGTCTTTGTGGTTTTTGAACACGATATTGAGTTAATTGAGAGATACATTAATTACATTTGAGATTGGTTTACAGATTTGAAGGTTATTGAGTTTTTATTCAAGATTCGGGTTTATTTGAATTATTTCACTCAATCTTTAATTTGATTTGATTTTGAAAATGGTTGGCTAAAACCATTTTGATTCTGGGGAGAATAGTTGATGATTAAGGCTTAGATGATGATAGACTGAACTCATTCAAACATTTGGACCTTGAGAGTTTAGATTTTAACTTTGCGACAAACAAGAAAATCGCCCTGTTCTTGAGATAAATCGTCCGATTTATTTATGGTAGGTCGATTTAATACCCTGCCGAACTTTAATTGATTCATTCCGTAACCAAAGTTAACCCTGACCTAAATCCCAACCTTGATTAACCATTTTAACCTCTAATTGAATGTATGAAGAGACTTAAAACCTGATTCTACATTTAATAGATTAAGATTACAAGATTTGGGTAATAGAGAGACTCAATATCCTTTATTAAGATTTTAAATGTGCTTTCTATTCTTTATCTTGGAGAGTCACATCCTGAGGTTTTATATAGTTAGTTTGAATATAATTCTTGTCTTTAGATCTTTCTATATTGCATCCTCAACAACCCTTATAGAGAGAACCTTTGGACTAGGTAAATAGATTTCGGAACTTCGCCGTACGATACCTACCTTTGAACATATAATCTTGGCAATATAAACTCTGTCCTTATATCATTTAGAAGTGTCTTGAATCGAAAGTTGAAATCGGATACTTGAATCCTTGAAATCATTTCCCCCTTTATTAATCACAAAAGCTTTTGCATTTTCGCTAGATAATTGAATTCGAATTTATTCTCACCAAATCCCTGAGTTCGACTCTGGAATTCTTACCTTACTACAGCCAATCCGTACACTGCAGGTTCGCTTTACTTTGAGTTCTAGATATAAATTTAAGACTTTGACGCACACACTTTTTGAGCGAGCAAGTTTTTGGCGCCGTTGCCGGGGATTTGGTCTAGACCAAATTCGGTTTTCGGTTGTCTAGCTTGAGAGCTCTTGCTCTTGTGATTTGATTAGTCTACTTGAGTGATCTTTGCAGGTTCTTTAGGTATATGCAAAAGACTAGATCCACTAAAGATCTAGTTCCTTTCGATCCCGAATTGGAGAAAACTTTAAGAAGAAAGTTGAAGGAAAAGAAAATGGCTGAAAATAACGAGAGAAACATCCAGGCTGAGTTGGATGAAACTCAACGGCAACTGAAGTTGAGTGAGAAAGCTCGTGTAGATGCTGAAATGAGTCATCAATTTCAAATTGATGAACTCAGGGCTATGATATTGAACATGAATTTGGAATTGAACGAATCTAGGAAGAAGAAGAAAGTCAAGACACCGACTAAATCCATTAGGAATGACTCATCCGATGATGAAGAACTTGACCCGGACATGCCGGCACTTGAGGAGATCGATCCACTGATTCATCATGTTCGAAACACCCCAAAACCACGAGTTGTTCCTCGCTTCCCAACTAGGGATGTGAGAGTTGCTAATGAAGGTGATAGACCCCGAACTTTGGGGCAACGGATGGATCCAATTCAGCAACCACGCCGTCTAGGTGTGGATTTCGGAGCTGAAGACATCCAGGAGTTTAGCTTCTCACCACAAGTTATCACCATGGTTCGCCAAAGTCAATATGGCGGAGCAAGTGCTGAATCTCCACATCAACACTTGCAGAATTTTGAGATTCTCATGGAGACTATGAAGCCAAAGAAGGCTACTACAAGCAATTACAAGATCAAACCGTTCTTCTTTTCTTTGAAGGACAAGGCTCTAGCTTGGTACCAAACACTTCCAGCTGCAAAGATGGCTACATGGGAGGAATTATCTTCGGAATTCCTCACCAAGTTCTTCCCGCCATCCAAAACGGCGGAATTGAGAGGTAAGATAAATGCTTTTTCTATGAAACCTAACAAAAGTCTATTTCAATCTTGGGAAAGGTTTCAGGATCTCTTGTTGGATTGCCCACACCATGGCATTTCAAAACTGGAATTATTGGAGATCTACTATAAAGGATTGGATGTGGAAACACAATTTAACCTCCAATCTCTCTATTGTGGCACATTCATGGACATGAGAGAGGATGACGCTTGGGACTTCATTGAGAAGCAAGCCCAAGTGATTGAGAAGTATTCCCACCGGAAGGTGGAACCAAATAGCCAGAATCAAGGTGATCCAGGAGCTAAATTGAACCATGCTTCTCAAACAAAAATATTTTCCCTCAACAATGAGATCAAAGAGTTGAAGGAAGTAATCAAAACGAGTCTTCAAAGGACAAAGGAGCAGGAAGCCAACTATATGGGAAGGGATAACGATCAAAGGAATGACTACCGGAACAACAACCGGAACTCTAACTGGAATAACAACAATAGGAACTCCAATAGCAACAATTGGAGGTCGAATCAACAAGCTCCAGGTAATCCTTATTCCCATGCTGAAAAAGCTCTAACACCTCCATCTTCCTCTACTCCTTTGAAAAGCCAGAAACAGTCATCAAATGGATCGAACAAACCCGATCCTATGTTGGAAACGATCCTAGGGAAACTACAAGGATTGGAGAGCTATATAACTTCGGTTGATAAAGCTCACAAAGCTTTGGAAAGCCAAATATTTAGCAAAGCCGGAGAAGTTCCAAGAGACCAAGGGAAACTTCCCGGGAAGACGGAAGCTAACCCAAAGGGAAGGGTTATGACAATCACTACTAGGAGTGGCGTAACAACTACCGATCCTCAACCTAAAGTAGTTGAAACCACCACCAAAGAAGGAGAGGGAAAAGAGAAGGAAGATGTCTATGTTCCTCCTCTCGCCTACAAACCACCTCTACCTTTTCCTCAATCTAGAGCGCGTGCACGCCTAGATAAACACTTCGGTAAGTTTATTGAACTTATGAGTAAGCTGCATATTAATATACCTTTTATGGATGCAATTTTAGGTATGTCAGCTTATGGGAAATTCCTCAAGGAGATCCTCTCTAACAAGAGGAAATTAGAAGACATTGGAGAAGTCAAGATGAGTACGGAGTCATCCGAACTCATCAAGACTATGACGGTGAATATGCCACCTAAGCTACGTGATCTAGGATCCTTTTGCATACCCATCACTTTGGGAGAGGCTACTTATGATGCACTTTGCGACCTTGGAGTGAGTGTGAGCATCATACCACTTGCTTTATGCAAAGCAGTTGGTCTAGGAGAGCCTAGACCGGTGAAGATCACACTCTTCATGGCTGATCGTTCCACCACTAAGCCAGTTGCGATATTAGAAGACATTCCTGTAAGACTCGGTAAGTTTTACATTCCTATAGATTTTGTCGTTCTTGACATCCTTGCAGATTATCCAGTTCCCATCATTCTTGGGAGACCTTTCCTTGCAACATCCGGATGCATGGTGGATTGCAAGAATGGCCAGCTATCCTTCAATATAGGTGAAGAGAAAGTGGAGTTCATACTCTCCTCTTTGATCAAGGAGCCAGCCTTGAGAGAACATGTCTTCGACATCTTTGATGAAGAAGAATCTAGAGAGGTAGTAAGTTCAATCTTAATGAAAGATCCTCTTCAAAAGGTTCTTAGTATGAGCATCATGGAGGAAGGAGTAGAACATGATTGTGACGATGACATGAAAGCATTAGAAGATGGTGAGGAAGAATCAGGAACAGGATTTGAAGAGCTGAAATCGACCTAGGAAACTGTGAAAAAAATCGGCTGTCACGAATTAAATCGTTCGATTTCTGAAGAGGTAAGTCGATTTTTGACAACAGAAAGAAAAATCGACCCACAGATCGTCCGATTTTCTTCAGGGGAGGTCGATTTATCAAAGAATTCTCCGGATCCTACAAACTTATCTGCAGTTGTTCTCAACTCTAATGATACACCTTCCCCACCTTCAGAGGCTTCTCCCATGACATTGGAAGGTCATGAATCATCGGTCAAAGCACCTCCATCATTGGAATTAAAGCCCTTCCCTACACACCTAAGGTACGCATTCCTTGGCACGAATTCTACATATCCGGTTATAGTTAATGCGAATCTAGATGATGTTGAGCTAGAGAAGCTCATGAAGGTTTTAAGGCATCATAGGAGAGCATTAGGCTATACTATTGATGATTTGGTAGGTATAAAACCTTCCCTATGTATGCATAAAATTTTAATCGAAGAGGACTACAAACCTTCACGTCAACCTCAAAGACGGTTAAATCCGGCAATGAAGGATGTCGTGAAGAAAGAAATCCTTAAGTTACTTGATGCAGGTATCATCTTCCCTATCTCCGATAACAAATGGGTGAGCCCAGTACAGGTAGTACCAAAAAAAGGAGGCATTACCGTTGTTGCTAACAAAAACAACGAACTTATTCCCACAAGGACAGTTACGGGGTGGCGAATGTGCATCGACTACCGTAAGCTGAACGTGGCTACTAGGAAGGACCACTTTCCACTTCCTTTTATTGATCAAATGTTGGAAAGGTTAGCCCAACACTCTTACTTTTGTTATCTAGATGGATATAGCGGTTTCTTTCAGATTCCCATTCACCCGGATGATCAAGAGAAGACGACTTTCTGATAGCATGAATTATAGTCTATATTTTGGGGATTGTTTGGACGTTTGATCTTTCATAATCTGCATGATTGCATGAATATTATGTGATTATATTACCGTTTCATCTACCTTTGCGAGAATCGAGGTCTACACCTAGTTTTGTTGTAATTGTAGGTAAAATGGCACGTTTTGCATCGAAAAGGAGCTATGGAGTCATCGGAGCTACGTTGAGGAACATAAGGAACCATCCAGGAAGCATAGCCATGGATTAAAGATTCACTTTGGACCAGTTTTGAGAGATTTCACATTCAGTTATGACTCACCTCGGTTGACCAGAGATTCATCTCGACCGAGGTGATCCAAAGACGCCGACTCGACCGAGGCGAACACCTAGGACGCCGCGAGAATATTTTATTCTTGGCTGAGATCTTTTATCTTTGGAAGGTGATCTTATATTTTTGGGCTTGGCTCCTGGAAGGAAGAAGATCTTATATTTTACCTATTTTTATGGGAAAAGATCTTTCTAAGATATCTTATCTTTGGAGGGTTATTTTCCTATAAAAAGGGTTGGATTTCCACGAATCCAACATCCCGCTTACACCGAAGAACACGCTGCATAAGTCGAAGATCCGCTGCAGTCATACTCTAGTTGGGAGATTCGAAGAACCTTTTTGAAGGTTGAAGGAAGATTGAAGATCATAGCTTTTATAGCTTTTGGAGGGTTTTGTAAGATTGTCTTTGATTCCCTTCCTTGTTGTCTTCTCTTGTTGGATTGCTATCCAAGGAACGCTTTTTGTTGTGATATTTGATTCAGTTATTGAAGTCTTTTCATTGAATTCTTCTTGTTCAAATATTCACCTTCTTCCCATATATTGGATTAATACTTTCATAATGATGATGAGTGGCTAATTTCCTTGTGTGATTCTAGGGTGATTGGCTGAAGGTTGTGGGAAAAACAATGATAGAATAATCTTATATTCCAGTAGGACCCTGAAAGTTCGAGTCTTTAACCTTAACCCTAAGCATCTCGTTCAGTCGATGAACATCTCGGCCGGGGTGGAATTTGGCTGACCGAGGTGACTTATCCGATCCTAAACTGAGAGTTAAGTGTTAGAGTTTGCCAAATCCTATTCTTATTACACCTTTCCCGGTTCAAAGCAAGCTTAGGATGAGACTTACCCGGTAATTCCTTAGTTTGTGTACCAACGATCATAAATGTAGGTAATAAAGGTTTATCCTTTATTGGGGTTTGAGTGTGCTTCCATCCCATCTTTGTGAGTTAGCCTGAGACTTACCCGGTAAAGGTTGATTCTATTCCCTTAGATGGTGTGTTAGTTTGAGGTTATAGTTCTTTATCTTGATTCCTTGAGACTTACCCGGTAATAGGAGTTACGGTTTAGGATTAGTGAGTAGTGAGACTTACCCGGTGATCTATTCCACTTTAGTAACACCTTCCCCATGCAAAAATCTCAGCTTTGTCCGCTTATCTTTAGATCTTGAGTTGGAACCACAACTAGACGCTTTAATCCCTAGAATTGCATGTTTGCTTTATTGACTTCTTATTCATCTTTGATTGTGTTAATTGCTCTTTGTGGTTAGTTTTTACGAAGCTTACCATTATCGACTTTGTTTCACCGAGTCCCTGTGATCGACCCCTGGAATTCCTTGCTTTTACTACGATTGACCCGTACACTGCGGGTTCGCATCCTTGTTTTAAGCTTAATTCTAGGGTTATAAATTTAAAGCTTGCACACACCGTTTGGAGTGAACAAGTTTTTAGCGCCGTTGCCGGGGACTTGGTCTAGACCGAGCCGGTACGGTTTGCTCTTGGGGCACTTGCCCCCGTGTCTTCTAACCACTCTACTTGAGTGACTTTTGCAGGTTCTCTCTTAGGTTTATGCGATGAACCCGCACTGGGAAGGAAATCGTTCCTTACGATCCCGAACCAGAAAAGACATACAAGCGACGCTTAAGAGAAGCTAAGATGGCCCAACAAGACAACCGTGATCTTGAGGCCGAATTGAAAGAGGCGTTAGAGCTACTACGCCTCAGCAGGGAAGAACTAAGGCAGGAGAAGGAAGAAACTCGCACCAAAACTGAAGCAATCGAAGCGGAAATGGCCGTCATAAGAAACCAGATTCTACTTCGACCGAGGGAAGATCCAGTTCCCGAGGCTGGACCGAGGCAGGCTCCAGTTGCTGCCCTCGACCGAGGCAGGTCCCAATACCTGACGCCCCGGCCGAGATACTTCCACCTCGGATGCCAGTCCGAGATGTTCTTCTTGCAGGAATCCCACAAACCCTAGGTCAAAGGATGGACCCTAATCAACAACTGAGGCGTCCAGGAGTGAACCTAGGAGATTCAGCGGATCATGACTACGAACTTCGACCGCAAGTTTTATCCATGATTCGCCAATGCCAATTCGGAGGGCTAGAGAAGGAATCACCACATCAACATCTTCAAAACTACGAGATCTTGATGGAAACCTTGCGACCTTCCAGAATTGAAAATAACAATTACAAGCTAAGACCTTTTTACTTTTCTTTAAAAGATAGAGCTCTTACTTGGTATCAATCTCTTCCTCCAGGAAAAATTAGCACATGGGAGGAGATGACTACGGAATTCTTGACCAAATTCTTTCCCCCCTCAAAGACAGCTGAAATGAGAGGGAAGATCAATGCTTTCATTATGAAGGACAAGGAGAGCTTGTCCAAGTCATGGGAGCGGTTCAAGGACATCCTTTTGGATTGCCCACATCATGGGATTCCAAAAATCGAGTTGTTGGAGATCTACTTCAAAGGACTGGACGGAAGCACCCAGTTCAATCTCCAACTACTCTCCGCCGGTACCTTCATGGACATGGCGATTGACGAGGCTTGGGACTTCATTGAGAAGCAAGCCTTGCACATGGAGAAATATACCCACCAAGGAGCTAAAGGTGGAGTTAAAAGAGTCAACTTTCAAGAGACTCAATCCAACAACAATCAACTCACGTCTTTGAAGAATGACGTGAAGCAATTGAAGGAACTCTTGGTTGCTCAAACCAAGAAGGAAGAGCAAGGGCAAAGGAACAATAACAACAACGGGTACCGTAACAACAACAACGGTCCCCAAAACAACAACTACAACAACAATAATAGAGGATCCAATATCAACAACTGGAGGGCGAACAACCAAAATCATGGTAACAATCATTCAAACTCTAACTCTAACGATTCCTCTAACCCTTTCCTCCCTTCTCCTTCTTCTTCTTCTTCTACTCCATTAAAGAGCCAGGGGCAAGGATCAAGTTCGTCTCAGCCGGAAAAGAAAGACGCAGTTCTGGAGGCTATCTTGATCAAGCTTAGTGCTATGGAGACTTCTATGACTTCATTTTCGAGGGCCCAAAAGTCCTTCGAACAACAACTTGCGAGTAGGGCGAATGAAGCGCCAAGAGATCCAGGGAAGCTTCCAGCAAGGACGGAAAGCAACCCTAAGGGCCAGTGCATGGCCATAACGACGAGGAGTGGACTCAAGACTGCAGATCCAGTACCTCGTTCGACGCAGACCACCTCGGTCCAGATCCAGTCGAAAAACACCTCGACCGAGATACCACCCGAGGCGGAGCAACAGAAAGCAGGAGGGACAACTGAAACTTATATTCCACCTCCTGCATACAAACCACCACTTCCATTCCCCCAGTCGAGGGCCAGAGCACATCTAGACAAGCACTTTGGTAAGTTCCTCGACTTGATGAATAAGCTGCATATTAACATTCATTTCCTTGATGCTATTCTAGGAATGCCCGGTTATGAGAAGTTCTTAAAGGAGATCCTTTCAAGGAAAAGGAAATTGGAAGACTTTGGTGAAGTTAGGATGACATCTAAATCCTCGGAGCTTATCAAGATCATGAAGGAGAAGATGCCACCTAAATTAAGAGATCCCGGCTCATTTTGCATTCCCATTCAAGTTGGGGATGTCACTTGTGAAGCCCTTTGTGATCTAGGAGCCAGCGTGAGCATCATCCCGCTGGAGCTATGTATGAAGATCGGACTTGGAGAGCCCAAGCCGGTCAAGATTCGACTTTATATGGTGGATCGCTCCATTACCCATCCCGTGGGCATCTTGGAGGACGTTCCGGTCAAGTTAGGTAACTTCTATCTACCTATAGATTTTGTTGTACTTGACATTCCCGCAGATTATCCTGTTCCTATTATTCCCGGGAGGCCATTTCTAGCAACTTCGGGTTGCAACGTTGATTGTAAAAACGCCAAGTTGAAGTTCAACATTGGTGGTGACCAACTGGAGTTTGCATTGCTTGCCGCAATGAAGGGAGAGCAACTCAGCGATGATATCTTCAACATCTATGATGAAGAAGAATCACGGGAATTGGTGAGCTCTATCCTTATTAACGATCCACTTGAAAGAGTTATAAGTTTTAGTTTAATAGAGGAAGGTATAGATGCTTCTTGTGACGCAGATATACGGAGCTTGAAGGCCCTGGAAGAAGATCCAGGAGCTAAAACTGAGACACTACTCCAGGAGACGAAGATCTCCAGTTTCGGTTCCAATTGCAGTACCTCGACCGAGGCACTCCTTGGACTGAGCGAGGCGACTGAAGAACATCTCGGTCAACGCCTGTGCGCCTCGACCGAGGTCAATGGCGAGATGATGTCAACTGAGACTACTGAGAATAATAAACTTCTTACTCACTTCTCTGACATTCATCCTCAGTTGGTGGAACACTCCATCCACCAACTTTCTGATAAAAACGGACCTTGGTATGCTGATATTGTGAATTATCTTGTTTGCCAAGAAACACCGCCCGGATTGACGTACTCTCAAAAGAAGAGATTCTTCAAGGAGGTACGACATTATTACTGGGACGAGCCGCTGCTATTCAAGCGCGGACCGGATGGGATGCTTCGAAGATGCATTCCGGAAGATGAAGTTAATAGCGTTATAAAGCATTGCCATTCACTTCCTTGTGGAGGACATGCTAGCACCGATAAAACATGCGCTAAGGTATTGCGTTCCGGTTTCTTTTGACCTACATTATTTAAGGATGTACAAGCTTTTGTTGTCTCTTGTGATGCATGCCAAAGAACAGGAAATTTATCAAGGAGGAACGAGATGCCACTTAATAACATCCAAGAGGTGGAAATCTTATATGTATGGGGGATTGACTTCATGGGACCTTTCCCATCCTCTGGAGGAAACCTCTATATCCTTCTTGATGTTGACTACGTCTCTAGATGGATTGAAGCCATTGCCTCTCCCACTAATGACGCCAAGGTGGTTGTGAAGTTCCTAAACAGGACTATCTTTCCACGGTTTGGAACTCCACGCATCATCATCAGCGATGGAGGAACGCACTTCATCAACCGGAAGTTCAAGGCACTTCTATCGAAGTATGGGGTAACCCACAAGGTATCAACTGCTTATCACCCTCAAACTAGTGGACAGGTCGAGATCTCGAATAGAGAAATCAAAGCAATTTTAGAGAAAACCGTCTCTAGAACGAGGAAGGATTGGTCCATGAAATTGGACGATACTCTTTGGGCATACAGGACCGCATTTAAGACTCTCATAGGTACCACCCCTTATAATTTGGTATACGGGAAGTCTTGCCATTTGCCCGTCGAATTGGAACACAAAGCATATTGGGCGATCAAATGGTTGAACTTCGACATTAAGGAGGCCGGCGAGAAGCGACTTTTGGAGATCAACGAGCTGGAGGAGCTGCGTTTGAACGCCTATGAGAATGCCAAAATCTATAAGGAGAGGACGAAGAGATGGCATGACAAGCGTATCATTCCAAAGGAGCTTAACGAAGGAGACTTAGTTCTACTCTTCAACTCCCGCCTCCGCCTTTTTCCAGGTAAGTTAAAATCTAGATGGACCGGACCTTATGTTGTGAAACATGTTTTTCCTCATGGTGCAGTTGAGATATGGGGCGAAACTAGCGGAAGCTTCAAGGTCAACGGTCATAGACTTAAGAAGTACCAGCCGGAAACTCCGGTTGAGGAGGTTGCACCAATATACCTCATTTGAAACGCATTATGGTCCAGCTAGCGACCTTAAACCAAGCGCTTCTTGGGAGGCAACCCAAGGTATTGCTTTCTTTTCCCGTTTTCTAGTCTAGCTAAGATAGTTTGCTTTTGCTTTGTTTTGTTTGTTTTTGGCGTCCTAGACAGATGACAGGAGACATCTAAGGAAGGAGCATAACTGGAAGTACAGAATGATCGAGAATTCGAGAAGACGAAGTTTGATTGAGGCACCTCGGTCTAGTCGAGGCCACCTCGACCGAGTTGATTCTTGAGCAACCGAGGCGACTAGGGTTTCTGCAGAACCACCTCGGTTCGTACCACCTCGGTCCAGTCGAGACCATCTCGACCGAGGTGACAGCAGTTCCAGGAACAGTATAAAAAGGGGAAAAATTTTCAGTTTCACTTTTTTTACCTTCTTCGACTCGACCGCGGCGCCTTCTCACCTCGCTTCCTCAAATCTTGCTCGTTTTTGAAGATTTCCGCTTCCAAACTGCGATTGAAGGGTAGAGGATCCCATTGCAAGCACAGATCTGCGAAGAAATCGAACGAATCGACCGAAACGAGGTAAAAACAGTCGAAACCCTAACTCGTTCATTCGTTTCGATTTGGGCTTTGGTTGCCCTTGAATCTGCTGAGAAAAGGCTTAAGTACCCCATAGGAAGCAATTGTAGTGATTTTTGGGGGAAAAGAACTGGATTTCTGAGAGTTAAATCGCAAACTGTTACGCCTCGGTCCAGTCGAACTGCGCCTCGGCCGAGGTGATTCTTGAGAGCTGTCAGCGACCAAGGTGATCTGACAGTAGCTGAGAGAAAATAAGTTCCGAACGTCGCCTTGCCCTCAGAGATAGATCCTCACCCTCCCCTCCTTCTTCTTCTTCCCGACCTTACCGCCCGGTGATCCACGAGAGATGCCGGGTAGATTACGAGCGTATAGCTAGCCGTCCAGTGATTGCACCACGTTTCGTGGATGTGTCCGCTTTTGATTGCCTAGGGGTAGATGGAGACCTTAGGAGGACGATTACCACAGTTGGGCTGGATCAGTTTACTGAGATCCGAGCCCCAGCCTACTTGGAGCCGACCCTAGAGTTCGTTAGCTCCTTCTCCTACCTTCCCACAGAGCAGTCTGTGAAGTACCGGTTGATGAACCGGAACTTCATAGTTCCCTTAGAGGTTTGGAGAGAGATTTTCGGCTTTCCTGAGCCCACCGCCACTGACTTCCCTTCCCGATCTGTAGCTAGGGAGTTCTGGGGGCAGATTGCCCATATTACTGAGCACGCAGATAGATGGCGCCCTGGAGATTCCAGGGAGAAGGTCATCTTCCACCTAGCCTTTAGGTTAGCCCATAGGATATTCAGCGAGACACTTCTGGCGCGTACTGAGACGCCCTAGAAGATCCGACAGGGCGAGCTTTTCAGTCTTTACTGTATGGTTACGGGGGGTTTCCCGGACTTTGGCTTGATCTTGGCAGAGGACCTGCACAAGATCAAGGCCAAAGCGAAGGGAGACATCTGCTGCGGAGGTCTTGTCACCCACATAGCTGCTTTTCATGGCATGGACCTCAATGCTTGTACGATGGTGGCGGCTCCGAAGTCGCTTGGATTGCAGGAGATGATCACTCGGAGGATTCTAGTTCCCCGAGGTCTGACCACTCCATATGTTGCTATGCCGTGGGAGCTGACTGCGCCACAGGGCATCAGGTGGTCTGCCAAGTTCACCGTCTACGATCCACAATATTGGCAGACCGCCTGGGCTCCACCGATGGAGGATCATAGGGAGGCAGCAGCTGCCCCAGCTGAGGATGAGGAGGAGGAGGAGGCTGACGATGAGGAGATGGTGGATGAGAGAGATGGTGGAGTCCCGATGGATACAGGGACAGATACTACAGGTACGAGCGCGCCACCGATCATAGATCTGGATGATGAGGAGGATACTGAGCCTGCGCCTGCTGCATCACCTGCTAGACATGCTAGGCGTAGGACACGCCGTCATAGAGATTCAGAGGCTCATCGTCGGATCGATGATCTGACAGATCAGATGATAGATTCTTATGCTGCCCTCACTATGGACATGCATGAGAGATTTGCTGCCCAGCACCGACAGATTGACAGCTGGACTCATCAGATGTTAGAGGGGCAGCACTATCAGCGCAGGATGATGGAGATACAGTTCCAGGAGACTATGGGTTATCCATTCGACCCATCCCAGTATCCATACGTGCCACCACCACCACCACCGGATCGCGACTATTGATGAGCTGCTGGACTTTCTTTATTATATTTTTATGCAGTTCAGCTATTTATCCGGTGAGTACTCTTATTTCTAGACTTATATTGACCCACTGGGACAGTGTGTCCCAAGTATGGGGTATTTGTTGTACTTATTTGATGACGACTCGATGTACCTATTTGATCACTTTGATGTATGACTCGTACTTTATCGGATATTTCATGTTTATGCTTCACTTCTGCATTTATATGTTTATCTGAGATTGCATGCATATTTACAGGTTATTTGATTGAGAAAAACGTCGAAACTGAAAAAAATAGGTTTTAAAAAAAAATTTTTGACCTCGACCGAGTCAATCTTGGCCAAACGAGGCGTTTCACCTCGGTTGACCCAAGAACACCTCGACCGAGGTGGGTTAACTGAGAGTTTTCGAAAACGATTTTTGTGGTACTTATCTGGATATGATCTCAGTGAAGATCTTGTTTACTGACTGGTTTTAAATTCTTTATGTGTTTGAAAGGTTTTATAATATGTTTAAATTGCTAAATGCTTTGTTTGAAATTATTGGCATGTTTAATACTTTGTTTTTATCTAAATTATGTTGAATTTGAAGGTTGACACCACATTATGAGTTCTCTCACTTTCTTCCTGGAAAGACCAAGGCAATTCATTCTTCTCTCTCTTCTTCTTCTTATTCATGATTAACCCCTCATATACATTTTGCCTCCCTTTACCTATCCGAGAATTTGGAAGCAAGCGAAGTGGTGAAAGCAAGTTAAAGTTGAGAAGTTGGCTGGAAGTGAAAGTGCTAGAAAGTAATTTTAGGTTTGGGGAAGTCAATCATGAAGATGAGTAACTCGGCACCATTCACATAGCCGGGTATTTGTGTCTTGCCAAAGTCGGATTGAGCGATATTCCTAACGGGTCATGGTATGTGCATCAAGGGTTTGATGCATCTCAAGAAATTGATGATTGCGGATTTCCTAGGCTTCGGTTATTGTGCACCTCTGTCCATGCATCCCAAAAAGTAAAGTAAAAAAAAAAAAAGGAAAGAAAAAGTGTGGAATAAGCAAAGCTTATTGGTGGAAGATGTTGCAAGTCAAAGTGAAAGTGAAGTTCATCCTTTTCCCGGATTCTAGCACCACATTACCTTACATACATCTCTACCCTACACGTTTCTTGACCTTTTCTTTTACGAAGCCCTTGAGACCTTGAGCTTGTTGATTGACTTAGTGGTTTAAACTGGATTATACATGATTAATTTTGATAATTATGACTTATTATGCATTCTATGATTTTATGCAAAGATGAACAACTTTCCTATATTTATAAAATGTTTTGATCATGTTTGGATTTTAAATTCCATGAAGTATTCTCTTAGAGTGATCTATGATTGTAACACACCATAAAAATGTTTTTGAAAGACTTTTCATTGATTTTCATGACTTATAATCCATTCTATCTTGTCTTCTATATGCGGAACTTGCTTAGGGACAAGCAAGGGCTAAGTATGGGGTATTTTGATAGCATGAATTATAGTCTATATTTTAGGGATTGTTTGGACGTTTGATCTTTCATAATCTGCATGATTGTATGAATATTATGTGATTATATTACCGTTTCATCTACCTTTGCGAGAATCGAGGTCTACACCTAGTTTTGTTGTAATTGTAGGTAAAATGGCACGTTTTGCATCGAAAAGGAGCTATGGAGTCATCGGAGCTACGTTGAGGAACATAAGGAACCATCCAGGAAGTATAGCCATGGATTAAAGATTCACTTTGGACCAGTTTTGAGAGATTTCACATTCAGTTATGACTCACCTTGGTTGACCAGAGATTCATCTCGACCGAGGTGATCCAGAGACGCCGACTCGACCGAGGCGAACACCTAGGACGCGGCAAGAATATTTTATTCTTGGCTGAGATCTTTTATCTTTGGAAGGTGATATTATATTTTTGGGCTTGGCTCCTGGAAGGAAGAAGATCTTATATTTTACCTATTTTTATGGGAAAAGATCTTTCTAAGATATCTTATCTTTGGAGGGTTATTTTCCTATAAAAAGGGTTGGATTTCCACGAATCCAACATCCCGCTTACACCGAAGAACACGCTGCATAAGTCGAAGATCCGCTGCAGCCATACTCCAGTTGGGAGATTCGAAGAACCTTTTTGAAGGTTGAAGGAAGATTGAAGATCATAGCTTTTATAGCTTTTGGAGGGTTTTGTAAGATTGTCTTTGATTCCCTTCCTTGTTGTCTTCTCTTGTTGGATTGCTATCCAAGGAACGCTTTTTGTTGTGATATTTGATTAAGTTATTGAAGTCTTTTCATTGAATTCTTCTTGTTCAAATATTCACCTTCTTCCCATATATTGGATTAATACTTTCATAATGATGATGAGTGGCTAATTTCCTTGTGTGATTCTAGGGTGATTGGCTGAAGGTTGTGGGAAAAACAATGATAGAATAATCTTAGATTCCAGTAGAACCCTGAAAGTTCGAGTCTTTAACCTTAACCCTAAGCATCTCGTTCAGTCGATGAACATCTCGGCCGGGGTGGAATTTGGCTGACCGAGGTGACTTATCCGATCCTAAACTGAGAGTTAAGTGTTAGAGTTTGCCAAATCCTATTCTTATTACACCTTTCCTGGTTCAAAGCAAGCTTAGGATGAGACTTACCCGGTAATTCCTTAGTTTGTGTACCAACGATCATAAGTGTAGGTAATAAAGGTTTATCCTTTATTGGGGTTTGAGGGTGCTTCCATCCCATCTTTGTGAGTTAGCCTGAGACTTACCCGGTAAAGGTTGATTCTATTCCCTTAGATGGTGTGTTAGTTTGAGG
The DNA here is from genome assembly GCA_033239045.1 of Fagopyrum esculentum. Taxonomy (NCBI): domain Eukaryota; kingdom Viridiplantae; phylum Streptophyta; class Magnoliopsida; order Caryophyllales; family Polygonaceae; genus Fagopyrum; species Fagopyrum esculentum. The sequence goes on from BSUD01000005.1 coordinate 93,705,644, forward strand.
TTATAGTTCTTTATCTTGATTCCTTGAGACTTACCCGGTAATAGGAGTTACGGTTTAGGATTAGTGAGTAGTGAGACTTACCCGGTGATCTATTCCACTTTAGTAACACCTTCCCCATGCAAAAATCTCAGCTTTGTCCGCTTATCTTTAGATCTTGAGTTGGAACCACAACTAGACGCTTTAATCCCTAGAATTGCATGTTTGCTTTATTGACTTCTTATTCATCTTTGATTGTGTTAATTGCTCTTTGTGGTTAGTTTTTACGAAGCTTACCGTTATCGACTTTGTTTCACCGAGTCCCTCTGATCGACCCCTGGAATTCCTTGCTTTTACTACGATTGACCCGTACACTGCGGGTTCGCATCCTTGTTTTAAGCTTAAGTCTAGGGTTATAAATTTAAAGCTTGCACACACCGTTTGGAGCGAACACTTTCACATGCCCTTGCGGTACATTCGCCTATAGAAGAATGCCGTTCGGTCTATGCAACGGTCCAACAACTTTTCAAAGGTGTATGATGGCAATCTTCTCCGAATACGTAGAAAACATCATGGAAGTCTTTATGGACGACTTTTCGGTATACGGTTCTTCCTTTGTTAATTGTCTCTCTAACCTTTCATTAGTTCTTAAGAGATGTGAGGATACTAACTTAGTTATAAACTGGGAAAAGTGTCACTTAATGGTCACTGAAGGGATTGTGTTAGGTCATCTAGTATCACAAAGAGGAATAGAGGTTGATAGAGTTAAGATAGAAACTATTGAAAAGTTACCTCCTCCCTCTTTTGTAAAAGGAATAAGAAGCTTCTTAGGGCATGCAGGCTTCTATAGGAGATTCATAAAGGATTTTTCTAAGATTTCAAAACCCTTAACTAATCTTTTAATGAAAGATGGAAATTTCGAATTTTCGAAGGATTGTTTAGATGCTTTTTGCATGATCAAAGAAGCTTTGATTTCAGCACCAATCATCCAACCACCCGATTGGACTCTTCCTTTCGAGGTTATGGGCGATGCAAGCGATGTCGCTATAGGAGCCGTACTTGGACAGAAGAAAGATGGTCGCACTCATGCCATCTACTATGCTAGCAAGACGCTAGACGAGGCTCAATACAACTATGCTACCACGGAAAAGGAACTCTTAGCTGTAGTTTACGCTTTTGAAAAGTTTCGTTCCTATCTTGTAGGTGCAAAGGTGATTGTCTATATAGATCATTCAGCAATACGCTACATATTCACGAAGAAGGATGCGAAGCCAAGGCTTCTAAGATGGATCTTACTCTTATAAGAGTTTGATTTGGAAATTCGTGATAAGAAAGGGTCGGAAAACTCCGTTGCTGACCATCTTAGTCATCTTCCACACCTCACCGACGAGACGGATGAACTCCCTATAGATGACTCATTCCCTGACGAGCAACTACATGAGATTGAAGAGTGTCTTCAACACATCTCAAAAGGAAATGATCCATGGTTTGCTGACATTGTAAATTACCTTGTTTGTCAGGAGATTCCCCCCGGACTTTCGTATGCTCAAAGGAAGAAGTTCTTTAAGGACGTCCGACACTTCTTTTGGAATGAACCTCTTCTATTCAAAAGAGGTCCCGATGGCATATACAGGAGATGTATTCCAGAAGATGAGGTGGAATGTGTCATCCGCCATTGCCATTCTCTTCCATGTGGAGGACATGCTAGTTCCCACAAGACTTGTGCTAAGGTACTTCGTTCCGGTTTCTTTTGGCCTACACTATTCAAAGATGTGCAAAAATATGTTGTTGCTTGTGATGCTTGTCAAAGGACAGGTAATATATCTAGAAGGAACGAGATGCCTCTCAACAACATACAAGTGATAACACGATTTATGACTTAGTTTTAGGTAATCATTTAGATAGATTCTTCACTCATTCATGCATGATTTAGCACTAGTTCACGACGTTTGCGCTCAATTCACGTATTTTGTCGAGATAGACGTCTACACGGACTTTTGCATGCTTTGTATGTATTTTGGGAGATTTACGAGCTTAATCTATGCATTCGAGGATCGTTCCTCGAGATGACACACTCCCGGACTCGTTAAGGAGCAAGCTAGAGGCTAAGGAGGATTCATGGAACCTTGCCAACACGTCCCTTGCACCAACTCATGGTCCAGTGGTTCAAGAGAAGTCTTTGGAGAAAACCACGGTCAAGGACCATTCCACGGCCGTGGACTATGCCCGTGGTTCCTGCCAGGACCACGTTGACAGCTGGGCCACGATCTCTTCCATTGCTCTTGCTCCTAGTGGGTATTTAAAGAATCTTGCAAGCTGTAATTTGGGATCTCTCTTCCTCCTTTTTGACCTATCTTCTTCCCCAAAACACTTCTCCATTGTTGCCTCTCTTCCAAGCACCCATTGTGGGTGTTCTTGGAAGAGATTAGTGTAGATTCTCGTTTTAGAGTGAGATTAGAGTGGTTTTGAGAGAGGAGTCCATTGTTGACAACTTGGATTAGCTCTTGGAGCCTTGTAAGAATTTGGTAATTTCTACTCTATGCCTTTAATGTCTTTTCTTGGAATTGTTCTTCATTATTTAACCATGACTTGCAAGCATGCTTTATTTGTGAAGATTGATCTTGAAATGTATGTTGTTGGCTAGATAGATTGCGATTCTAGGGTAAGGAAAGAAGGGTTATGGCTAGGACTATGATAGAATGGACTTAGTTTTGCCCTTGGATGACTTGATTACTTGAACGAAGCCTCTATTGAAGTCCACGGCTTGTTCTTGCCATTCCACGGCCGTGGAAGTGATAGAACAACCCGTGGTTTACATCGTTCGATGGATCTAAGTTCTAGATTGTTAGAATCTTGAAATCCTAGTGTTTGTTGAGCTAAATCTATCCTAGAGTGACCTAGTGTTAGCAACTAAGTGTTAGAAGAGACCTACCCGGTGATTCTTACTCTTAGATTCCAAAGATGACAAACCCTAGGTAGTGGTGAGCCTCACAAGCCCCCATTGTACTAAGTGTGCTAGGATAGTTGCTTAGAACTTCCCTTTCCGTGACTTACCCGGTAAGGATTGGTTAGATCCCTAGGTAACAATCCGGTTTGTGTAGAATTCCTATCCTTAGGTTCTTAGAGACTTACCCGGTGATGAGACCCTAGGAATGGACTAGTGGACCATGAGACCTACCCGGTAATTAATCTCAACCCAGAAACGCTTAATCCCAACATATCATAGTTAATCCGAGGAATGAATAGATAGCTTGAGTCAAATGCCATAACCGGGATTTCCAAACTCTAGAATCCGCTTTGTTACTTCCATTCTCCTATCTTTGTGTTAGTGTGTGTTTGTGTTGCTTGATTGTGTTCACATACTTGTGATCTTTGTTTGATCACCCAAAACCCTCCAAAAACATTGTGTTTTCCATTTTCTTTATTCCTCATCTTATCTTAGTCTAGATTCACACTATCTTTGATCATTGAATGACTTGATTTCACCTCAGTCCTTGTGTTCGACCTCGGAATACTTTCCTTTCTACAAAACGACCCGTACACTGCGGGTTTCGCTAGGTAGTTTAGGATTTTAGTTCGAGTTTATAAATGTAAAGCTTTTTGTGCTACTAATCCTAGCGTAACAACAAGAAGTAGAGATCTTCGATGTATGGGAAGTAGACTTTATGGGACCTTTCCCATCTTCTTGCAGAAACCAATATATATTTCTCGCCGTAGACTATGTATCGAGATGGGTTGAAGCAATCGCTTCTCCTACTAATGATGCAATGGTAGTGGTGAAGTTCTTCAATAGAACGATTTTCCCAAGGTTCGGAACACCCCGAACCATCATTAGTGACGGAGGAACGCATTTCACAGCCCGTCGATTCGAGACTCTATTGGCTAAGTATGGGGTGACCCATAAGATAGCTACGCCATATCATCCGCAAACTAGCGGACAAGTTGAGATATCCAATAGAGAGATCAAGGGAATTTTAGAGAAAACTGTCTCTAAAACAAGGAAGGATTGGTCAATGAAGCTTGACGATGCATTGTGGGCGTACAGAACTGCCTTTAAGACACCAATAGGTACGACTCCATATAATCTCGTTTATGGTAAATCTTGTCATCTTCCTGTAGAGCTAGAGCATAAAGCATATTGGGCAATCAAGTGGCTCAACTTTGACATGAAAGAAGCCGGAGAGAAGCGCCTCTTAGACATCAACGAGCTGGATGAGATCCGGCTAAATGCGTATGAGAACGCAAAGATCTACAAGGAAAGGACGAAGCGTTGGCATGATAAGCATATCATTCCAAAATATCTGAAAGAGGGAGATCAAGTCCTTATATTCAACTCGAGGCTTCGACTATTCCCAGGTAAGCTTAAATCCCGTTGGACAGGACCTTATGTAATTAAACGAATTTTCCCCCATGGTGCAGTTGAAGTATGGGGTGAACAAAGCGGAAATTTCAAAGTTAATGGCCAACGGTTGAAGAAATATACACCGGAAGCTCCGGTCGAGGAGATAGCTCCTATCCTCCTCCATTGAACACAAACCATACACCGTCCAACTAAAGACGATAAACCAAGCGCTTCTTGGGAGGCAACCCATGATAGTATAGTTTTTCCCTTCTTTAAAAATTTCATCACTTAGTTAGATTAGATTAGTTGCTTTGTTTCTTTTATTTTCGCTTTTTATTTGTTCCTCGATGCACTCTTGATTTGCCGTGTCATTAATCGCAGGAAATTAGGTCCAATTTGAGAGATCCATGGAGTAAGGGAGCATAAATTAGTTCAAATCTCAATTTCCAAGAGGAACAAGGAAGGAAATCGAGGTACACAAAGCAAATCGTTCGATTCAGGAACAAAGCAAGTCGATTTTTGACAACAGAAAGAAAAATCGACCCAAAGATCGACCTACCCAATTAAATCGTCCGATTTTCCTTGTGTTCAGAGAAAATAAAAGTAAAATCGCCCCAACGATTAAATCGACCACAAAGATCGTCCGATTTTCTTCATTAATTCTTGAGCCTATATAAAGACCTAAACACTCGATTCCCTCATTCCAAAACACCTCCACTCTCGATTTCTCTCTCTCAAAAGCTCCGAAAATCGCCTACCCCCTATATTCCTCATTCCTTAATCGTTTTGAACGATTCTTGGCTCCAAACTGAAGCATTTTCAACAAGGAACAAGGATCTAGCAACAACAAACTCGGCAATCGACTCTTCCATCCGGAATTCAGGTTTTTCATTCCAAAACCTAAGTTTCTCATTCGAATTTGAATCTTGCTTAGAAAGTGTTTGTTTGCTGAGATTGATTGAGGGGTTTGCTTAGGAATTACTATAAGAGACTGTGTGGTGATTGTTGAGTCAGAACTTTACAAAATTGTGAGAATCGTATAAATCGACAGAAAAATCGACCTAACCTAGAAAAATCAGACGATTTTTGCCAAGAACAGGCCGATTTTTAGCTGCAGAAATGGATATTGTGAAGAGAATAACTAGAAATACGGGGAAGAAGAAGAGATCTTCTTCCAGAGCCCCTCCCCCACCTCCACCACCCTCTCAAACCATTCCCAAACTTCCACCTCCCGCATCCAAAGACAAGAAAAGATATGAACGTATCTTAGATCGCCCATTCACCCCCCCCCCC
>BSUD01000005.1:93711457-93861312 GCA_033239045.1 Fagopyrum esculentum
ATATGAACGTATCTTAGATCGCCCATTCACCCCCCCCCCCCAGATACATTGTGATAGATGACTTAGACTCCTTGTTTGTTCGAGAGGATGTGGACATGATGTTAGATAAAGCTGGGCTGAGTCAGTTTGCTATGATAAGAGAAGATGCTTACACCGAGATCACCTAAGAATTCCTTAGCACATTCGAGCATGACCCTAGAGAGAGAGCGGTCTCTTTCCGTCTCATGAACCGCGACCATGCTATGAGTATAGATGACTTTGGGGATTTGTTTGGTTTCTCTTACTCTAATGCAGGCACATTTGCGAGAGGAGTAAGCGCTAGCGCTTTTTGGGAAACAATTTCAGTGGGAGAATATGGAGGAGATAAATGGAGACCCGGGAATTCAAAGTAGGCTAGTATGTACAACCTCTCCTTTAAGGTAGTACATAGGATCCTTATTGAAAGCTTATTTGCTCGTACGGAGACCCCACAGAAGCTCAAGGTTGATGAGCTCTTCATCTTATATTGTATGACATGCACTACCGTCCCCGACATCACCTCCATGCTTGCTGACTATCTAGGAAAGATAGCCAACAAGGCAAAAGGTGACATTTGTTCTGGAGGCCTTGTCACTCATGTGGCTAAGGCATTGGAGTTAGACTTCTCGGGTTCACTCTAGCTGAGAGTGCCCTTCCATTAGGTTCACAGAGATTGGTTGTCCGACAGGTTTTGATTCCTTGAGGGAGAGGAACCCTTCATGTGCCCATGCCGTGGGCAAAGGATCCAAAGAAGAAGCCATCTGAGATTATTTGGAAATCCGAATACACTATTCGGAATAGGAGGAATTGGAAGGAAACGATTGAATCGATGCTTGAGGAGATGTCTCCTCCTATGTATTATGATGATGATGTAGGTGACGCTGAGGACGAGGAGGATGATGAGGATGGAGCACACCAGGGGAACATGCTTAAGTTCGAGAGTGATGTTACGTCTAGGAATGGTGTACGCAAAAAGCCTTAAATTTATACTCGAACTATTTCTCCTAACTCCTAGCGAACCCGCAGTGTACAGGATGTTTTGTAGTAGGGATAGTATTCCGAGGTCGAACACAAAGACTGAGGTGAGATTGAATCGATTAATGACTAAGGATAGTGAAGATCTAGGCTAAGAAAAGAGAAAGGAATAAAGAAATGAAAATCTCAATGTTTTTGGGTTGGTTTTTAGGTGATCAATCAAAGATCACAAATCATGCTAAATAAACAATCAACTAAGCTAACACCATAAGTAAACAAGCAAATACGAAATATGTAATCAAAGGGAGAAAAGCGGATTCTAGGGGTCGGAAATTCCGGTTATGGCATAGGACTCAAGCTATCTAATCATTCCTCGGATCAACTATAGTATGTTGGGAATGAGCGTTTCTAAATTGGGATCAATCACCGGGTAGGTCTCATGGTCCACTAGTCCATTCCTAAGGTCTCATCACCGGGTAAGTCTCAAAGAGCCTAAGGATAGGAATTCTACACAAACCGGATGGTATTCTAGGGATCTAACCTCTCCTTACCGGGTAAGTCTCGGGAAGGCAAGTCCTAAACACCTATCCTAGCACACTCAGTCCAATAGCGGCTTGTGAGGCTCACTACTACCTAGAGTTCGTCATCTTCGGTATCTAAGAGCAAGAATCACCGGGTAGGTCTCTTCTAACTCTTAGTTGCTAACACTAGGTCACCCTAGGATGTATTTAGCTCAACTAACACTAGGATTTCAACAAATCAACAACCTAACACTTAGATTCATCAAAACAAGCAAGTCCGTAAAAATCACGGGTTGTTCGTCAAGAACCACGGCCGTGGAATGTATAGAACAAACCGTGGTTTATAACAGAGGCTAGACTCGAGCAAATAATTCATACAAAGGTACATCTAAGTCCATTCTATCATAGTCCAAGCCATAACCATCTTTTCCTTACCCTAGAATCGCATCTATTTAGCCTACAACATGCATCTTAATAATCAAACTCAACAAGCATAAAATCATAGAATCCATGGCAAGAAGATTGATAACATGATTAATGACTTAGGTTTAGGTAATCATTTAGATAGATTTGTCACTCATTCATGCATGGTTTAGCACTAGTTCACAACGTTTGCACTCAATTCACGTATTTTGTCGAGATAGACGTCTACACGGACTTGTGCATTGCTTTGTAGGTATTTTGGGAGATTTAGGAGCTAAATCGATACGTTTGAGGATTGTTCATCAAGATGACACACCCTCGGACCCATTAGGATGCAAGCTAGAGGCTAAGAAGGACTCATGGAACCTTGCCAACATAAGCCATGCACCAAATCGAAGCTTAATGATCAAAGGCAAAGCTGAAGCACCAAACCACGGTTCACTGGAAGTCCACGGCCGTGGAACCAACCGTGGTTCTTGCCAGGTGGTTGTGACAGCTGTGCCACGATCTCTTGGCCAGCTCTTGCAAAGTTGTAGTATAAAAGTGGTCCTGCATTGGCTGAGAGGGGGCATCTTTCAATTGGGTATTCTCCCATCACTCTACACACACAAGAATACTCTCAACAAGAAGATTATTTGGAGGAGAAGGTAGAAGAAAGCTACCATTGGAGAAGAGCTTCATTGGAGAAGAAGAAGAACACACCATTGATAGACTTTGATAGCTTTTGTAGTGAAGAATTTCGGAATCGATTTCTAGAGTTGTATGAACCATTTAAACCTTCTTTAAGAAGGATTGTGAGTCATTCTAATTCCATTTTCAGCTTGGTTTTGCTTACTTCACTTGTTCATCTCTTTTTATTCATTATCTTGCAAATGGAAGCTATGATTTTATGTTTGATGATTTCGATTGTCATGATGAATGTTGTAGGCTAAATAGATGTGATTCTAGGGTAAGGAAAGGATGGTTATGGCTAAGACTATGATAGGATGGACTTAGATGTGCCCTTGGATGAGTCACTTACTTGGACGTAGCCTCTGTTGAAGTCCACGGACTGTTCTTGCCAGACCACGGCCGTGGACTTGGTAGAACAAACCGTGATTCTCCCTGGTTCGATGGATCTAGCCTTAGATTGTTAGAATGTTGAAATCCTAGTGTTTGTTGAGTTAATTATATCCTAGGATAACCTAGTGTTAGCAACTAAGTGTTAGGAGAGACTTACCCGGTAATCCTTACTCTTAGATTCCAAAGATAACAAACCCTAGGTAGTGGTGAGCCTCATAAGCCGCCATTGGACTAAGTGTGCTAGGATAGTTGCTTAGAACTAACCCTTTCGAGACTTACCCGGTAAGGATAGGTTAGATCTCTAGGTGACAATCCGGTTTGTGTAGAATTCCGTCCCTTAGGTTCTTAGAGACTTACCCGGTGATGAGATCTTAGGGATGGACTAGTGGACCATGAGACCTACCCGGTGATTGATCCCAATCTAGAAACACTTACTCCCAACATATCATAGTTAATCCAAGGAATGATTAGATAGCTTGAGTCCTATGCCATAACCGGAATTTCCAACCCCTAGAATCCGCTTTTCTCTCTTTGATCTATATCTCGTTTTAGCTTGTTTGTTTGTGTTGATTTGCTAGCATAGTTGATTGTTCATTTTGTATGATTTGTGATCCTTGATTGATCACCTAAAAACCCATCAAAAACATTTAGATTTTCATTTCTTTATTCCCTTCTCTTTTCTTAATCTAGATCTTCACTAAACTTAATCATAAATCGAATCAATCTCACCTTAGTCTTTGTGTTCGACCTCGGAATACTATCCCTACTACGAACGTCCCGTACACTGCGGGTGCGCTAGGAGTTAGGAGAAATATAACGAGAATATAAATTTAAAGCTTATTGCGTGCACATCACACGATCTTAGCGTAACAAGTTTTTGGCGCCGTTGCCGGGGACTAGGTCTAGATTGAGTCTATTTTGTGATTGTATATAGTGTAGATCTTTCTTGTTGCTTTTGATCTCTCTTTGGTTTGTGTCTTTGCTTTTCAGGACATCTCTTACTCTTTAGGTGTATGCGAAGATCTCGTGGCAAGGATTTAGCTCCATTCGATCCCGAACCGGAGAAAACCCTTAGATCTAGATCCAAGAGCAATAAAAAGGGAAAAGAGATGGCCAGAAGAGACCTCCAAGCTGAATTGGATGAAGCCTTAGAGCAAATTAGGCTAAGAGATGAGCTCTTGGAGGAAGAAAAGAGACTTGCCAATGAGAGGCAAGAAGCAACTAGGAGGGAGATTGATGAGATTAGGCAAGCCCTTGTACAAGGAGAGCTTAATCGTCAACAACCTCCACCTCCTCCGCAACCACAACCGCAACCGGCGGCGAATGTTAGGGTTGTCCCCATTGCTATTGAAGAGCCACAAACGTTAGGGAGACGTATGGATCCGGCACAAAGAGCACACCGTCCGGGTGTGAACTTAGGAGATCCCGCAACCCACAACTACGAGCTCCGCCCTCAAGTTCTACAAATGATCCGGCATAGTCAATTTGGAGGGATGGAAGGAGAGTCTCCTTATCAACACTTGATGAATTATGAGATCTTGATGGAGACTCTTAGACCGCCAAGATTGGAGAGCAACAACCATAAGCTTAGGGCTTTTTCCTTCTCTCTTAAGGACAAAGCCTTGGCTTGGTATCAATCTATTCCACAAGGGCGAGTTGGTACTTGGGAGGAGATGACAACCGAGTTTTTGACTAAGTTCTTCCCACCTTCCAAGACTACCGAGTTAAGAGGGAAGATCAATGCCTTCGTGATGAAAGATAGAGAGAGTTTCTTCAAGTCTTGGGAGAGGTTCAAAGATCTTCTCCTAGATTGTCCACACCATGGCATACCGAAAATTGAGTTATTGGAGATCTACTTCAAAGGACTTGATGAAGATAGCCAATTCAAGCTCCAATCTCTTTCCGGTGGGACTTTCATGGAGAAGCACGTAGATGAAACTTGGGAGTTTGTAGAGAAACAAGCTCTAGTGATTGAGAAATACTCCCATAGGAAGAATGAAGGGAGAAAGGCGGGAGCATATGAGGTGAGTGAAGTCACCATGAGCAATTTCAAGCTTGACGCCATCAACAATGAATTGAAGTCTTTGAGAGAGTTGCGTGCTACAACTTTGAAGAATCAAGCAACTCCTCAAGTGCTTCCACAAGCTAACTTATCTTCCAAGGAGGAAGATGTGAATTACATGGGGAGGGGCAATTACAACAACTATCAAGGCCCAAGGAACTTCAACAACAACCGGCAATTCAACAATTACCGGCCCAACCATAACCATCCCGGGTTTTCCTATTCTAACCCGGATGGAGCCTTGAACCCTCCCGCTTCCACAAGCACAACTCCACCACCGAAAGCTTCACAAGAACCTCCACCCGGATTTACTCAACCTCCAAAGGATAGAACCGAAATGATGTTTGAGCAATTGCTTGGAAGGTTGAGTGGTCTTGAGAGCACCGTGACTTCCATTTCTAAGGCTCAAAAGGTGTTGGAAGCACAAGTGTTCCAAAAGGCGGGTGAAGCCCATAGAGATCCGGGAAAGCTTCCCGGAAGGACCGAAGACAACCCAAGAGGCCAAGTGTTGGCCATCACAACGAGGAGTGGGTTGAGTATGAAAGACCCTTTGCCCAAGGAGAATGCTAAGGGGAAGCAAGTAGTGGTCGAAGAGGAAAGATTGCAAGAAGATGGAGGCAAGAGCAAGGATGTTGAGCCAACATATGTGGCACCGCCTCCATACAAACCACCACTACCGTTTCCACAATCACGAGCAAGAGCTCGCTTGGACAATCACTTTGGTAAATTCCTTGAACTAATGTCTAAATTGCATATTAATATTCCGTTCATGGATGCTATTTTAGGAATGCCGGCATATGGCAAGTTCTTGAAGGAGATACTCTCCAACAAAAGGAAGTTGGAGGAGTACGGGGAAATAAGAATAACAAAGTGGTCCTCGGAATTGATCCAAACAATGAAGGAGGAGATGCCTCCCAAGCTAAGAGATCCGGGTTCCTTTTGTGTCCCAATTGGAGTGGGAGATGTGAAGTATGAGGCCCTTTGTGATCTTGGAGCAAGTGTAAGCATCATACCGCTTGCACTTTGCAACAAGGTTGGGCTAGGAGAGCCGAAACCGGTCAAGATGACCCTCTATATGGCGGACCGTTCTATCACTCACCCTGTTAGGATCTTAGAAGACATACCGGTGCAACTAGGAGGATTCTATGTGCCAATTGATTTTGTTGTCTTGGATATTCCGGCGGACTATCCGGTTCCCATCATCTTAGGAAGACCTTTCCTAGCCACCTCCGGATGCCTAGTGGATTGCAAGAATGGGACTCTCTCCTTCAACATTGGAGAAAAGAACATCAAGTTCAAGTTGTCCACAATGATGAGAGGGCCAACCCTTGATGAGGATGTCTTCAACATAGTCGAGCAAGAGGAATCTAGAGAAGTTGTGAGCTCGATCTTGATCAAGGATCCCTTGGAGAAGGTTCTTACCTTAAGTATGATAGAGGAAGGTGTTGAGGAGGCTTGCAATGAAGAAATCAAGGCCTTGGAAGCACTAGAAAAGGAGACAAGAGTTAGATTTGAGGTACACGAAGACATGCTGAACAGCTGTAAGTTCCACGGGCGTGGAAGTGGTTCCACTGCCGTAGAACTCTCTGTAAAGCCTCAACAAACAAGCCTGGCAAGGTCCACGGCCATGGAAGTGGAGCCAACCGTGGAGCTGGCCGTGATTTCACCAGCAGCAGCTCTTGATGATGATCAAGCTTCAAGGAGCCTTGAAAGGTCTTCACTTGCTTTGGATTCATCTCATCCAACGTTATTTGGATCGTCTCCACTCGACAAAGGTCCTCCTAAACTTGAACTTAAACCCCTCCCCTCTCATTTGAAGTATGCTTTTCTTGGTGATAATTCAACATATCCGGTGATTGTTAATACATGCTTGAGTGATGATGAACTTGCTAAGTTGTTGCATGAGCTAAGATTGCATAGGAAAGCCATTGGCTATACCATTGATGACCTTGTTGGCATAAAACCTTCTTTGTGCATGCATAAGATATTGATGGAAGATAACCATAAACCCTCTATTGAACATCAAAGGAGATTGAATCCTATAATGAAAGAGGTAGTCAAAAAGGAGATCATTAAGTTGCTAGATGCGGGAATAATCTACCCTATTTTGGATAGTAAGTGGGTTAGTCCCGTTCATGTAGTTCCTAAGAAGGGTGGGATGACCGTAGTGACCAATGAGAACAATGAACTAATCCCAACTAGGACGGTTACGGGGTGGAGAATGTGCATTGACTATAGGAAGTTGAACATGGCCTCTAGGAAAGATCACTTCCCTCTCCCCTTCATTGACCAAATGCTAGAGAGGTTAGCTCAACATTCTCATTTTTGCTACTTAGATGGCTATAGGGGATTCTTCCAAATCCCTATCCACCCCGATGACCAAGAGAAAACAACATTTACATGTCCATGGGGTACTTTTGCATATAGGAGAATGCCATTTGGGTTGTGTAATGCACCCGCCACCTTCCAAAGGTGTATGATGGCTATCTTTTCGGAATACATTGAAAATATCATGGAAGTGTTCATGGATGATTTCTCTGTTTATGGTTCTTCCTTTGATAATTGCTTGGCTAACTTGTCATTAGTATTGCAAAGATGTGAGGAGACAAATCTTGTCTTGAATTGGGAAAAATGCCACTTCATGGTAAGTGAAGGTATTGTGTTGGGACACTTGGTGTCCAACCGTGGCATTGAGGTTGATAGGGCCAAAATTGAAACGATAGAGAAGTTGCCACCACCTACCTCGGTGAAAGGGGTAAGGAGTTTCTTAGCGCATGCCGGTTTTACCGGAGGTTTATTCAAGACTTCTCTAAAATTTCTAAGCCTCTTACTAACCTACTAATGAAAGATGTTGAATTTGTTTTCTCCAAATATTGCCTTGAGGCTTTTTGTAGGTTGAAGAACGCCTTGATCTCCGCACCTATCATGCAACCTCCAGATTGGAGTTTACCGTTTGAGATCATGTGTGATGCAAGCGATGTAGCCGTTGGGGCTATTTTGGGGCAAAGGAAATATGGGCGCACTCATGCCATTTATTATGCTAGCAAGACGCTAGATGATGCCCAACTCAACTATGCTACCACCGAGAAGGAGTTGCTAGCGGTAGTGTATGCTTTTGAGAAATTCCGCTCATATCTTGTTGGAGCGAAGGTCATAGTGTATACGGATCATGCTGCGATCCGTTATCTACTTACAAAGAAGGATGCCAAACCAAGGTTGATTCGGTGGATCCTTCTTCTTCAAGAATTTGATTTGGAAATCCGGGACAAGAAGGGATCCGAGAACTCCGTGGCGGATCACCTTAGTAGACTCCCACCATTGGAGCTTGAAAGAGATGACATCCCGATTGATGACTCATTCCGGGATGAGCAATTGCAAATGTTAGAGGAATGCTTGTTCCAAGTGTCTAGAGGAAGCGAGACATGGTTTGCCGACATTGTAAACTACTTAGTGTGTGAGGAAGTGCCTCCCGGTTTGACATATGCCCAAAGGAAGAAGTTCTTCAAGGATGTGAGGCACTACTATTGGAGTGAACCACTTTTGTTCAAGAGAAGGCCGGATGGAATGTTTGGAAGATGCATACCGGAGGATGAGGTGGAGAGTGTGATCCGCCATTGTCATTCCTTGCCATGTGGAGGGCATGCTAGCTCACACAAGACATGTGCTAAAGTGTTGCAATCGGGCTTCTTTTGGCCAAGTTTGTTCAAGGATGTGCAAGGCTTTGTGGTAGCTTGTGATGCTTGCCAAAGGACGGGCAACATCTCAAGGAGGAATGAGATGCCCTTGAACAACATACAAGAGGTAGAGATATTTGATGTGTGGGGTGTGGACTTCATGGGACCATTCCCTTCTTCATGTGGCAACCTCTACATCCTATTGGCGGTGGATTATGTTTCGAGATGGGTGGAGGCAATCGTCTCTCCTACAAATGATGCCAAGGTTGTGGTGCGTTTCTTCAACCCAGTGATCTTTCCTAGGTTTGGAACGCCAAGGGTGATCATAAGTGATGGAGGGAAGCACTTCACCAATAGGAATTTTGGGGCACTTTTGGCTAAGTATGGGGTGACTCATAAGGTGGCAACACCTTACCATCCCCAAACTAGTGGCCAAGTGGAGATCTCCAACCGGGAGATAAAGAGAATTCTTGAGAAGACGGTCTCTAGGACAAGAAAGGATTGGGCTATGAAGCTCGATGATGCCTTGTGGGCATATAGGACCGCTTTCAAGACACCAATTGGCACCACTCCTTACAAGTTGGTCTATGGCAAATCTTGCCATCTTCCGGTAGAGATGGAGCATAGAGCTTATTGGGCCATTAAGTGGCTAAATTTTGACCTCAAGGAGGCGGGAGAGAAGAGGTTGCTTGATATGAACGCCCTTGAAGAGATCCGGTTGGATGCTTATGAGAATGCCCGGATCTACAAGGAGAGAACCAAACGGTGGCATGACAAGCGCCTCATCCCGAAGGAGTTGAGTGAAGGCGACCTTGTCCTTCTCTTCAACTCAAGGCTGCGGCTCTTCCCCGGAAATCTAAAATCAAGATGGACCGGGCCATATGTGGTGAAGAAGATCTTTCCCCATGGAGCTATTGAGATAGGAGGGGAACATTATGGGAACTTTAAGGTGAATAGGCACCGGTTGAAGAAGTATATCCCGGGAGCTCCGGTGGATATGATTGCCCCACTTCACCTTGAGTAGACGCCCCCGAGTTTGGTCAAGCTAATGACCTTAAAGAAGCGCTTGGTGGGAGGCAACCCATTGGTAACCTTTTTCCCTTTTTCGTTTTGTTTTTGTTTTAGATTTTTCTGTTTTTGTGTGTTTTGTGTGCTTTGTGTGTGCTAGAACCTTAGTAGCATTGGAAGCCTTGCTTGACATATGAATAATGATGATGAACCCCTCATCAATTATGGGTGGAGCAGACGCGGAACTTGGACGGCTAGCGGTGCCTAGCGCGGGTCCCGGCGCCTTGATGAATACTTAGAGCTCTCTACCATTGTTGATAGGATCATCCACCATCAATTCACTTGAGAAATCCCAAATACCATAGCAAACCATTTTTACATTGTGAGAACCTTCTTTCACTCTTCTTTACTTCATTTACACATTGGGGACAATGTGTTTCTAAGTATGGGGTGAGGTTTGCATGATCTTTTGCATGATGAGCATCTAGGGTAGTTTAATATTATCACATGTCTTGCATTGTATATACTCAATTTCGAAAATCCCATAAAAATCAGAAAATTTAAAAAAAAATTTTGCTTTCTAGGCTTGGATATGACCCTAATGATGAATCTTGTCTTGTGAATTGGCTATGGATGGCCTTATATGTTAAATTTATGAATGGCATATGTGGACTTGAAGTACTTCTCTTGAATTCCATGAATGATTTGTGATCATGATGTTTGCCTAGAATGGATTGAGTATTGAAAGTCGAAATTACATGCTAGTTCTTGCACACCATCTAGGAATGAATGAGGCAATTCATCTTTCTCTACTTCTCATCTTAATCATGATGTTTGAGCACCTCAATTGATTAAAAATTTGACCTCTTTTGACCCATCCGGGAATAGGAGCATGTTAGTGTGTTGATGTGTGTGAAAAGCAAGTGTGGGGTGAAGATGTTGATGAAAGAATGTCATGAATAAAATGCTGAATTTGTTGTGAAAGTGTAGACAAAAACATAGGTTTGGGGACGTTGGTTTAAATGACAAGTAACTCGGTACAATTCACATAATCGGGTGTTGGTGCCTTGCCAAAGTCAAATAAACCAATAAGTCCTAACGAGCTTTGGTATGTGTGCCCGGTGTGGATGCACCTCGAAAAATAGAAAAAGCCCGAGGATGGCTAATCACCAAGGTTTCGGCTTTTGTACACCAATGCCATTGTCTCAAAAATAAGAAAAAGAAAGGAAAGAAAAGATAGAGAAAATATACACTTGAGGGAAGTTGATCGAGGACAAAATTGTGGAGTTAGTTCCATTCCCGGATTAGCATCACATAACCTAGAAAAATCCCCACCTAGTCACAACGTTTCTTGGCCTATTATTTCACTAGACCTTATGACCTATTTGCATGTTTGTAAGACTTAGTGATCTAGATTGGATATGCTCTTGATCATCTTGACTTCCTGATTTTTACATTTCATGCATGCTTTTGAGTTAAGTACAATTGTCTTTCCATGCCTTCATTTATTTGATACATAATTGCTTGTCCGTTGCCATAAAACATGACTATGAAGGTGATCCAATAGTAGAAGCACAAACCCAAAAAGATTTTGCCATTTTTTTGCATACATAAATCATGTTATCTCGTAGTCTATAGTTGAGAATTTGCTCGGGGACGAGCAAACCTTAAGTATGGGGTATTTTTGATAACACGATTTATGACTTAGGTTTAGGTAATCATTTAGATAGATTTGTCACTCATTCATGCATGGTTTAGCACTAGTTCACAACGTTTGCACTCAATTCACGTATTTTGTCGAGATAGACGTCTACACGGACTTGTGCATTGCTTTGTAGGTATTTTGGGAGATTTAGGAGCTAAATCGATACGTTTGAGGATTGTTCATCAAGATGACACACCCTCGGACCCATTAGGATGCAAGCTAGAGGCTAAGAAGGACTCATGGAACCTTGCCAACACAAGTCATGCACCAAATCGAAGCTTAATGATCAAAGGCAAAGCTGAAGCACCAAACCACGGTTCACTGGAAGTCCACGACCGTGGAACCAACCGTGGTTCTTGCCAGGTGGTTGTGACAGCTGTGCCACGATCTCTTGGCCAGCTCTTGCAAAGTTGTAGTATAAAAGTGGTCCTGCATTGGCTGAGAGGGGGCATCTTTCAATTGGGTATTCTCCCATCACTCTACACACACAAGAATACTCTCAACAAGAAGATTCTTTGGAGGAGAAGGTATAAGAAAGCTACCATTGGAGAAGAGCTTCATTGGAGAAGAAGAAGAACATACCATTGATAGACTTTGATAGCTTTTGTAGTGAAGAATTTCGGAATCGATTTCTAGAGTTGTATGAACCATTTAAACCTTCTTTAAGAAGGATTGTGAGTCATTCTAATTCCATTTTCAGCTTGGTTTTGCTTACTTCACTTGTTCATCTCTTTTTCTTCATTATCTTGCAAATGGAAGCTATGATTTTATGTTTGATGATTTCGATTGTCATGATGAATGTTGTAGGCTAAATAGATGTGATTCTAGGGTAAGAAAAGGATGGTTATGGCTAAGACTATGATAGGATGGACTTAGATTTGCCCTTGGATGAGTCTCTTACTTGGACGTAGCCTCTGTTGAAGTCCACAGACTGTTCTTGCCAGACCACGGCCGTGGACTTGGTAGAACAAACCGTGATTCTCCCTGGTTCGATGGATCTAGCCTTAGATTGTTAGAATGTTGAAATCCTAGTGTTTGTTGAGTTAATTATATCCTAGGATAACCTAGTGTTAGCAACTAAGTGTTAGGAGAGACTTACCCGGTAATCCTTACTCTTAGATTCCAAAGATAACAAACCCTAGGTAGTGGTGAGCCTCATAAGCCGCCATTGGACTAAGTGTGCTAGGATAGTTGCTTAGAACTAACCCTTTCGAGACTTACCCGGTAAGGATAGGTTAGATCTCTAGGTGACAATCCGGTTTGTGTAGAATTCCATCCCTTAGGTTCTTAGAGACTTACCCGGTGATGAGATCTTAGGGATGGACTAGTGGACCATGAGACCTACCTGGTGATTGATCCCAATCTAGAAACACTTACTCCCAACATATCATAGTTAATCCAAGGAATGATTAGATAGCTTGAGTCCTATGCCATAACCGGAATTTCCAACCCCTAGAATCCGCTTTTCTCTCTTTGATCTATATCTCGTTTTAGCTTGTTTGTTTGTGTTGATTTGCTAGCATAGTTGATTGTTCATTTTGTATGATTTGTGATCCTTAATTGATCACCTAAAAAACCATCAAAAACATTTATATTTTCATTTCTGTATTTCCTTCTCTTTTCTTAATCTAGATCTTCACTAAACTTAATCATAAATCGAATCAATCTCACCTTAGTCTTTGTGTTCGACCTCGGAATACTATCCCTACTACGAACGTCCCGTACACTGCGGGTGCGCTAGGAGTTAGGAGAAATATAACGAGAATATAAATTTAAAGCTTATTGCGTGCACATCACACGATCTTAGCGTAACAAAGATGAAATGAAGTATGGATTAAGCAAATGAAACAAGTAAAACAAACTAAATCAAGGTTCAAGAAGGACTTACAACCCTTCAAAAGAAGGTTCAATCGATTCTTACAAAACCTTGCAAAACCTTTCACTCAAAATCACTCAAAAAGACTATGGAACTATGAACTAGTGTGCTTCTTCTTCTTCTCCAATGGAAGCCTTTCTTCTTCTCCAATGGAAGCTCCAATCCAATCTACCAATGAGAGAATCTTTCTTGTTGAGAGTGTGGGAGAGAATGGGAGTGAGGGGTCCGTCCTAACAGCCTTGCAGGACCACCTTTTATCCTCCAAATTTGCAAGAGTCGGCCATGAAGATCGTGGGACAGCTGTCACAACTGTCTGGCAAAAACCACGGCCCATTTCCACGCCCGTGGAAGTCCCAGTGGCCGTGGTTTTGGTGCCTCAGCTTGTTTTGGATCATTAAGTCACGATTTGGTGCATGTCATGCATCAACAAGGTCCCAAGTGTCCTCCTTAGCCCCTAGCTTGCATCCCAGTGAGTTCGAAGGTCTGTCATCTCGAGGAACGATCCTCGAATGTATCGATTAAGCTCCTAAATCTCCCAAAATACCTACAAAGCATGCAAAAGTCCGTGTAGACGTCTATCTCGACAAAATACGTGAATTGAGTGCAAACGTCGTGAACTAGTTCTAAACCATGCATGAATGAGCGGAAAAACTATCTAAATGAGTACCTAAACCTAAGTCATAAATCGTGTTATCAAGTGACACTTATAGTGGTCACGCCACGGATGCCATGGACACCGACACTCATGGTGCAGGACCTAGCAGGACTAGTAGAGGCACCGAGGAGACAGAGGATGACATGCAGCCACCTCGCCACTCTTTTGCACATGCCCCGAGCCATGGACGAGGACGTCAACTTCCCCGCCACTTTAGAGACTTAGTCTCTAGCTTCCAGAGCCTCCGCACCGACTATCACGCTCTCCATACCGACTATGACACCTTGAACACTCAGTTCAGGGAGTACCGGCAGGAGACGGACGCTAGGAATTCCTCCTACGACGGCCAGATGAGAGACTTATACTACCATCAGTTCGGCCACTTCTACGATCCTAATGCACCGATGTATCCGTATCCTCCTCCACCACCACCGACCGAGGATTGAGCTTCCACTTCTTTTACATTGTAAGTATTTTTCTCCATCTTATGCTTGA
Source organism: Fagopyrum esculentum (assembly GCA_033239045.1). Taxonomy (NCBI): domain Eukaryota; kingdom Viridiplantae; phylum Streptophyta; class Magnoliopsida; order Caryophyllales; family Polygonaceae; genus Fagopyrum; species Fagopyrum esculentum. The sequence continues at coordinate 93,725,932 of BSUD01000005.1, forward strand.
TTTTCACATTGGGGACAATGTGGATGTTAAGTATGGGGTGGGGGTACTTACAATATCTTTTGCTTCATCCTAGCACTCTATGCACTTTACATTACTCTTGATGATTTGGCTTGTAATAACTCTTACACTACTTGCTTTCCACTTTGACATTTGCATTTGCATGATCTTTTTTTCAAAAATTATGACTCTTTTCAAAAAAATTTTATGCTTCTTATGATGAAAATGACCTCTATGATGAGAATTGTGATGTGGATAGGCAAAAAGATGACTTGGTTGTGTTGAGATTTTAATCATAGCATGAATGAGCTTACTTTTGTTACTTGAACACATGAATAAGTTATATGATTTAGGTGTTTTGATAAGAGAATGAAATAATAGTCGAAGTTATATTGCAAGTTCTTTTACGTCATATAAGAATGACTAAGGCAATTCACTTCTTTTCTCTACTCATATCTTGATCATGCTAGCCCCTCAATGAAATATGTGACCCTCCTTTTACCATCCGGGAATTAGGATAAGTGATTGAAAAAAAAGGCATGTTTGATGTGGAAGGGCCAATGAAAATGTGTTAAGTGAAAGTGTAGCAATTCATAAGTTTGGGGACGTTGAACATAAGGATGAGTAACTCGGCACCATTCACATAGCCGGGCGTTTGTGTCTTGCCAAAGTCCGATTGAACGACAAGTCCTAACGGGATATGGTATGTGCATCAAGGGTTTGAGGCATCTCGAAATTTGAGAAGCGCCGATCTCCTAGGCTTCGGTTTTTGTGCACCTCTATCCATACTCTCAAAAAGTAAAGTAAAGAAAGCAAAGCTTTTACATGCAAAGCATGTGTGGTGAAGTAAAGTTCTTGAAGGTATTATGTTGTTCCTCTTTCCCGGATTAACACCACAATTGCCTAAAAGAGTTCCCTCCCTTAACACGTTTCTTAAACCTTATCCTTGATTAGAAGACCTTGAGACTTTTATGCATGTATTTAAGACTTCATAGCTTAGACTTGTTTGATTTTAATTACCTCTACATCTTTATCATGTCCTTTATTTGTGTTTTCAAGAAAGAAAATAGAGTTAGTCCATGTTATTGTTATCATTGATACATACTTTGCCTTCCTATGCCTTGAAACATCACTTTGAGGGTGATCCAATAAGAAGAAGCACTATCAAAAGAAAAGTTTTTGAGTTTTCATACATATATAATCCATGACATCTTGTATTCTAAATTTGAGTCTTGCTTAGGGACAAGCAAGGGGCAAGTATGGGGTATTTTGATGACATGAATTATATACCATTATAATCATGCATATTGTAGAGGTTTACCTCGATTTGCCTTGCATTTAAGGAGAACTTGTGTACCTTTTGCGTTCTATTCAATAATATTTCAGAAATAGAGGTCTACACGAGTTTTGGTTGAATTATAGGTAAATAGAGTGGATTTGAAAGCAAAAGTGGAACAAGGAGCATCTAAAGTCATTAAGGAAGCTAAAGGAGTCTTAGAGGAGTCACAAAGGGCAAAGGAATTACGTAAAAGAAGCACAAGGAAGAGGAAGAAAACAAGCCAAAAGATGAGCACTTTCTGTTGAAGAAAATCGTGCCATTTAACATATAAATCGGACGATTTTTATCATTAAAAATCGAACGGTTTTATGTATAAATCGGCCAGCCCGATTTACTTTGTTTTTCGGCCAAATAAAAAGACGACATAAAGCCCAGCAACTTTGGGCTCGAGAAGGGTTTTGCCAAACGGCCCACTAGCAAGAAACTATAGTTGGGAACCCTGGGAACGAAATCGAGGAGGCCGCAGCGGGAAATCCTTACACGTTAGTGAGAGATTGAAGATTCAAGGAGAAGGATTGAAGCACTTTTACCGGGAAGTCAATCTTGATCATATTTGTGAGATTTCTGTATTCCATTGAAGTCTTTATGGTTTTTGAACACGATATTGAGTTAAATGAGAGATACATTGATTACATTTGAGATTGGTTTACAGATTTGAAGGTTATTGAGTTTTTATTCAAGATTCGGGTTTATTTGAATTATTTCACTCAATCTTTAATTTGATTTGATTTTGAAAATGGTTGGCTAAAACCATTGTGATTCTGGGGAGAATAGTTGATGATTAAGGCTTAGATGATGATAGACTGAACTCATTCAAACATTTGGACCCTGAGAGTTTAGATTTTAACTTTGCGACAAACAGGAAAATCGCCCTGTTCTTGAGATAAATCGTCCGATTTATTTATGGTAGGTCGATTTAATACCCTGTCGAACTTTAATTGATTCATTCCGTAACCAAAGTTAACCCTGGCCTAAATCCCAACCTTGATTAACCTTTTAAACCTCTAATTGAATGTATGAAGAGACTTAAAACCTGATTCTACATTTAATAGATTAAGATTACAAGATTTGGGTAATAGAGAGACTCAACATCCTTTATTAAGATTTTAAATGTGCTTTCTATTCTTTATCTTGGAGAGTCATATCCTGAGGTTTTAGATAGTTAGTTTGAATATAATTCTTGTCTTTAGATCTTTCTATATTGCAGCCTCATCAACCCTTATAGAGAGAACCTTTGGACTAGGTAAATAGGTTTCGGAACTTCGCCGTACGATACCTACCTTTGAACATATAATCTTGGCAATATAAACTCTGTCCTTATATCATTTAGAAGTGTCTTGAATCGAAAGCTGAAATCGGATACTTGAATCCTTGGAATCATTTCCCCCTTTATTAATCACAAAAGCTTTTGCATTTTCGCTAGATAATTGAATTCGAATTTATTCTCACCAAATCCATGAGTTCGACTCTGGAATTCTTACCTTACTACAGCCGATCCGTACACTACGGGTTCGCTTTGCTTTGAGTTCTAGATATAAGTTTAAGACTTTGACGCACACACTTTTTGAGCGAACATCTACACAAGCTTTGTTGTGATTTTAGGTGAATTGGCGCTGAATTGGAGTGGAAAGGAAGCATTCACAGAGTATTGGTAGATGTCGAATTCAGTAGGAAGCATTGGAGAGCCATAGGAAGGAGCATGAAGTGAAGCAAAGGAGAAAAGTATCGAAAAGGAAGTACCACGACCAAGAAGGAAGTTCCACGGCCGGGGTTTTGGTATTTCTTTGAATTTCACACGTGGAAAGGAAGGTCGAGAGTCATCACGGGACAAACCACGGCCGTGGTTTTGTGACGTCACCCGTGGTTTTCTTCGGAAAAGACCGTTCCGTTATTGTCACGTCAACAAGAAAGGAGGAAGCCTTTAGACCTAATTTTATCTTATAAAAGGAGGTCGGCGGTTGCATTTTTGGGGGACGGCTTATATACCACACATTTTGGATTCACTTCCACACTTTGGATTTCTCTACGCTCGACATTGGATTGCTTCACCATTAGAGAGATTGAAGAGCTTTCTTGATCCCGCCTTCGGGATTTTGTGAGAATCGTCTTAGATTTTGATCATTGTCTTTGAGAACACATATTGTGGGCTTATACATTGTTTGATTCAGTTATTGACTTTGAAGGTTGATTCTTGATTCATCATTATTCATCTTTGTGTTCTTCTTCGTTGCATGTTATTCTTGATTCCCTTTTTTAATCTTGAATTGAACATGATGATGATTATTGGTTAAACCCCCCGCGATTCTTAGGTGAAGGGTTAATGGTTGTGGTATAGATGATGATAGATTGAGCCTTAACCGATCGGACCATGATATTTGTGAGACGAAACCCTCGAACGAGGTTTTCCATGGCTTGTTCTTCAGGAACCACGACCGTGGTTTCTCAAGATTTGCCCGTGGTTTCCTCTGTTTTGCACGTTTCGCTTTTTCCTTAATCCAAACTTAAAGGTTGCCTAAATCCTACCTTTGTTAACCCTTTCTAAACCCTATCCTTGCTTGGTTATGAGTGTTTACGAGTTCTAGGTAATAGGGGATTCAAAACCCTCTATTAAGGTGGAGAGTGTCAAAGTGTTTACCTTCGTCTTTCTTTTAACTTCCTTGGGTTTGGTGTTTAGTATTGAGAGTGTAATCCTATCCTTATGACCTCTTCTTGACGAGACTCAACATCCGTTAAGTAGAATCCTTTGGGTGAGATAAAAGGGTGTTGGAACTTCACCGTACGATACCTACCTTAGACATATACCTTTGTTATCCAGCTTTGTCCGTACATATCCTTAGATATCTTGAATCGAACGCCACAACCGGAAACTTGGATCTTTAGAATCCGCATTCCCAATTATTATTACTTCTATATTCTTTACATTGATCATTGCTTTCTTGCTATACAAGTTAGATTGCTTTTGCTGCTTTGTTCTCACCGATTCCCTCAGATCGACTCTGGAATATCAGCCCATACTACGATTAATCCTTACACTGCGGGTTCGCTATCATTAGGCTTAATTATTGGATATAAAATTAAAGCTTATTTGCGCACACACCTTTTGGAGCGAACAAGTTTTTGGCGCCGTTGCCGGGAAATTGGTCAACACCAATCCAGTGCACGGTTGTCTAGCTTGGTAGCTTCTTGCTTTGCTACAAACATTCGTGTTGAGTGTTCTTGCAGGATCTTTCTTTAGGTTTATGCGAAGAACGCGAGCCGGTAAAGAAATTGTACCTTACGATCTTGAACCGGAAAAGACTTACAAGAAGAAGTTGAGAGAAGCTAAGAAAATGGCCGCTGCCAATAATCAAGAAGTCGAGGATCTTAGAGCTGCACTAGTTGCAGCTCGAGATCAAATAATAACTCAAGAAGAAGCTCTAAGGAAAAAGAGAGCTGATCAAGTTACTCTACAGGAACAACTTCGAGCCGACATAGCCGAATTGAGAACATAGTTCCAACTGGCAAATTAGGAGAGAGATGGGGATGCTAGAGTTGTGATTAATCCACCTCCACCAATACCTGTCAACATATTTTCAGCACCAGTTTATGTGCCACCACAACCTCCACCAAGAGTGGAGCATGTTGATCCGTTTGCGGGAGTTTCACAAACACTTGGGCAATGGATGGATCTGGTATAGCAAGCCCGTCATCCGGGCGTGCACTTGGGAGATTCGGCTGACCGTGATTACGATTTTAGACCTCAAGTGATTACTATGATTCAGCAGAATCACTTTGGAGGAATGGAAAGAGAGTAACCGCACCAACATATTCAGATTTATGAGATATTGGTGGAAACTTTGAGACCTTCTAGATGTGAGTATAACAATTACAAGCTGCGTGTGTTCTTTTTCTCTTTGAAGGATGAAGCACTTGCATGGTATCAATCACTTCCCACCGGAAGAGTGAACACATGGGAGGAGATGACCACGAAGCTTCTTACCAAATTCTTTCCGCCATCAGAGACGGCGGAGTTTAGAGCAAAAATAAATGCATTTGTGATGAAGGATGGTGAAAGCCTCTTTAAGTCATGGAAAAGGTTCAAGGACCTTTTATTGGATTGCCCACATCACGGGATTCCGAAGATTGATCTACTAGTGGTCTATTTCAAGGGTTTGGATGCGGAAACGCAATTCAAGTTTCAATCACTTTCAGCGGGAACGTTCATGGACAAACCGGTTGATGAAGCGTGGGATTTTGTTAAAAAACAAGCTCTCACCAATGAAGAGTACTCCCACCGGAATACTGAAATAGGAAGTCAAAGTTCGAGAGCTCCCGTGCTGAATCTTACCACCTCTAGCATCAAGGAGCTAAACGCGTTAAAAAGCGAGGTGAAGGCTTTGAAAGATCTTTTGACATCACATGTACAATAGCCCAAGGAGCAGGATGTGGGCTATGTAGGAAGGGGAAATCAACAAGGGAATAGGAACAAATACAACCAGAACAACAACCGGAACTACAACCACTGAAGATCCAATCAACAAATTTTCAATAACCCTTATTCTCATGCTGAAAATTCACTAACCCCTCCTTCTTCTTCTCCCTCTATTCCTTTGAGAAGTCAAGGACAAGCTTCATCAAGTTCGAGCTAGTCAGCGAGGGACAAGCTCGAAGTAATGATGGAAGCCATGATAGGGAAGATGAATGGATTAGAGAGCTCCATTACTTCGATTTTTAAGGCACATAAAGCCTTAGAAAGTCAAGTATTTAGTAAAGCCGGAGAAGTTTCAAAATATCAAGGGAAGCTTCCCAGAAAGACCGAAAATAATCCTAGAAGCAAAGTGATGGCAATCACTACAAGGTGTGACAACTGCTGATCCCGTTCCAAGAACGGATGACAAGGGAAAGCAGCCCATGGAGATCGAGGTTCCGGATGAGAAGGGAAAGGAAAAAGCCGCTATTTACGCACCTCCTCCAGCCTACAAACCACCGATTCCGTTTCCACAATCTAGAGCGAGAGCGCATATAGACAAGCACTTTGGTAAGTTTGTTGAACTCATGAGCAAACTACATACTAACATACCTTTTATTGATGCAATTTTAGGTATGCCGGCCTACGGAAAGTTCTTAGAGGAAATCCTCTCAAAAAAGAGGAAGCTAGAGGATTTTGGTGAAGTGAAGATGACTTCCGAGTCATCAAAACTCATCAAAACCATGATGGAAAAGATGTCACCCAAGCTGAGGGATCCGGGTTCGTTTTGCGTTCCCATAGGCGTTGGAGAGGTCACATACGATGCTCTTTGTGATCTAGGAGCAAGTGTGAGCATTATCCCACTTGCATTGTGCGAGAAGGTTGGTTTAGGGGAGCCTAAACCGGTGAAGATGGCGTTATACATGGCGGATCGATCCATCACTCGACCCGTTGACATTCTTGAGGAAGCTCCCGTAAAGCTTGGTAAGTTTTACGTTCCAATTGTTTTGTAGTTTTGGACATTCCTGCAGATTATCCAATCCCAATCATACTTGGGAGGCTGTTTCTAGCAGAGTCCGGTTGCTTGGTTGATTGCAAGAATGCCAAGCTACAATTTAATATTGGAGAGGAGAAAGTTGAGTTCATACTCTCAGCTTTGATCAAAGAGTCAGCTCTAGGAGAAGAACTCTTCAACATCTATGGTGAAGAAGGCTCAAGAGAGATGGTTAGTTCTATTTTGCTTAATAATCCTTTGCAAAAAGTCATTAGTATGAGCATAATGGAAGGAGGAGTCGAAGAAGGTTGTGACTCCGAGGTAAAGGCTTTGGAAGTTCTAGAAGAGGAGTCAACTGAAGCCTTTGAAGAATTGCACGTTGGCTCGCAAACTGGCCTAAACCACGGCCAAAATCAAGATTCCACGGGGGTGGAAATAATTAATTTAATTAATTCCCTCGTGGGACCACAAGTCGAATGCCACCTAGGGGGAAATCATGGCCGTGGAAGTAACAGTGGGGCGTAGAATGTGAAATTCCCGAGACTTCTTCCCCTCTTCTTGAAAACAGACTTGGACACTCTTCTACCTCTTCTACACCCTTGGGAACATCCAAGGACACTTCGGAAGGCACCAACACTCCAACAAGGGGACCACCAACATTGGAGTTAAAACCTTTTCCTACACACTTAAGGTACGCTTTCCTTGGACCAAATTCTACATATCCGGCCATAGTTAGTGTTTCCTTAACTAATGATGAGCATGCTAGGCTTATTAATGTGTTGAATTTACATAGGAAAGCAATAGGATACACAACTGATGATCTAGTAGGTATCAAACCGTCTTTGTGCATACAAAAAATATTGATGGATGATGACCACAAGCCTTCACGTGAACCTCAACAACGGTTAAATCCGAACATGAAAGAGGTTGTGAAGAAGGAAGTCCTCAAACTTCTTGACGCATGTATCATCTTTCCCATATCCGATAGCAAGTGGGTGAGCCCCGTCCACGTTGTTCAAAAGAAAGGGGGAATGACCGTTGGGACTAACAAGAACAACGAGTAAATCCCCACTAGAACCGTTACGGGATGACGTGTATGCATTGACTACAGGAAGCTGAATGTCGCCACTAGGAAGGATCACTTTCCTCTACCTTTCATTGACCAAATGCTTGAAAGGTTAGCGCAACATTCTCATTTTTGTTATTTAGATGGCTATAGTGGTTTCTTTCATATTCCCATCCACCCAAACGAGCAGGAGAATACCATATTCACGTGCCCATGGGGTACGTTTGCTTATAGGAGGATGTCGTTCGGCTTGTGCAACGCTCCAGCCACCTTTCAAAGGTGTATGATGGAGATATTTTCTGAGTATATCAAAAACATCATGGATGTTTTCATGGACGACTTCTCCGTTTATAGTTCTTCTTTTGACAATTGTCTTGCTAACCTTTCCTTAGTCCTGCAGAGTTGTGAAGAGACTAACCTTGTTCTAAAGTGGGAGAAGTGTCATTTTATGGTGACCGAAGGAATTGTTTTAGGTCATTTAGTCTCGAATCGTGGCATTGAAGTTGATAGATCCAAGATCGAGACAATTGAGAAGCTACCTCCACCATCATCGGTGAAAGGGGTAAGGAGTATCCTTGGACACGCTGGATTTTATAGAAGGTTCATTAAAGACTTTTCTAAGATTTCTAAGCCATTGACTAACCTACTAATGAAGGATGTAGTCTTTGAACTTTCGAAGGAATGTCTAGATGCCTTTTACAGGATCAAGGAAGCGTTAATCTCAACACCCATCATTCAACCTCCGGATTGGAATCTTCCATTTGAAGTGATGTGCGATGCAAGTGACATGGCTGTAGGAGCGGTGCTCGGACAGAAGAAGGATGGACGTACTCATGCCATCTATTATGCTAGCAAGACGCTAGATGAAGCTCAACGGAACTACGCCACTACAGAGATACATTACTTGCAGTTGTATATGCTTTTGAGAAATTTCGTACTTATCTTGTAGGAGCGAAGGTGATTGTCTACATCGATCATGCAGCCATACGGTATCGGCTCACCAAGATGGACACAAAACCACGACTAATTAGGTGGATTCTTCTCCTCCAAGAGTTCGATCTGGAGATTCGGGACAAGAAGCTCTCTGACTTTTAATCTGTGGAGCCATTTGCCAACAGCAGTATGGCTACTGAACCAAGTACATGGAAAGTCTGTCCTTGTGCAGATATCAACATCGTCCATGGGAGATGAAGATTCAGAGTCAGAATCAGAGGAGAGGTGAACAACCCTTTGACGTTTGGGGGAAGACGATGACGCCTCATCTGTTGAAGATCTCTTTGAAGCCATGGAGAATGTTTGAGAGAAGTTCAAACAGGTTTTTGGAAAAAGAAAGAGTAAAGAAGAGAGTTTGCAAAGGGAGTTGAATGGGAAGAATTTAAAGAGGGGAGAGAGGTGGTATTTAAGGGAAGAAGTCACATCATCGTCGATTGAATAATATCTTGAAAGAATCAAGATCTTGGGAGAATCGATTTTGATTAGAACTAGTTTATAACCCACACATTGTGCAGGTATATTTATATATTGGATTTTTAATAATATGTCATGAGTTTGTATATGTATAAACTAATGATATATAAACGAAACATTATAATAGTCATTAAATTATTCTCAAGATGATAAAATATTTGCGAATAAAGAAGTGTCTCATTATTTGGACTTTAATTTGATTCTTATACAACATACTCTTTTTTAAGCTTATGAATAAATTTTCCTGCTTATATTCATGCATATAATTTTGTTGCCAAAAAATTTAGACACTACAAATAAGTTGTTATAGATGGTTGTAGATTTGGTAACAAACAAAATCGCATTGTTATAACCGTAAGATATTGAACATGATGAGATGAAAAAAAAAAATTTAATGAATTGGAATGATAAGATGGAAAATATTTTAATTTTGAAATAAAATTGTAATTAAAATAAGTAAAAATTGTGGTTAAAATATAGCAAATCCGTAATTATTTTTTAAAAAGTCCTAGGTGGCATAGCTAATGTGTTAACATGTGGACTAAGAGGGTTGTGTTTTAGTAGTATATATAGATTATTTCCATAAATTGTGTAACTACTTTTCAAACATTCTTTTAATATGAAAATAAGGACTTTTGAAATCATTTTAAAAATTCTTCTTTAAAATATTTTAGATATCAAAATATCTATAAGATATTAACCCCTAAAGAGATCCGTGATTTTTAATTTTTCCCTTGAATTCCGTTTCAAGGCCCTTGAATTGCATTTCAAGGCCTTTGAAATTGAAGAATGGGTTGCATACGAAGGAAAAAATTAAATGATTTACTTCCCCTACGTTAATGCTTCCTTGTTCAACATACCAAGCTCTAATCTAATAAAATTGAATTGATCTTCAGGTAGAGGCTTAGTAAATATATCTGCAAGCTGCAAGTTAGTTGATATAAAAGATATTGAAACATCACCTTTTTCAACATTATCACGTATAAAATGATGTCTTACATCGATATGCTTTGTCCTTGAATGTTGCACAGGATTTTTAGTGATCAAAATAGCACTAGTATTATCACATTTAATCGGGATACCTTTTAAATTAAAGCCAAGATCACGGAGTTGTTGAGCTATCCATAGAATTTGTGCACAACAGACTCCCGCAGCTATGTATTATCCTTCAGTTGTGGATAGGGCGACAAAGTTTTTCTTCTTGGAGTGCCAACTGATTAGGGAAGACCCCAAGAATTGGCAACATCCAGAAGTACTATTTCTATCGACCTTATAGCCTGCAAAGTCAGCATCTAAATAGCCAACGAGGTGAAACGAGCTTTGACGTGGGCACCATAACCCTAAATCCTTAGTGCCAATTAGATACCGAAATATCCTTTTCACAGCTATCAAGTGTGATTATTTAGGATCAGCTTGAAATCTTGCACACATGCACACACTAAACATAATGTCAGGTCGACTAGCGATTAGATATAACAAAGAACGGATCATACCTCAATACTCCTTTTGTACAACACTTTTACCGTCTTTGTCATGGTGAAGTGAAAGCTTGGAACTCATAGGAGTTTTTGCGACCTTGGATTGATCCATCTTATATTTCTTAAGCAAGTCCTTAGTATACTTGCTTTGATTGAGAAACATTCCTTTCTTTGCTTGTGTAACTTGAAGTCCAAGAAAGAAAATGAACTCTCCCATTAAGCTCATTTCGAATTCCCTACACATAATATCTGAAAATTCCTTGCATAGAGAATTGTTAGTAGCACCAAATAATATATCATCAACATAAATTTGTACTACTAATATATCGTTGCCTCTAGTTTTGATAAATAAAGTTTTGTCATTCAAACCTCTTTTTAAATTGTCTCCAAGGAGATACTTGGACAATCGTTTGTGAAGACTTTTCCAAGTGAGTCCATGTTGTTCACGATCTCGGTGAATCTTGTGAACATTTCTTTGACTAATTCATTTGAGTTCATTTTGAATAGCTCATATTGTATGAGGAAGATGTTGATCTTTGTTTCCTTGGCTTGACTTGTTCCTTCGTATGTGACAACAAGTTTGTCCCATATTTCTTTAGCACTGTTGCATGATGAGACACGGTTGAATTCATTTGCGTCCAATCCACAGTAGAGCAAGTTCATGGCCTTGTAGTTCTTTGAAACACTATCCAAGTCGATTTGTGTGAAGTCAGCTTCCTTCTTTGCGACTTGGACTCCTTCAATTGTGGTGGTTGGGATGTTAGGGCCATTTTGAATAATGCTCCATAGTTCCATGTCCTAATCAATAACAAACATTTGCATTAGTGCTCTCTAATGGGCAAAGTTGTTGCCACAAAAGAGTGGTGGTCGAGATATGGATCTTCCTTGAGCGATTCCTCCATCACCTACAAAGTTCATGATTAGTCTCATTGATGGTTAAATCAATATACGTGAGTCTAGCTCTGATACCAATTGAAGAGCCGTAAGGTGAATATAAAGGATATAAATACTCTATAAGGGGGGTTGAATAGAGTATGAGAACTTTTCATAAAAACCTATCTCAAGGCTTTGAAACTAATTTCAAAGGTCTTGATGTCGATCTGAGCTCTCTATTATCAGCTTCAAGAAGTCCTAGATACAACCTAGAAGAAATCCCTTCTTCTCTCATTGTAGCCAACGCTACGATCTAGTTCCAACTCTTAACCTAACTATAATAGCCTAGTTACTTCGCAGAGTAACACACACTCGAGTATAACACTCTTTTGATATTCCAATGGAGCTCTCGTGTTTTTCTCTCTCTAAGGAATAAAACTTTTGTAAATAAAGAGGAAGAAAAACTTCTTGGATCGAATGAAGATGCTTTGGATCGCTTGAAGACTTTAGATATTTCCGTGTAAGCTTATTGCTCTTCTTCTTCAATCGACATCTTCACTTATAGTCTTTGATGAAGAAATCTTCTAGCCGTTGGTAAGATGACCGTTGTTGATGTTTCTTCTTCTCCGTAGAAAACACTTCTTGGTTGAGATGAGATAGTTGTTGTAGATTTGCGTTATCTTCTTCATCTCCTTAAAGCACGCTGATTCTTCTTCTCCTTAATATTCTCACGTTGTTGAAGATCTTTGTCGTTCAAGCATCGAGATCTTCAGGTTTGTTGTGAATCTTTGGCTGAAGATCTTCAAGATCTTGTAATACTTGTTGAGAAGAAATCTTGTGTCTAGTTGAGGATCTTTGCAAGATCTTTTTTGTTGGGCCAAATCTTTTTGGTCGAGATCTTCAAGTTGGGCAAATCTCCTTGGAAGATCTTCTCTTGATCTTTGGTAGATTTGGTTGTTTGAGATTTGAATTCCTTCTAGTTGTCATGTCCTTTGAATCTTGTTTCTAGGCTTCGGCTTTGATCCCTTGAAATGGTTTTCAAGGTCTCCGTGTTAAACCTTTGAAATACTGTTCAATCTCTGTGCTTGTCCCTTGTATCCGATTTCAAGGCCTCCATTCATCCCTTGAAATGCTTTCCAAGGTGTGCATACATTTGACAAACACAAACACAAACACAAATCAAGCAATCTAGAAATAAAATCGATATTTGTTAGTATAAAAACCGCTCATTTGTGTTAAGTCTTCCATCATCACATAATCAAATATATAATCTAGGTAGAGTTTTCAATTGAGACGTAAACATGATTTTCCTAGATTAACGTATGCGACTTAATCTGGAAACTTGACACCCAGCCTAAAATTAAAAACTTCCTTTGGAAAATTTCACAAAATGGAATCCTAACAAAACCCAAGCTTGACGAAAGAAGAATCGATGTTACAAGACATTGTGAACTATGGAATCACCAAGGGATCCACTAATTCTTTGAATGCCCTTTTAGTAAATAAATTATTGAAAAATTGACAAGACAATGTTATTCACAATAAACAAAATAAACTATAACATTAAAAAAAATTCATGAAATCCTAAATGAAGTCACAAATAAATTAGGACTAAACAAGTTAGCATGCGTCGCAACTATTTAGTGGAGTATTTGGTTCTTCAGAAATAAAATCATATTCGGCAATGAATCGATTGAGTCTTGAAGCAAGGTTACCAGTTCCATAGAATAAGAAATCCATAAGTGGAAAGTCAACAATTTTGATGAGGATGACTCCGACTTAAGACAACAACAAAAGAAAGTGCATTCCACTAAAAGGAAAAAAAATTAAATGGGATAAACAACAACATGACTTTCATAAACTAAACTTTGATGATCAAAATTAGATCGGGAATAACAACAATTAGTTTCGTGATCAAGACCATAATGGAAAGGTCGTAAGCCTTGATGAAAAAAAAAAATATTTAACTCGGTTATAAAAGCAAAAGCTTTCGCCATAAAATCAAGAAACAAGCTGGATAATAAGTTTAGAACAAGCTTACAATCATCCAAGAGTAGCTTCAAAACAAGGTCAACAATCTCTACAACTTTCCTCACTACAAGACTCTAAAAAACTCACTCTGAGACTATGAAAATGTGTGTTCATCTCTTCTCTTCAATGGAGTCTCCTCTCTTCTCTCCTCCACACTTAGGATTTCAAAATTAAGGATTGCTAGGAGAATGAAAGCCCCTTGCAAAAGTGTGTAGGCTGCTACAAGACACCTCCCATTCATCATAGGAGCCAAAGGTCGTGGGTAGGAAGATTGTGCCAAGTGTCGTGGTGGTCCTGGCGGCGATCTCGGACTGACCCTTGAGCATCTCGGCCGAGATAGGTGGGGGATGGACCGAGATGAGCTGTTGCATGGCTTGGATCATGGCTAAACACAAAGGCGGTGCATGGCTCGCACCAACTAAGGTCAATTTCTTCTTCTTTTCTCCATGCTTGTTCCGTTGGGACCTTGAATTCGGGTTGTCACGAGGCTTGATCCTTGAATATGATCAATAATGCATGAAAGCTCCCCAAAATACCTACAAAATCGACAAATGCTCGTGTAGACGTCTATTCCGACGAAATAACTAGATAAAGAATAAAACGTCCCGAACATGTGCAAAACCATGCATAAATGAATGTAAAAACTACCTAAAAGAGTGTCTAATCTAGTGTTATAAATCACGTCATCATAGTCCAACTTAACAGCTTTCCGTCATAAAAAAAATGGACGATGCGTTCGAAAGTAAATAGCAGGGGAAATGATTTAGGATTGTAACAACATATGTTGAGTTGTGGGTCATTAATCCAACTATTTGCATGATTGAAGGTAATTCCATGTGAAAGAGAAATAATTGGACATGGAGTTTGAAAGCAAAGCCAAAATGAAGTCATTGTCCCGCAGCCCAATTGTAGAAGCCCAAATCATAAGTCATAACATTAATATAAAAAACAAAATTATACGATTCATTGTATACATATATATTTATTTTTTTTTGGTAAGAATTGTATACATATATAGTTTGCTCCTCTCCTTCCTAACTTTGAGAAAATAGATAGGTGCGTGGGATGGAGAATTACAAGAAAAGGTCAAACATGTTAGAAGATGAAGATATACGAAAAGGAGCATGGAGCCTGGAAGAAGACTTGATTCTCAGCAACTACATAGCCTCTCATGGCGAAGGTGTGTGGAACTCCTTGGCCAAATCTGCGGGTATGTGTCTTTTCAAATACATGCTTTGGTGTATTGGTTTTGTTCATACTTTGATTTCCGATTGATATGATTAGGTCTCAAACGTACGGGCAAAAGTTGCAGGTTGCGATGGCTTAACTACCTGCGGCCGGACTTGAGAAGAGGCAACATGACGCCGGGAGAGCAATCGTTGATCGTCGATTTGCATGCCAAGTGGGGAAACAGGTAACCCTCTAATTACGCATGTGCGGTTAAAGAATTTGATTTTTCAACACGTGGGTTTTTATCAAAATTCTTGTTTTTGGTGGAACAACTTACTTTTGGTGAATTCAATTGTGTTGTTTCATATATAGCATATTTGGTAACTTGGAAGACGATTTTGATTTTCTCGCACGTTTATCTTGTGTCTTCATTACTAAGATATTTAATTACAAAATATGTTTTTATATATTTCCAATATATATAGAATATAGTGTACTTAGAGTTGCATGTACGTATACAATATAGGTGGTCAAAAATTGCAAAGCATCTACCGGGGAGAACTGACAATGACATAAAGAACTTTTGGAGAACAAGGGTCCAAAAGCACCTCAAGCAAGCAAGCATCAATAACAACTCTGAGGCTGAGCAGGCGGCTCCAACCACGAGCCAACTCTCCGTCGACCATGCTGACACGACAACAGGAGCCGACTCGGGTCCTCACTTGCTCACCAAGGATGAAATATGGTCCATGCAGTTCTTCAACGAAGATTAACTTAATCTATAATATAGTTTTTTTATTATTAAGAAATGAATGTAGTTTTGTTGAATGGTATATTTTTAGAATAAATGTGGACTGAAAATTTGTATATACCATTAGTTTTTTAATATAATAGTTAAAAATTTGAAAAACCATCAAAAAATTCTGACTAATCTATGTATGCCATAGAATACGTGATAAATTATCAAAGGTTATAGTGACGATCTAGTATCTCAAAGTTATGTGAACGACAACATTGTGTCATATGAATATTGTCATGTCTAAATACAATTATATATCGTATAACAAGAATTCAAACAAAGGTTTAAAAAAATATTATATATTTGAATCTTTTGAAAATCGAATGATCACATACTATTAAACTAGAAGTTTAACAAAGGTGTAGATGGACTCAAGTAGACAGGTTAGTCGGATAGAGTCGTACTTCAAGCATATGGAAATCGAGAAGGATACAAGTAGGAAAAAATTTGTTTACCAAAGTCAATCAACAAGGTAAATACAATTTTTAGCCTATATGTTGATAACTTTATCTGTATTAATTATAGCGCTATGATGAGAGAGTTCAAGCAGTCCATGATGAATGAGTTTGACAAGCCTGACTTGGAGAATATGAAAATCTTCCTTGGTATAAGAGTGTTATGTTTTGATGAATGGGTATTTTTCAGGCATTGTATATATGTGAAAGAAATGATGGGGAAGTTTGGAATGGAAGCTAGCAATATTATGCAAAATTTGTTAGAGTCCGGATCTAATATATTGGACCTAGTATATTAGGTCATATGTTATTATTCATTTGTTAGCTTTTTTTTTTTTTTTATCTTATCCTTTGTTAAATTATCTTTTTATCTCTATATATTTGTCTATATATATAATATTTGATCAATGAAATAAACAAGTTTTCGGTTCATAAATTTGTATAAAATTTAATGGTATTAGGATTTAAAATTCACAAAGATGATAATGATGTGAAATTGAATAGTTCACTCCATAAGCAATTTGGTTAGAAGCATGGTGTATTTAGCAACCACAAGACATGATGTGATGTAATTAGTTAGCCTCACTGGTAGATACAAGTCTAATCTATCTAAGCTTCATCTTATGGTAGTTAAAGGATATTGAGGACAAAAATAGTGCATTTGGGTATGCATTCATTCCGAGCAATGCAGTTGTAGCATGGTCTTCAAGGAAACAACTTATTGTCACCACAAAAGCAAGATTTGTAGTTGTTTTAACCTCTACTTTTCAAATGGTATGAATGAAAAAAGTGTTCAACAACTAAATTATTCAAGAACCTTGTTATACATGGCAATAGTAAGCAAATTCATGCGCGGTTCCACAAAAGGTGATCTAGTGAATGAAGAAGTTGTACTATAGAAATCATGTGGCATTGAATAACAAATAGTAGACATTTTTACTAAGCCTCTTAGGAAGAAACTGAAGAGAGTAATAGTGTTGAGCTAGAAAGTGTGATGTAACAAATTTGTAACAACTTTTTGATAACAATGGCACCAATCAAACAAAAGTAATTGATCCTTACGATCAACTCTTTCTTCATCATTATGATGCTCCCTCCCTAAAATTTTCTACATCCTTAATCGAACAAACTAGATCAAATGGAAGAGATATATTGAGGTTTCTCTTCTTGCAAAGAATAAACTAGGTTTCGTCACTAGAGATTGCAAGCATCTATTGTCTGATGTTAAACTCATTCCAAATGGGACCAATGCAATAATGTGATGATTTCATGGCTCCTCCATTCTATCGACAAAGATATTGCAGAATCCATTCTGCATTGTAAATTTGCTACACAAATCTAGAAAGAAGTGTCTACTAGATATGGCAAGACTAATCGTACAAGTATCTACTAGATCTAGAAGGAATTGAGCTCTATTTCTCAAGGGAATGCTTCTATTACCACTTATTTTACTAGTCTCAAGAAGCTATGGGATGAATATCTTCTTGCAGTCAAAGATCAGGTATGCGATTGTAGATCAAATGCTATTGCTCTCTATTTTCTTAAGGATCAGTATGTTATACAATTTTTGGTTGGTCTGAATGATTCTTTCAATTTGTTGTGCTTTAATATTATCATGATCACTCCATCTCCCAATCTTGATGTTGTCTATAAATTAGTTCTCCAAGATGAATCACGGAGAGGACTCACCTCTTTTACTTCTATCGGCAGTGACTCTACAGCCATGCATTCTCATAATATAGGATCTTATAGATCTAGATCTAAGTATAATCCTCCAACTAATAATTATTTGTTTTGTGATCATTTTAAAGCAAAGAATCATAATATTGACAAGTGTTAGAAGTTACATGGCTATCCCACAGTTGCTGCTCTAGGAGTGTCATTTTGTAAGCATTGCAAGATCGCAGGCCATGTGCTTACTAAGTGTTGGAAGATTCATGGATACCCAGATAATCACAAAATGGCAGCTACTAGTTTCTCTCAAGATCAAGTCACTCAACTCTTGTCTCTTCTCAACAAATCTGCTTCAGATCTGAGTAAGGATAGTCACTCTACATTTTTAGCTGGTAAGCCTTTATGCTTATTCTCTTCTAATCTCAAAAATCAGTGGATTATTGAAAGTGGAGCAACTGACCACATTACTCCTCATTCCGAAGTATTCTCCTTTGTCAAACCTATTGCATGTCCTATATTCATCACTATGCCAAATGGACACAATGCCAAAGTTACTCACATTGGCACTGTTACATTTAATCCATAAATAACCTTGCATGATGTGCTTCATGTTTCTAAATTCCAATTCAATTTGGTATATGTTCATAAACTCTCAAAAGATCTCCTTACTCACATTACCTTTTCATCTAATCATTGCTTTATTCAAGCCCCTTCGATGAAACTTCCTATGATGATTGATAATGCTTGCAAGGGACTATATGTTGTTGACACAATCTCTCCATCAAGTTCATCCAACTGTTCATCTACTTGTAATAATGCTTCCATCATTAAATAATTATCTTCATTCTCTGGTTCATCTATCAAGCATGTTTTAAACCAAGACCTTTGACATTGTTGAATAGGTCATTTTCCTTTTGAAAGATTGTCTTGTATTGATTCCTTAAATATTATAAGCAAATCTCATTCAATTTGTCAAATATGTCCACAAGCTTGACATTGTAGACAATATTTTCCTAAGTCTACTTCATCCACCACTAGTTCTTTTGACCTTATACATGCTGATACCTTGGGACCTTATAAGTATACTACCTGGAATGGTTATTCATATCTTTTAACCATTGTTGAGATTTTACTTGATGTACGTGGATCTATGTCATGGCTACTAATTAAGTCTAATGCATTAACCTTGTCAGCCACGTTTTTGCAACTTATAAAAACACAATTTCAAGCTAGATTCAAGATCATTAGATCTGACAATGCTCTTGAGTTTACAAGCAATGCAGCTTCTACTCTATATGCTAATGAAGGCATCAATCATCAAACTTCTTGTCCTTATACCCCCAACAAAATGGTCTTGTTGAACGAAAACACAAACATATACTTGAGGTTGCTCGAGCTTTATATAACCAATCCAGAATTCCCTTAACTTGCTGGGGTGAGTCTATACTCACTATCACACATGTAATCAATCACTCTCCCCTTCATGTCCTCCACAATAAATGCCCATATGAGCTTTTATTTCATAAACAACCAAACTACTCATCTTTACGTGTATTCGGCTCCCTGTGCTTTGCTATCACCAAACTTGTTCATCGTGACAAATTTCAACCTAGGGTCATGCCTTGTGTCTTTGTAGGGTATCCATATTGCAAGAAAGGCTACAAAATTCTTGCTCTCTCTACTATAGAGATTTTCTCCTCTCGTGATGTCATATTTCATGAGACTATTTTACCCTTTTATCATATTCTTTCTCCTTCCATTCTCTTACCTACCACTTCATCTACTTCTTTCGATTCCTCCATTTTCCTCCTACCAAATGATTATACGTCTTCATCTATTTAATTTACCACCACAGTATCTTCCAGCCTCCCACCTTTTATATCTCCTCCTCCTTCTTCACAAGATGTGTCTTTTTTGAGATGATTTGCCCGAGCTCATCTTCCACCACAATATCTTCAAGATTTTGTGTGCAACTATAGTTCATGCTCATCATCATCACCAGGTTTGCTGTCATCTTCTCCTTTACCTTCTTACATTGCTTTTATTTCTTCTCTTTCATCATTTGTTGGCCTACATCTTACACTAAAGCTTCTAAAGACCCTAATTGGGTTCACGTCATGCAGAATATGATGTTTTACAGGAGAATCATACACGAGATCTTGTTTTACTTCCCTCTTCAAAGAAAGCTATCGGGTGTAAATGGGTTTACAAGGTTAAACTTAAGGCCGATGGTAGTCTTGAACATTACAAGGCTTATCTTGTTGCCAAGGAGTTCACTCAACAACATGGGATATACTTTCACAAGATCTTCTCCCTAGTTGTGAAGATGACTATAATTCGTAGTATTGTGGCCATTGTTGCTACTAGGTCATGGACATTACACCAACTCGACGTCAATAATGCATGTATTCATGGGGATTTGCATGAAGATGCTTACATGGTTCTCCCTCCAGGGATACCTAACCCTCTTTCATTGGTTTGAAAACCTCGAAAGTCATTATACGGTCTCAAGCAAGCATCAAGACAATGGTTCAATCGACTTACTCAAGCTCTTAATGACATAGGTTTTACTCAAACTAAGAATGATTATTCTTTGTTCATTCATCATCATTCTTCTCTCATCACTATTGTGGCCATATATGTGGATGATTTCCTTATTACGGGCTCCAATGTTGATGAGAAAACTTGTCTCAAGGCTTGTTTGGATAGCACTTTTAGGGTCAAGGATATTGGATTACTTCAATACTTCGTGGGCATTTGAAGCGAGAATGTTTTTAATGGAGTTATTATGACTCGGCACAGGTTCAATCGTGACCTACTCAAAGATGCTGGTCATTTGGGCTCTACGTCAACAAGTACACCTCTACCTCTCAACACAAAGCTCATTATAATGATGGACAACCTATTCTTGATGCTTCTATATATAGAAGTTTGGTAAGAAAATTAAACCTTCTTGCACATACACAACCTGATCTATGTTGTACAGTTCAGCGCTTAAGTCAGTTCATGCAAAGCCCATGCACAACTCATCTAACAACTTTACATCACACATTAAAGTATGTTCATGGTACAACAACTCATGGAATTTTGTTGAATGGATGTGAGTCTCCATCTTTGCTGGCATATATATTGATTCTAATTAGGCTTTTTTCCCTACTACACGATGTTCATTAGGAGGTTTTGTTCTTATCGTTGGAAATTCTCTAGTCAGTTGGAAATCCAAGAAGCAAAGAACCATTTCATGTAGTTCTGCTAAAGCAGAATATAGAGTCATGGCTTGTGTAGTTGTTGAGATCACTTGGCCTGTTCGTCTCCTATCTGATCTGGGCTTTTCCCCTCCACAACCAGTTTGAATATTTGTGACAATAGACCAGCAATTCCGATTGCTAATAATCTTGTCTTTCATGAATGAACAAAACATATTCGGGATAAGGTGATGGAAGGTTTGCTTGAACTACATTTCATACCTACTTCTCATCATCTTCACCAAAATCACTCCTTCTCCTCAACAAAACTTGTTGTTATCCAAGCTTGGAATGTCTCGACCATCGACTTTCAGCTTGCGGGGGTGAAGAGAGTAATAGTGCTGAGCTGGAAATTGTGATGTAACAAATTTATAACAACTTTATGTTACTTAGCTAGCTATATATGTAATATATTTATCATAATAAATATACTTATAAATTTAAATTCAAACAAATACATTATATCTTCTCTCTATTCAACCGAAGCTAGAATGTAACAAAAACTTGGAGTTTGTGAAACACCAATGTTAAACTGAATCAATGTCTAGTGTAAGGGTAGGAAACGATGATGTCAATTTGTTATAAATACCATCCTAATATATATAGGATTGTTAGAAATATGTTTGCATTTTGATGTAAATTTTTGTTTTCTAGCTAAGTTGTGCAAACTTTAGTTTTGTAGCTAAGTCCTGGGATATTCCGTCTCGATAATGAACTATATAATAGCTTGCTCTATCATTCAATGAAGTAAGATTAAATTTGATTTACTTTCTATATTATTTTATTATTTTAAATTTTTTTAGCCCACTTCATATTAGAAACATGCTTAGGGCTATAGTTTGAGACGAGCAACTCGTCTCAGGTCGTCAAAAGCTCGTTTTTTGCTCGTTCGTATTACAAAACGAGTCAAATATGAGTTTGCTATTTTGCTCGTTTGGTCCGGTTTTGGGTGGTTTGGTGCGGTTTTGAACTGATGTCCAACTTGTGGTTAAATTCGTATTCAGGTGCGTTGTTCTCCAACGGCTCTCCCTCAAACATGTGCTTTGTTCCCGGATATGTTCTTCCTCCGACGCACTCCTTTAGTAATGTTTCTTCTTGATTGTGTGTGGTACTATGGTGAATTGGTTAGGTGCGTTGTTCTTCTTCTACTACAAAGTTCATGTAACACCCCGAATCCGCGGGACTCGGGATGTCACATAGTTGGTATCAGAGCCAGGTTGACAACAATGGCACTTGCTACCTGCAATGAGGTTTGATAGGTAAAATAAACAGAGCCCACATGGGATCTGACATTTTTAAAGGTTTTGGTTTTAAGTGTGGTTTTGGGATAGAATGTACGAGAAGTCGTCACCTCTGCCATGGATCTCTGCAGCGTAGATATGTATATATATCTGTGTGTACTATGGATTATGTGGATGTATTATATACATATCGATACCTATGGCATATATATAGCCTTATAAGATTAGGTGCGTATATCCTATAGATGACTCAGACTAGAGTAGTATCTGTAGTGGGATGAGGTAGGGGCACACCCCTCTTCCTCCAATGGTGATAAGTTAGGGACCAGTTTCCGCTGTTGTTTCGCCTATGGCAAAGAACGAGTTTGAAGAGGCTGATCGTGTCTCCATGAGTAGATCCGAGTTTCAAGAATATATGTATCAAGTATATGAAGTGGTGATAGCGGGTAGATCCACACCGGATTTACCAACAATTGTGAGATCAACTGAAGCTTATGGATCTGGAAAGAAGTAGTGCACTGAATCAGTTACTAGAGAAGCAAATATGATGAATGGTGAACCAAGTCAGATACCAGGACAACCAAGTGGTCCTTTGGCCATGAAGACGACTGGCACGGAACTACAGTGTTTTAATTGCGGGAAGTTTGGACACCGGCGAGGTGTGTGTCCAAAGGCGCCCATAATATGCTTTACGTGTGGTAAAGCAGGGCATAGAGCAAAGTTTTGTCGACAGGGCAAGGCATTGCCTTTACAGGTTCCCTTCAAGAGTGAGATCATTCCAGGTGGACGACGAAGGTCGAGTTACCCTTCAGTTGCACATGTTGCAAGGATGGGATGATTATGTTTCAGTTGTGGCTATCCAGATCATTTGCGTTTTCTGTGCCCTTTGGCACTGATAGCTTGTAACACTTGTGGTGAGTTAGGTCATCTGGCCCTTTTTGTCATCACGGTGGTGTTTCTTCCCAGCAAGACCTTTCTCTTTCCGGTGCAGAAAGAGTGGAAGTGGAGGCTATAGTGATGACCTCAGTGATACTTGAGGAGCATGGATCTGACATTGAGTGATGATATGTAGAGGAGCTATGAGTGTTAGCTGTTATAGGTACCCTTCTCGTTAATGGTTTACCATGTGGAGTTTTGCTTGTTGTGAGTGCTATGCACGTCATGTCTTTCGATGCATGCATTAATGGTTGAATTTTGGTATATAGTAGAAGGTGGATTTTCCTTTATAGGATTACCTTTTTGGGTCTGAGATACCCGTGAGATGCGTGTTTGTTCCCTTATTTCAGGGACCCGTGTATGATTGCAGACTTCTTTGTCATGTCGTAGGTGCATGAGGAATTCATTATGTGTATGGTTTGGATGAATAGATAGCATGTGGTGTTAGCTTTTAATAGTAAGACTATTATAGTCTTTACTGAGTTGAGTTAAATAGAGGTCTTCTTAGGTTAAGACCTTTGAAGAGACGGGTTTGTCATCAGGAATGTACGAGCACTGAGCTGATAGAACAGGGATGTGACGCCTTCTAGTGTTATATCATGAAGGAGCGAGATAGTCCAACATTGGAAGGTATTCCAGCTGTTTATGAGTTTATAGACGTGTTATTGAACCGTCTAGCTGCCACCTCAGCGGAGTGTGGACATTGTTATCGAGTTGAAGTATGATACAAGATTAAATGGGAAAGCCACACTATATGGTGCTTATTGAGATATTGTACTGATAACTTGAAAATTTGATTGAAACGGGCTTCTTTTACCCTAGTAGGTTCCATGTTCCGTATTGACGACCTGATGAGTTAGCTTCAAGAAGCAATTGTGTTTTCAGGATTCCTTTGTGCTCAAGATATCCCTAGTCATGGATGAGAGAGCAGCATGTGTATGAGATAGCATCCCATACCCGTTATGGACACTACGAGTTTGTAGTGATGTCATTTGGGTTGACAAATGTTTTAGTAGTTTTTATGGAGTTCATGAATAGTATCTTCATCGACTTCCTTGATTAGTTGGTAGTGGACTTCATGGATGACATGTCGGTATACTCTCATAGCAGAGAATAGTAGACCGATCGTCTGAGGACCGTTTTGTAGATTTCGAGAGATAGAGGGTTGTATGCTATGCGCTCTAAGTGTAAGTTCAGATGTCAGTGGTAGCCTTTTTAGGCCATGTTGTCTCCGCCAGTGGGATCATGGTTGACCTGGCGAGAACTAAGTATGTTGTAACATGGGAGATACTGATAAACATTAAGGAATACGTAGTTTTCTCGGCTCAACCGATTGCTACCAATGCTTTGAGGAAGGATTTTATATGATTACGTATTCATTTGTGAGTCTTTTGAGAAGACCACCATAACTACGTGATGAAAGCAGTGTGTCTATGTTTTGAAGAGTTGAGGAGGCATTTGACCTCTGCTTCCATTCTGTTGTAGTTAGAAGATTTTTGGGATCCCGTGATTTACGGTGATACATCCCAGCTAAGTTTGAGATGTGTATTACTACAAAGGAGTAGGGTTATTGATATGTGTGTTTACAGCTGAGAACGTATGATGAGAACTACTCGACTCATGATTTAGAGTTAGTAGTGGTAGTTCAAGCCTTTAAGTTTTGAAGACCGTACCGGTGTGATCTTCATGTCAGATTTCTATAGATCATGGAAATCTGAAGTATATTTTATGCAACAAGGGGTTGAATAACCTCCAGTGTTAAGAGCTTAAGTTGATCAAGACTTTGACTTGAAGATTCCATATCATTCAGAGAAGTTGAATGTTGTCGCCGATAACTTGAATGGAAAGACGCTCCAAGAGAAGATGATTGTGAGACTGATAGTTCAACCTCAACTTCTGAGAGATCTAGCTTGGCTAGAGTTGGACAATGAGTTCCTTGATAAGGATACCCAGTTATACCTCAGAGGTTCTACCTGGTTTGTTGGATGAGGTCCAACAAAAGCAGGAGACCTGCCCGGCCTTAAGGTTTAGAGAAAGGATGTCTCGTACTGAGGCACCATAGTTCTCCATGGGAGTAGATGGACTGATGAAGAGTCATGACCGCTTTTGTGTACCTGCTGATGCAGATGGAGACAGGGAATATTACGGTATACCCACTATACGCCTTATTCAATACATTCAGGTACGAGTAAGATGTACCACGAGATGAGACGATTATATTGTATGAAGCCGATATAACGAGATCTGTGATACAGTGTGTGACTTGTCAGCATGTCCAGATAGAGTATGTCCGATCTAGAGATAAGCCCCAACCACTACCAGTGCAGTAGTAGAATTTGGGAGGACATCTCTATGGACTTTGTTATGGGATTGTGACCCAGTAGAAGATTGATGTTATCTGGATTGTTGATAACGGATTAATGAAACCGGCATGTTTCATTTCTATCAGAAGGACGTGGCAAGTGAATGAATTGGCTGAGGAGTACACTAGACAGATAGTGAGACTCCATGGTATACCGAGAACGATCATTTCTGATCGAGATGGATGTTTTTACTTTGAGATTTTAGGCAGCAGATTCAGACTGCTTTGGGAACGAGTCTGTACCTCATGACTACACTTCACCCCCTGACAGATGGTCAGTTAGAGAGGATCATCTAGATCTTAAAGATCTATTATAAGTTGTAAGTCGAATGGGAAACGTGGATGGTTATATTACCTTCCATTAATGAGTTTATTATATAACAATGAAGGACGTGCATCTTTCTGGGATGGCCCTATGAAGCAATATATATAGACATAGATGTCGTATATCCTTATGCTAGAAGTGATCTAGCAGTAGAAGTGGAATAACACCTTACCAGATTCAGGATTTTATAGTTCAAGTGACGTTGATTGAAGGAAGAATGCTGGTTGTACAGAGTCGCCAGATATTATATGTAGACAAGATGCGTTAACCTCTAAAGTTCAAGCGAGAGTTCATGTCCGGCTGTAAGTATCTCAGCTGCGAGACGTTAGACGTGTTAATATGGAAAGGGAACTGAGTTTCCAATATGATGGTTTATTTGAGATCGACCAGTACGGAGAAGGCAACATGATGTTTAGCTTTGCCTCTGAGATTAGAGGATATCCACCCAGTGTTTCTTATGTCTCAACTGAGGAAGTATATACCAGACTCGAGACACCTTGTGAGTTACGATGATTTGGTGGTTGAGTTCAACCACACTTTTGTTGAGCATTCGATTACATTCTTGGAATGAGATATGAAACGCTTGCATTCAAAAGACATTCCCATATTGAGGATATGATGGTCAAGATGAAGACTTGAAGAGGCTATGTGAGAAACTGAGGATAGTGTCCTGAGGAACTATCCAGAGTATATGTTGGGACAGACCCATATGTGGGAGCACGAGTAGATCTTAGTACTATCTTGATGAATGTTGTGCTTATGTGCTTATATGTCTTGATGTGTTATTCCATGCTATTTGAGTGGGATTAGGATTCAGCTGGAGATGGTTCTTTCCTCCATGCTACCTTGATGGACATAGTTCAGTGGAGATGTGATTCCTCCATGCGATATATATGTTTATGGGTTGGCTAGAGACATATTTCCTCTATGCATGTGATATGTTTTGGCTAGAGATGTGCTTCCTCTATGCCTTGTGATGTGGTATGGCGAGAGACGTGATTCCTCTACGCCTTTGGGTAGCGCTATGGCCCCTTTTCCTGGAGATGATGATTCCTCCATGTTTATACTTGAGGTTATAGATTGTTATAGGTTGTGATCTTTTGAACGGAGATGTGATACCTCCGATAGAAAGAGTGAGAGTTATACCTCGGCATATGGGTCCGAGAGGATTTGGGAATTGTTCAAGTTTCGGGACGAAACTTTTTTTTAAGGGGTGTGTGATGTAATAGGTAGGATTTCCGAATTCTAATTAATGTTGATTAACTTAATTTTTGATAGTAATTGGCATATAACTCGCGTAGATTTCGCAAGTGATGAGTAAGAGTCCCACCGTTATGTTCCTGGCGCAATTTTGGACATTTGGGGAAATTTTTACTTTTTCCCCCAGGTAATTATTTTTACCCTCCGGTGTTATTTGGAGCATTTGGGAGCTCCAATTAATAAAAATGCAGTTGAGAGAAATGATTAGGACATCGGATATGTCCTAGATATGAAATAACATGGAAAGGCAAAACGGCCAAAAGAGTCGCTATTTCGTTTCTTAGAGGCTAAGAAAGACGGCTTAGGAATACACGTTTTCCGAGGCAGTTGTGTAATAATTATCCCTACAATATTCCAGATTTAATGTTCCAATCTCGAGAAGTTTGGAGAAAGAGGTTCGACCCGCCTTTTGATCGATTAATGGATAATTATCGACTTTACTAAAGGATAATTATCGTCTTCACTATAAATAGCGGAAAATCCTTTATTAATTCATTTCCTTTCACGTTTTCTCGTAAAAGCTCTGATTTCTCTCAACCTTCAAACTCAGATCTACTCTCCGTTTCTAATCCGATTTCAATTCCGTTTGAGTTTCTGGATTCCTCTCTTCATTCTCTTCATAACGGTACCGAGTTTCTGCATTTCCGAGTATATGGAGGGCTGTTCGAGCATATATGTCACCAGGACGGTTCCGTCGCTCAGATTCCGATGAATTTGATGATGTCCATGCGTAGCCTGCGTCGTTGTGATTCCGAATCTTCTTTCAGATCGTCAATCGGGTTAGTAACGAATAAGTTATGAATTTATTCGTTTTCCGTACTGCGATTTGGCCTAAATTGACTTTAGGCTTGTCAAATAGGACTATTAGAAATTCCATTATGGTCGTTATATTATTCTGGTGGTTATGGGTTGTTTGTTTGATGAAATCTGATGACAGGTGGGTTTAGAAATTGCCTGCGGGCAAAACGTTATTCTGGCGAAATCTAATTAATTAATTAAAGGTTAATTAATTAAATTAGGATTAAAATTGAGATTGAGGAATGTTGATTAGATACTACCTTGAGATTTGAGGAATTGTGAGCTATGTTGAGATATTGAGTTTTAGTTGGTGGTGAGGCTTATAGATTGATTATGATCCTTATGGATCCCTTTGGGTCTAGGTGTGACCCCTTTGATGAATAGAGGTTGATATATCTCTTTATGCCTTTTTATAGGCCGTGTTGTCCCTCCAGTGTAGAGGTGATCGTGGTTGATTTTGTACGAGGTTGAGGTAAGTCCGTAGGACTTACTTAGCTACCATCCCTATATTGGGTGTTTGCATGAGTGGTGTGTGCTTTATATGTTTGCTATGATAGCATGAGTTGTCGTTTTTATCGACCTATGTTCTATTGACTGCCCCATTGCGTGGCTGTGATAACCTTTCCCTTTCATCCCGCCGTGGAGTCTGGGAGGTTCTCTGATGTCAGGCCAGACTGGTTTACAGGAAGGGCGCAATCCACTCCCATAGGGTACACGGATTGTGTGACCGATACTCGTACAGCTGGACATTGTACTCAGAGGCGGGGATGTATCGGTCCTCGTGTCACATACTTTCATCTATCTATATACATATACGGTTTTTGAGTGAATGGTCATTATATAAAGATAATAAATGGGTAAATGTGTGATAGCATGCTGATGTGTTTATCTTTCATGATTGTGCTTGTGCTTATGCATTACCTCATATATGTATGGTTAGCTAACGGTTTCATACCGTGTTGTAGATGTTTACAGGTTAGGCGCTACTGGGTGATCTGGCAGGGTGACAGGCCGAGGACTCTCGTACATTAGGTGGTTGGTTTGGGGTTGTTATGTTTCCCCTCCTGCGTGAGGATGATCTTTTGTACCTCCTATGTGAGGATGTCGTTTTATATACTCGGCTATGTTGTTTTTTTTCTTTGGGTCGTACAGTTTATACTGTTTTATGTATTTGTTTTATATCTGTCAGTGCCATGTTGTAAGGTCCAGTGAACTTGCTTAGGGACAAGCAAGGGCTAAGTATGGGGTATTTTGATAGCATGAATTATAATCTATATTTTGGGGTTTGTTTGGACGTTTTATCTTTCATAATCTGCATGTTTGTATGTACATTATGTGATTTTACTACCATTTCATCTACCTTTGCGAGAATCGAGGTCTACACCTAGTTTCGTTGTAATTGCAGGTAATATGGTACGTTTTGCATCAAAAAGGAGCAAAAGGAGTCAAGAGTCATTTAGAGCTACATTGAGGAGCAAAAAGGAATCCTTCAGGAAGCATAGCCATGGATTAAAGATTTACTTTGGACCAGTTTTGAGAGATTCTACACTCAGTTATGATCACCTCGGTTGCCCAGAGATTCATCTCGACCGAGGCGATCCAGAGACACCGACTCGACCGAGGCGGACACCTAGGACGCGGCGAGAATATTTTATTCTTGGCTGAGATCTTTTAAAATTGGAAAGTGATCTTATATTTTTGGGCTGAGCTTCTAGAAGGAAGGAGATATGCAGAATCATGTATTTTACCTATATTTATGGGATAATACCTTCTTAAGATTTATTATCTTTGGAGGTTTATTTTTCCTATAAAAAGGGTTGATTTTCTACAATTTAAGGATCACGCTATACCACCGATCAGGGTTTACAAGCGCAGCAGCCGCATCCTACTCCAATTTGGGAGAGAATTGAAGAGCCTTTTTGAAGGTCGAAGGAAGATTGAAGACTATAGCTTTATAGCTTTTTGGAGGGTTTTGTAAGATTGTCTTCAATTCCTTTCCTTGTTGTCTTGTCTTATTGGATCATTATCCAAGGAACGATTTTTGTGTGATATTTGATTCAGTTATTGAAGTGTTTTCATTAAATTCTTCTTTGTTCAAATATTCACCTTCTTCCCATATATTTAATACTTTCATTATGATGATGAGTGGCTAATTTCCTTGTGTGATTCTAGGGTGATTGGCTGAAGGTTGTGGGAAAAACAATGATAGAATGATCTTAATCACAGTAGGATCCTGAAAGTTCGAGTCTTTAACCTTAACCCTAAGCATCTCGTTCAGTCGACGAACATCTCGGCCGGGGTGGAAACTGGCTGACCGAGGTGGCTTATCCGATCCTTAACTGAGAGTTAATGTGTTAGAGTTTGCCAAATCCTATTCTTATTATACCTTTCTGGTTCAAAGCAAGCTTAGGATGAGACTTACCCGGTAATTCCTTAGTTTGTACACCAACGATCATAAGTGTAGGTAATAAAGGCTTGTCCTTTATTGGGGTTTGAGTGTGCTTCCATCCCATCTTTGTGAGTTAGCCTGAGACTTACCCGGTAAAGGTTGATTCTATTCCCTTAGATGGTGTGTTAGTTTGAGGCAATAGTTCTTTATCTTAATTCCTTGAGACTTACCCGGTAATAGGAGTTACGGTTGGGATTAGTGTGTAGTGAGACTTACCCGGTGATCTACTCCACTTTAGAAACACCTTCCCCATGCAAAAATCTCAGCTTTGTCCGCTTATCTATAGATCTTGAGTTGGAACCACAACTAGATGCTTTAATCCCTAGAATTGCATGTTTGCTTTATTTGACATCTTATTCATCTTTGATTGCATACTTGCTCTTGTGGTTAGCATCAACACTAGCATACCGTATTGGACTTTGTTTCACTAAGTCCCTGTGATCGACCCCTGGAATTTTCTTGCTTTTACTACGATTGACCCGTACACTGCGGGTTCGCATCCTTGTTTTAAGCTTAAGTCTAGGGTTATAAATTTAAAGCTTGCACACACCGTTTGGAGCGAACAAACAACAACAAGAACCGTTAGCTAGTTATCTAAGTATTAGCAAAATAATAGCAGCACAAACACACTCAGGTAAACATAAACACTCAGCATGCTTTCAAACAAATCCGTTTTATTATCTTGCTTTAAATTACTCATTCACTCTAATGATACTTATTGTGTGACACGAGGGATTCCCAAACCTCGCCTCCGCCCCCGTGTAACCATCAGGAATGGATCCGATGCACCTCACCTTGTACCTGTATGGTCTGGGTATAGAGAACCTCCCAGTCTCCTGTCAGAGCTGGGCAGTGATGTCACGGCCCGTTATACATACACTTGGGCCTTACGTAAATAACAACAGTCGTCCTAGCAAGTTATTATTATTAAATCAAGCAATAGCACACACCACTACTATCACTCAACTAACACTCAGAAACCGGCTAAGTAAGTCGCAAGGACTTACCTGAGTCAAGATATACTCTAACACGTCTCAAAAATCCGTACTCGTGGTAACTCAGATGCCTGTCAAATAAGGCATGTGTATCAAAATCACATTCCGATGTCCAACCTCATGCTAAGGAATTACGGAACAAGTTCTTACGGTAGAAGACCATTTTACCCTCAGCTGAAGGCTTCTCAAATTTATTCTTAACTTTCTTATCACCCACTTATTTAATTGTGTAATTATTCGGTACTCATATATATATATATATATTTAATTTCTCATCTTGTACGGAGTTGGGTACACTTACGTCCTGAGTATATATATATATATATATATATATATATATATATATATATATATATATATATATATATATATATATATATATATATATATATATATATATATATATATATATATATATATATATATATATATATATATGCGGCTGTGGATATATTTACAATTGCAATTGTGAATTGCAAATACAAATGAATGAAAAGGCGGCTACAACCTTCTTCACTTACACATTCATATATAATATATTATATATATATAATAGATGAGTAGTGAGGACTGCTGCCACTTATCCTATCTCCTTCATTTGTAAGGTTTCATTTACAGAGTGAACAAGCGAGAACAACCGAGCGAACGTATTAACCAATCTTCAACCTTCCATAATTTGTCCATCTTCGATCCATTTTCAGATCCGTTTGTATCAACGAGTCCCTTATCTTGTACTCTTCAACGTGGTACCAATTTATTTTCCGTTTGTTAGCTTTTTGGTAAAGCTTCCGTTTACCGCTATCGGAACACCGACAGACCACCGCAAGTCATCAAACGTAAGGTTTCATATTGTGCTCTTACTCCCCGTATCGCCAGGAGTCCGTACCTTCTTTCAGATCGTCAATCGGGTTAGTAACGAATAAGTTATGAATTTATTCGTTTTCCGTACTGCGATTTGGCCTAAATTGACTTTAGGCTTGTCAAATAGGACTATTAGAAATTCCATTATGGTCGTTATATTATTCTGGTGGTTATGGGTTGTTTGTTTGATGATGATATAATGAGTTGGATATATGCCCTAATGTGGCTTTAAGGTTTAGCATACTATTCGAGGTTATAGGATGTATATGATCCTTATGGATCCCTTTGGGTCTAGGTGTGACCCCTTTGATGAATAGAGGTTGATATATCTCTTTATGCCTTTTTATTAGGCAGTGCCCTCTCTCAGAATTGGAGGTTGTTGTGGTTGAGCTGAGTACGAGGTTGAGGTAAGTCCGTAGGACTTACTTAGCTACCATCCCTATATTGGGTGTTTGCATGAGTGGTGTGTGCTTTATATGTTTGCTATGATAGCATGAGTTGTCGTTTTTATCGACCTATGTTCTATTGACTGCCCCATTGCGTGGCTGTGATAACCTTTCCCTTTCATCCCGCCGTGGAGTCTGGGAGGTTCTCTGATGTCAGGCCAGACTGGTTTACAGGAAGGGCGCAATCCACTCCCATAGGGTACACGGATTGTGTGACCGATACTCGTACAGCTGGACATTGTACTCAGAGGCGGGGATGTATCGGTCCTCGTGTCACATACTTTCATCTATCTATATACATATACGGTTTTTGAGTGAATGGTCATTATATAAAGATAATAAATGGGTAAATGTGTGATAGCATGCTGATGTGTTTATCTTTCATGATTGTGCTTGTGCTTATGCATTACCTCATATATGTATGGTTAGCTAACGGTTTCATACCGTGTTGTAGATGTTTACAGGTTAGGCGCTACTGGGTGATCTGGCAGGGTGACAGGCCGAGGACTCTCGTACATTAGGTGGTTGGTTTGGGGTTGTTATGTTTCCCCTCCTGCGTGAGGATGATCTTTTGTACCTCCTATGTGAGGATGTCGTTTTATATACTCGGCTATGTTGTTTTTTTTCTTTGGGTCGTACAGTTTATACTGTTTTATGTATTTGTTTTATATCTGTCAGTGCCATGTTGTAAGGTCCAGTGAACTTGTTGTCAAGCTAGGGTCAGGATTCATTGTGAGATCCTTGCCCAATGTGACATCCCGAGTCCCGCGGATTCGGGGTGTTACAATTCATGTCTCAGATGATCCGAATGAGCCGAATGAGCTCAAACGAGCCCGAGCCGAACGAGTCTCTATGAGGTTGAGCTTTGCTCGTGCAAAAAAACGAATTCACTAGTCCGAGTTTCAGAAATATCTCGCGAGTTGAATCTGAGCATGTTCAAAACTAGTTAAAATTTTAATTATGTAACTTTAAAATTCAGCGTTATTTGAAACTCAATGTAATTCGTATTAGTCAATTATTCTGCACACACAAACATTGTAGTCGGACATTTGGTCTAGTGGTATTGTTCTTGCTTTGGGTGAGAGAGATCCCGCAATCGATTCTCGGAATGCTATTTTTGCACAAATCCTACATTTCTCCTATTTCGAAAGATGTAAAATTTTTTAGGGAAATTCCGGATGGTACCCTCGTGGTTTGGAATTTTCGGGATTTTGCCCAACAATTTTTTCGAGTTCGGATGGTACCCTTAAGTTTTCGCTGTTTTCCGGATTTTGCCCAAATTCATTAAAAAATTTTAAATTCCATTAAAAATATAAAAGAAAATAAAGTAAAATTGAAAAACAAATAAAAAATAGAAAGAATAATTTATTTATTTTAAAAATAAAATAAACAGTAAATTTTTTAAACAAAATCAGTATTTTATATTAATTTAAAATAAATTACAAAATAAAAAAAATCAGTGTTTTATTTCATTTTAAAAAATAGATAAATTGAATTAATATTTTTGTAACAAAATCTAAAAAAAAATTAATTCAATTTATTACAAAAATATTATCTAAATGATTTATTTTTAAATTAATATAAAATACTGATTTTTTTTTTTAAAAAAATTACTGTTTATTTTATTTTTAAAATAAATAAATCATTCTTTCTATTTTGATTTATTTTTCAATTTTAATTTATTTTCTTTTATATTTTTTAATAGAATTTGAAATTTTTAATGAACTTGGGTAAAATCCGGAAAACAACGAAAACTTGGTACTATCCGAACTCGAAAAAACTGTTGGGCAAAATCCGGAAAACCCCAAACCACGAGGGTACCATCCGGAATTTCCTAATTCTTTAATTGAACAAGGACAAAAGCGTCAAATGACCCATCTACACTGATCTCCTTTTCCACATATCCACCACTGCTGCTAAGTTATCCTCCATTTTTCCCTCTTCTCTTTCTCCTTATCCGTTCTCCATCTTCTCCATCAATGGCTACCACCACCGCTCTCTTATCCCCCCTCACCATCCGCTCTCCTTCCTCTTCCTCCTTATTCCCCAAAGTACAGCCAATCAACGTCCCCCTGCGCAATGTCTCTTCCCCAATCTCCCACCGCGCCGCCAATGTCCGCCCTCTCGCCGCCGTCGAGGCGCCAGAGAAGATTGAGAAACTCGGCTCGGAGCTCTCGTCTCTTACTCTCGAAGAGGCGAGGATCCTCGTCGATTTGCTCCAGGACAGGCTCGGTGTCTCCGCGGCCTCTTTCGCCCCCGCCGCTGTTGCCGTCGCACCCGGAGCCGCCGGAGTTGCGGAGGCGCCTGTCGTTGAGGAGAAGACGGAGTTCGACGTTGTGATTGAAGAGGTTCCGAGCAATGCGAGAATTGGAGCCATCAAGGCCGTTAGGGCGTTGACGAATCTGGCGCTCAAGGAGGCCAAAGAGCTGATCGAAGGTTTACCGAAGAAATTCAAAGAGGCGATTTCTAAGGAAGAAGCCGAGGAGGCGAAGAAGCAGCTTGAAGCGGCCGGTGCTAAGGTCTCAATTGTTTGATGATTTGGTAATTTTGCTTCCGTTTGTAGAGTGATTGCAAAGGCCGAAAAACGAAATTGTAGCTATGGTTTGTTCAAGTAGGTGCTGTTTCGTTTTGCATATCGGTGTTGTTGGCTTCAGCTGATAATTTGATCATCAAGTTGTGTTAAGCGTAGTAGAGCTATCCGTGAGGTTTGAAGTTATATCTTAGTATGCAAGCTAGACGATGTATGATGCTATTGATTCACCGGGGTGTCAATGGGTCTAATTTTCATCCGCATCCTCGTTCGGTTATTGAAAATTTGTCGCCATCGAAAATTCCGTGTCTAATTTTTTCCGTTAGACAAAAATATTACAAGAAAATAAAATTGCTTAACACATTTCATTTGAAATATGTTTATTAAAGTCCAAACCTTATTCGTGTATTCTCACTATTCTAAAACAATATTGATACACTTTTGATGACCTCTTCAATTTTTTTGTTTGAATATTTGGGTTGACCCGACGGGTTGCCTACGTACCTTTCCTCAGAAGGATCAAGACTTACGTAGTTCATAATGATATTTTTGCGGACTTTAAATTTCCATGTATCATATGTCGGATCCAAAGCCACCTTCTAGGAAGGGTTTTCAAAAAATTTGCATTAATTATCGCTTGCATTTCTCCCTTTTCACACTCGGACCCACCTTCTATGAAGGGTTTTCTAAATTATCGGACTATCATTTAATTATGAGAAATTTTGAGTTGAGTATATTTCTCCTCTTCTTCCCTTTTTTTTTGTTTAGGGTATGACTGAACTCGACGAGTTTCCTACGTAACCGTTTCAACGGAATCAAGTCAAACATAGTTATTAATAGAGCTTTCGTTTGGGTATCAACTTGGAATCTATATAACATACTAAAACACAACCCACTTAGTCCACATGTCAATCACTAAGATATGCCACCTAGGACTTTGTTCAATATATTTACAGATATGCCACAAGTTATTTATAGATATGCCATTCTTTTTATAAAATAAATTCTAAAAAAACTAATAAACAATTAGGAATTCCACCTCATATTTTAAACATACCACGTAAGAATCTAATTGACTAATTTACAAATTTGTTACAATATACCTATTAAATATTTAAAATAAAAAAATCATAAGATATTGATAATAAACCAAATTTTCAAAAGTTTAACAAACAAAATTTTGAAATCTTTCTTATATTTTTTTGAACTGTGTGTTAATAATATAAAAAATATAATTTAGGCACATTTTACAATTTCATTTATTTTTAATTTATAAAATTTAATTGTTAAGTTAATTATTAAATTTAATTTTACTTTAAATTTTATATCATAATTTGTTTTCTTATTTTTAAATTTAATTTTTAAAGCTAAATTCTTTTTTTAATTTTTAATTTCAACTTTTTTAATAAATCTATATATTATACTAAAATAACCCTTATTTCTAAAATCTATTCAATATTTTCTAGATAATTTTTAATTTCAAAATTTGAAATCTTATTTACACTCAAAATAGTTAAATTTTACCATCTTTCACTTTTTTAAAATTTATATGTTATTTGTAAAATCTATTCAATCTTTTCAAGATACATTTTACAATAAATAACTAAGTTTTAAATATTATATTGAGGTATAAATATAATACTATAAAAATAATCTTTTTGAATTTTAATTATTTTCTTTTATTTTATAATTTTTTTAATTTAATCCTCACAACATGATTTAGTTGTAGCAATTAATAAAAAAAATGGCTAAGTTTGGATAAAATTTTTTTTCTTAGTCTTAATTTTTCTGAGAGCAAATTTGGTTAGTAGGCTTTATTAAGAAACAAAGATACTAAGTAGGCTTTTTTATATTTTGCATTAAGAAAATATACCCCAAAATCCTATTTACCGTTCAAATAAAAATCTAGGGTTTTACCCACTCTCGGCGATTCCAGCCTGCGTCCCCTTCTCTCATCTTTCATACTCTCACGCTGCTCCATTTCTCTCCATCGGCGTAGACTCGGACGGGGCGGTCAGTTGCCTTTGCTTTCGACCACCACCGGCCTCCCTCCGCTGGAGCTGTCGCCGCCAAGGAGCCACCGCCTCACGACATTCCTCGATCCGGAGGATTCTTCAAGCCTTGCAGATACTCTGCTTCTCCTGCTCGTTCATATCCTTGTCCTCGCTTAATTTGACACTTACCTATTAGCATTGACATCAGTCAAGCTCTTCACGAGCTAGATACATCTCGTTCTTCAGTAGTTGCAGCTTTTTGGCATTCTCTTTCTCCATTAGCTTTTGCTCCATCATTATCTTCCTGCTGAGGTCCTTTCAAACCTATATCTAACCTGGATGGATGTTCAGTTTCAATGTATTTTTAAATGCATTTATCAATTTGGTTACTTAATTTTGTGGTATCATTTGCAGTGGGGACAAATATTGGTGATATCACCATTTGGAAAGTCAGTAGCAAGTCAAAACTCGTCACTAGGAATTTTAAAGTTTGGGATGTTGGTGCTCGCTCGATGACATTACAGGTAAATAGATATTGTGTGGGTTTGAATGTAGGTTCCTGATTGCTTAATCCCTGTGATTGGTAATTAGTTTTGGCTAATGATAGCTCCTTTTCCAAGCTTCTTTGCAAAGCGAGTACACTGCTTAGTAAATATTCCTATTCCTATTTCTTCAGAGATTGGACTTCCGATCTGCTGTTTTAGTTAGACGATGGAACTGTATTGGAAAAATCTTAACGTGTAAATATTATAATGTTAAGAAATTGCTTTTGAAATGAAATGTGTAATTCTTCCTTCTTTAGTCTTCAACATTTTACTTTCTGGAACCTTTCTACTGAGAATGCATGTCCATATGTAATTGGTATAATCCATTATTATGCTCTTCGGATTACAAGTGATGAAGTACTGAATATTTCATTAGTTTGTTTGCTGCTATTATGACATATTGGCTTGCTGTTTGGTACAGAGAATATACGAGAATACTCTTCAATGTCTGGTATGTAAAATGTGTAAAATATTCGGTATGTAAATATCCGGTATGTAAATTGTCCGGTATGTAAAATCTTCTTAGCAACTATATTTGATTATGGTATGTGAAAAAATACAATTCTGGTATGAGTTTTTTTGGTAGGAAAAACTCATATAAGAAATTATAAAAAAACAAAAAATGATCAAAAATTTTTTTAAAAAAATATGGTAAGAAAATTTCTGGTATGTGAAAAAATTATAGTATGTGAAAAATTCTGGTATATGAAAAAATTTTGGTATGGCAAAATTCTGGTATGAAATTTTCGTATGATAATTTCTGGTATGAAATTTCTGGTATGAACTTTTCGTATGATAATTTCTGGTATCAAATTTCTGGTAAGAAATTTCTGGTATAAAATTTATGGTATGAAATTTCTGGTAAGAAATTTCTGGTATGAAATTTCTGGTATGAAATTTCTGGTATGAATTTTCTGGTATGAAATTTCTGGTATGAATTTTCTGGTATGAAAAATTCCGGTATGAGAAATTCAGTCTAGAAAATAAAAAAGAAAATAAAAAATAAATAAATAAAAGGCAAGAAAAATAATAAAAGAAAACAAATTCAGTAATTAAAAAATAAAACTTATATTTATATAAAATAACAAACATCATTCATTCTTTCTTTCTAAATAGAAGGGTTAATATTTTTTACCTACTATTAAATGAAAGTGGTAAAAAATTTGGGGTATATTTTCTTAAACTAAAACTCAAAAAGGCCTAGTATGTCAAATTCTCCCTTTTTTTTATAGATTAATCTCAAATACATAATATTAAAATTAAAATTAAAATACTTTTTTACTTAGACAAAACCCGCACAAGGTGCGGGCTCTAAACTAGTTTGTTATTGAATTCAATAGTCGTGAAATTGAGTTTCATACGTACCCTTTCATAGGGATCAAATCATATGTAGTTCTTTGCCTTTTTATTTTCTTCTTTTATTATCACTTGAGTTCACTTGCTTTGTGTTTCACAACATATTGCAATCGACTTTATGTCCATTTGCTCTTGATATCTTCTTCTTTTGATCTTTGCAAAAAATGACCTTCACATCCTCCTTTTCAAATTTGCTATACTTTTCTCATTCTTCATATTTGGTTTTGTTGCGACCAAACCGTTTGAACTCCAACTACAAGGTAACAATTTTTGTGTGATAACTTTTTTATTTGAGCTCGATCCCTGTATGGCTTGGCGCACATGTTGACGTTGACCATTTTTTTTAATTCCACCTCGATGCACCGAACATATGAACTTATTCAATCACACACTTGGCGTGGACCATTCTTCATATATAAATAGTTGTCCCGGATTGCACGTGAAACACACTATTTGAGAGAGACTCGGTTGGAAGTTATCGACGAAAGAATGTTGTATTCCATCTTTGAATTTGTTAAACTTTAATTTATTTGTCGATCTTCTTGGCATTTGAAGTTGAGTTCTTGCCGAACATTATTTTTTTATCCATCATTTGGATGGCCCATCATATGAACTTCTTCTTCTCCACATTCAGTTTCTCGCATTTCTTGATAATTCCATAAGGAAGAAGCCACACTAATGCTTTGAAGTTTTGAATGGATGCGATGATTCTTGATTCTTCAACGGTTAGATCTCCTCACCCTATTTTTTTAAATATTCAAACCGAGTTTTGCTCAAACATCTCAACGGCAATTTTATGCTTCACTTTTTTTTTTCCTTAAGTGATTATTTTTGTATACATTTGTTTTTGTATCAATTTCTCAACTTTTTCATTTTGCGATTGATCCGAATACGGAAGGAACTATAAGAAAATGGTCTTGTTTGCTTAACGGATGAATATATCTTTTCTAGATATATTTTCATCCACCCTTTGATTCTAGATTTGTGTACCACCATGTACTTTAAGCTTTTGTTGAATATACCTTCTCGAATATTTCACTTTTTAATGCTTTCCTCTTCTTCTTTTTCTGCTTCTTCTTCTTCTTCTTTCATGCATCTTTTTTTTTTTGTTAATCTTGGTTAACCTTTAAGCCCCTGTAGCAAGATTGATATACTGGTGACTTCATTGTAGATTATATTGACTACATTTCATGATGTAGTGCCTAAACCAATCCACTTTTAATCATAGCGGTAATCCATTTCATTATTATAATATAAGTTCCCATTTCTACTCAATGTAGAACGAACACATGCATATAAGGTAGATTAAGCAAGGAAGAAGATTTATGATATATGAGAGTTTATCATCTTGGTGATTGAATTAATAAAGGTTAGCTCCCACAATTGATCAACATTTTGAAGGCTTATGCTCAAGAATTTGGTGATCGATCGACCCATGGCTCAATCCGGCTAAGTCGTCTAGTTTGTTTCCTCTTGCTTGTTGATTTACATTTCTGTAAGCTTCCGAAACTCTCCTCTTGTTTGCAACTGATAGGATTGTGCATGGATTTCGTAGCGGTGAAAGCGAGTATATAAACAAGTGATCTTCTTGATGTTGAATAGACGACTCCAGTAGACCACTACTTGATGGTTGATCACCTATCCTTCGATTGATTCTTATGCGTTGCTTGTTGTGGTTGTTGTTCGCTCGAAAGTGTGCGTGCAAATAAGCTTTAAATTTATAAAACTAAAATCAAAGCAAAGCGAACCCGAAGTGTACGGATCGGCGTAGTAAAGCAAGAATTCCAGAGTATCGAACTCAGGGATTTGGGAGGAACAAATTCAGTTCACAAATTGTCAAGCGTGTAAATGTAGAAGCTTTTGAAAATAATATTGGGAAAACAACAATTCTAAAGATCCAAGTATCCAATTGTGACAATTGATTCAAGATATTCTATAGATGTAAGGACAAGGTCGGGATTGCAAAGGTAAGCTAAAACGGTTAAGGTTGTTGAGCCTGCAGTACAGAAAGGATCAGAGGATAAGAATTACTCAAAAATACCCATGCCCAAACCCAAGGGAATCAAAGATAAGCTAAAACGGTTAAGGTTGTGACACTCGAAACCGAAGTAGAGGATGTTGAGTGTCACTACTACCTAGAAAAGGTAAGCCAAGGCTAGGTTAAAGCAAATCTTTAACTTTGGATCAAAGCAAAAGCAAAGGACGTACACCAAAGGAAACCACGGCTGGATGTTAGCATGAAATATTGCGATATTCTAGACACTTTTTCTAGTTGTTTTTCATCCATTATAGTGTTCATTGATAAGGCATTGAAGCATTTGTTAGCTAGTTTGTCTATATTTTCGATATGGAGGTCTACATTAGGTTTGTGTTGATTATAGGTGAATAAGAGCTAAAACCGGACCAATTGAGAGAGATAGGAGAAGATTTGAGCACATCCAAGGATTAGGAACACATCAAAGAAGCCAAAGGAGATGCTAGGATGAAGAATGACACGACACAAAGGAAACCACAAGCAATCTACACTTCCACGCTCTAAAATACGGTCGTAGAGAAGTCCACGCTCAAACCACGTCCGTGGATCTTGACATTAGGAATGTGGAGCATTCCAGAGAGTTACACGGTATAAAGTACGGTCGTGGAAATCATATGAAACCGTAATCCAATTCCACGCTCTAAACCACGGTCATGGAACCCCTTGAGACCGTGATTTAGGCGATCTTTTGACGAACCAATTATTGCCACATCATTTACGCAAATGGGCCGGAAGGTTATTTTATCCTTTCTTATAAAAGGGTCAGAGAAGAGAGTTTCGGACATCCACGCTTATCGCTTAGCCTTGCTTAGGGTTGTTGGAGAGAGTTTGAGAAGGACCTAGCGGAAGCGCCGACAATTTGGATTTCGGAAGATCTTGTGTGGCGGAAGTTGCGCCCTTTTTCTTAGGTTTTGATATTGAAGACGGATTGACATCCCGTTCTTCGTGTTTGCCTAGGATTATTGTGAGGTTTTGTGTTCTATTCCGAATCCATTGAATATTCTGATTTGTATTTCGGATTTGAGATTGATTTGAGTTATAT
This sequence comes from Fagopyrum esculentum, assembly GCA_033239045.1. Taxonomy (NCBI): domain Eukaryota; kingdom Viridiplantae; phylum Streptophyta; class Magnoliopsida; order Caryophyllales; family Polygonaceae; genus Fagopyrum; species Fagopyrum esculentum. The sequence continues at coordinate 93,768,142 of BSUD01000005.1, forward strand.
TTGAGTTTTCGAAGGTTTTCATCTTTCATTCTTCTTTAAACTTGATTATTGAATTGATGATGATGGTTATTGGCTAAAACCCTTTAGCAATTCTAAGGTGAAGGGTTAATAGTTGTGGCATAGATGATGATAGATCGATCGTAAATTGATTGGACCCTGAGGGTTAGAGAGATCTCGTCGACGAACCAAGATCACGGTCTGTTCTTGAACTTCCACGGCCGTGGAACTCAATATCTACCCGTGATTTACCTTAGTTTACGAACTTTGCTTTTACTTTGATCCAAGGTTAAAGATTAGCTTTAATCTAGTCTAGGTTTGCCCTTTTCTAGGTAGTAGTGAAGCCTCAACAACCTCTACTTCGATTTCGAGTGTCACAACCTTAATCGTTTTAGTTAGTCTTGATCATTGGGTTACAAGTTTGGGTATTTGATATTAATTCTTGTCTTTAGATCCTTTCTATACTGAAGCCTCAACAACCTTTATAGAGAGTGTCTTTAGATAAGTCATATAAAGCCTTGTAACTTCATCGTACATTGCTTTACCTTAGCATACCTTTGCAACTCTTAACTCTGTCCTTAGTTCTTTAGTATATCTTGAATCTATTGCCACAATTAGATACCTGAATATTTAGGGTTGCTGTTTTCCCAATATTTGCAATGCTTTATACATTTACTTGCTTGACGATTTGCGAATTGAATTTGTTCTCCCCAAATCCCTGTGTTCGATACTCTGGAATACTTGCTAATCTACGCCGATCCGTACACTGCGGGTTCACTTGCTTTAATTCTAGTTTTATAAATTTAAGACTTGATTGCACGCACGCTAAGTGGCGAACAAGTTTTTGGCGCCGTTGTCGGGGATTTGGTCTAGGCCGAATTCGGTTATCGGTTGTCAAGCTTGGGAGCTTTACTCTTGTTATTTGATATCTCCTTTGAGTGATATTTGCAGGTTACCTTAGGTATATGCGCAGGTCTAGAAACAACAAAGACCTCTTACCTCTTGATCAAGAACTTGAGAAGACTTTGAGGAAGAAGCTCAAAGAAAGAAAGATGGCTGAAAACAAGGAGCGGGATCTTCAAGCAGAGTTGGAGGAATCCGAAGCTCAACTTAGATGGAGCGAGAAGACTCGCAAGGAAGAATCGGGCCGTCATCAATTGCAAATTGATGAGCTCAGGGACATGATGTTTCAAATGAGGCTGGAGATGAGCGATTCCAAGAAGAAGAAGTGGAGGAAACCGGCGAGATCGGTTAGAACCAACTCATCCGATGAAGATAGCGACTCTTCCATGCCACCGCTAGAGGACATTAATCCGACGATCAATATGAATCAATATATTACAAGACCGGCTGCCAATTATCGTGTCCCAGCTGGGGGTGCGAGAGCCGCTCGTGTAGATGAAGAGTCAAGAACTCTTGGCCAAAGGATGGTTCCAATTCAGCAACCACGCCGTCTATGTGTGAACTTTGATGCTGATGATATGCAAGGGTTTAGCTTCAACCCACAAGCTATTGCCATCGTTCGCCAAAATCAGTTTGGAGGAACGAGTATTGAATCTCCACATCAACATTTCCAGAATTTTGAGATCTTGATGGAGACAATGAAGCCAAAGAATGCAACTACCAACAATTACAAGATCAAGCCATTCTTCTTCTCTTTGAAAGGGAAAGCTTTATCTTGGTATCAAGCTCTTCCAAATGGAAGACTCAACACATGGGAGGATCTTTCTTCGGAGTTCCTCACCAAATTCTTTCCGCCATCCAAGACGGCGGAGTTGAGAGATAAGATTAATGCATTTTCTATGAGATCTAATAAAAGTTTTTTCCAGTCTTGGGAAAGATTTCAGGATTTACTATTGGATTGCTCACATTATGGCATTTCCAAATTGGAGCTATTGGAGATATACTATAAGGGGCTGGATATGGAAACACAATTCAAGCTCCAATCCCTTTCATGTGGTACATTCATGGACATGAGGGAAGATGACGCTTGGGACTTCATTGAGAAGCAAGCCCGAGTCATTGAGAAGTATTCTCACCGGAAGGTAGAAGCAAATCGAGTGGAGCAAGGAGTAAAGCTAACACAAGCCGCTCAAACTCAAATCTTTTCTCTCAACTCCGAGATTAAAGAATTGAAGGAAGTCATCAAGGCTAGCTTTCCAAAGCAAAAGGAGCAAGATGTTGGTTATTTAGGGAACAACAATAACCACAATGGGAATGAGAACACAAATCGCAACAACCGGAACAACAACCGGAACAATTGGAATAACAAGAACAACAACCGGAATAACAATTGGAATGTTCGCTCCAAACGGTGTGTGCAAGCTTTAAATTTATAACCCTAGATGTAATCTTAAAACAAGGATGCGAACCCGCAGTGTACGGGTCAATCGTAGTAAAAAGCAAGAAATTCTAGGGGTCGATCACAGGGACTTAGTGAAACAAAGCAGGTGTAGGTAGTCTATGTAATTACTAACCACAAAAGCGATTAAAACAATCAAAGATGATAAAAAGTCAATTAAGGAAATATGCAATTCTAGGGATTAAAGCATCTAGTTGTGATTCCAACTCAAGATCTAAAGATAAAGCGGACAAAGCTGAGGTTTTGCAAAGGGAAGGTGTTACTAAAGTGGAATAGATCACCGGGTAAGTCTCACTACTCACTAATCCCAAACCGTAACTCCTATTACCGGGTAAGTCTCAAGGAAATCAAGGAAAAGAACTATAACCTCAAACTAACACACCACCTAAGGGAATAGAATCAACCTTTACCGGGTAAGTCTCAGGCAAACTCACAAAGATGGGATGAAAGCACACTTAAACCCCAATAAAGGATAAACCTTTATTGCGTATACTTATGATCATGGGTAAACAAACAAATGAATTACCGGGTAAGTCTCATCCTAGGCTTGCATTGAACCAGGAAAGGTGTAATAAGAATAGGATTTGGCAAACTCTAACACTTAACTCTCAGTTTCGGATCAGAAAGGTCACCTCGGTCAGACGAATTCCACCCCGGCCGAGATGTTCATCGACTGAGCGAGATGTTCTAGGGTTAAGGATAAAGACTCAAACTTTCAGGGTCCTACTGGAATTTAAGATTATTCTATCATTGTTTTTTCCCACAACCTTCAGCCAATCACCCTAGAATCACACAAAGAAATTAGCCACTCATAATCATGAAAGCAATAATCAAATATAAGGGAAGAAAGTGAATAATTGAACACAAAAACCTTAAGAGAAAGGCTTCAATAACTGAATCAATTATCAAACAAACTAGCGTTCCTTGGATCACAATCCAATAAGACAAATCAACAAGAAGGGAATCTAAGAGAATCTTACAAAACCCTTCACAACAGCTATAAAAGGTATCAACTTTCTTCCTTCAATCTTCCTTCAACCTTCAAAAAGGTTCTTCAAATCTCCCAGCTGTTATGATAGTAGTGGGGTGTAGCGGCTGTCTAAGCACGGTTGAATTTGTGGAAAATTCATCCCTTTTTATAGGAAAATTACCTCCCAAAGATAATAGGTCTTAGAAATATATTTTCCCATAAAATAGGCAAAATATATGAGCTGAATGATCTTCTTCCTTCCAGGAATCCAGCCTAAAAATATAAGATTCTCTTTCCAAAAATAAAAGATCTCAGCCAAGAATAAAATATATCTCGCCGCGTCCAAGGTGTTCGCCTCGGTCGAGCAGCTCCTCTGGATCACCTCGGTCGAGATGGTACTGTAGCTGACCGAGGTGACTCTAAACTGAATGTGAAATCTCTCAAATCTGGTCCAAAGTGAATCTTCAATCCATTTCCATGATTCCTGGATTCTTCCTTAAGCTCCTGAATGTAGCTCCAATGACTCCTTAGCTCCTTTAGCTCCATTTTGATGCAAAACGTGCCATTTTACCTACGATTACAATGAAACTTGGTGTAGACCTCGATTCCCGTAAAGGTAGATGAAACGATAATATAATCACATAATATGCATCCAAACATGTAGATTATTGAAGATAAAACGTCTAAACAGGTCCCAAAATATAGACAATAATTCATGCTATCAAAATACCCCATACTTAGCCCTTGCTTGTCCCTAAGCAAGTTCCAAATCAAAAATACAAGATAGAATGGATTATAAGTCATAAAGATCAATGAAAAAGTCTTTCAAAACATTTTAATGGTGTGCTGCAATCATAGATCACTCTAAGAGAATGCTTCATGGAATTTAAAATTAAAATATGATCAAAATATTTTATAAATATGAGAAAGTTGTTCATCTTTGCATAAAATCATAGAATGCATAATAAATCATAATTATCGAAATTAATCATGTATAATCAAGTTTAAACCACTAAGTCAATCAACAAGCTCGAGGTCTCAAGGGCTTTCCAAGAGAGAAGGTCAAGAAACGTGTGAGGGTGGAATGTATATAGGGAATGTGGTGCTAGAATTCGGGAAAAGGATCTTTACTTCACTTCTTTTTGAACTTCAACATCATCCACCAATAAGCTTTGCTTATTTCACACTTTTCGTTTTTTTTACTTTACTTTTTAGGATGCATGGACAGAGGTGCACAATAACCGAAGCCTAGGAAATCAGCAATCATCAATTTCTCGAGATGCCTCAAACCCTTGATGCACATACCATGCCCCGTTAGGAATATCGCTCAATCCGACTTTGGCAAGACACAAACACTCGGCTATGTGAATGGTGCCGAGTTACTCATTATCATGATTGACTTTCCCAAACCTATTCGTTTCTTTCTAACTTTCAGCCATCATCTCAACTTTTCTTTCACTCACTTTTCACTTTTGCTTGCTTCCAAATTCCCGGATAGGTAAAAGGGAGGCAAATATGTATATGAAGGGCTAAAGCGTGATCAAGAAGAAGAAGAGAAGAAAATGAATTGCCTTGGTCTTCCCAGGAAGAAAGTGAGATAACTCATCATGTCGTGTCAACCTTCAAATTCAACATAATTTTGATAAAAACAAAGTATTAAACATGCCAAATTTTCAAACAAAGCATTTAGCAACTTAAACATATCATAAACCTTTCAAACATATAAAGATTTCAAAACCAGTCAGCAAACAAAATCATCACTGAGGTCATATCCAGATAAGAAGCACAAAAATCGTTTCGAAAACTTTCTCAGTTAAACCACCTCGGTCGAGATGTTCTAAGTCAACCGAGGTACTGCACCTCGATTGGTCAGAGTCACATCGGTTGAGGTCATACAAATTTTTTTTTTTCAAACCAGTTTTTGACGTTTTTCTGAATCAAATAACCTGTATGCATGCATGTAGTCTCAGATAAGCATATAGAGCAAAATACCCCAAATATCCCATACTTGGGACACATTGTTCCAATGGGTCAAAATAAGTCTAAAGAAACAAAGTACTCACCGGATAAAGCTGAGCTGCATAATAAATAAATAAAGAAAATCCTGCAAGCTCTCAATAATCCCGATCCGGTGGTGGTGGTGGTGGAACGTACGGTACTGAGATGGGTCGAATGGATAGCGCATGATATGCTGAAACTGAATCTCAGCCATCGTGTGTTGGTAGTGTAGTCTCTCTTGCATCTCTCTGATATCCAGAGACAAGGCAGTGTAGGAATCTATCATCTGATCCGTCAGATAATCGATCCGACGGTGAGCAACTGGATCCCTCTGCCTGCGTACCCTACGCCTAGCGGGACATGCTGGTGCTGTAGCTGGCTCCTCCTCAATCTCGTCATCGTACAGATCGATGACCGGTGCACTAGTCCCAGCTGTATCTGTGCCCGTATCCATGGCAGCACCGCCATCCTCATCATCATCATCCTCCTACTCCTCAACCTCGTCCTCCTGTCTCTGAGCTGCTGCATCTCTGGCATCCTCCATAAGCGGAATCCATGCGGTCTGCCAGTAGTGCGAGTCATAAACAGAGAACTGAGCTGACCACCTAATACCCTGGGGCGCAGTCTGCTCCTAGGGCATCGCCACATATGGCGTAGTAAGACCGCGAGGAACCAGTATCCTCCGGGTGATCATCTCCTGAAGCCCGAGCGGCTTGGGAGCCGCCACCATAGTGCATGCACTCAAGTCAAGATCCATGTAACTCGCTATGTGAGTCAGTATCCCTCCGCAGCAGATATCCCCCTTCGCCTTCGCCTTTATCCTGTGCAAATCCTCCGCTAGCATAACTCCAAAGTCTGGAACTCCTCCGGTCACCATGCAGTACAGACTCAGCAACTCACCCTGTCTGATCTTCTGGGGCGTCTCCGTACGCGCTAGAAGAGTCTCACTAAAGATCCTGTGAGCAAGTCTAAAAGTCAGGTGAAAAATAATCCGCTCCCTGGAATCTCCAGGTCGCCACCTGTCAGCGTGCTCAACCACATGAGCAATCTGTCCCCAGAACTCTCGAGCTACAGCTCGAGAGTGAAAGTCAGCAACAGTAGGGGCCGGGAAGCCAAAGATATCTCACCAGTGGTCCATAGGAACTAGATAATTCCGGTTCATCAACCGGTACTTGATGGTGCGCTCGGTGGGCAAGTAGGTGACAGAGCTAACAAACTCCAGTGTCGGCTCAAGGTAGGCCGGAGCTCTAATCTCAGTGAACTGCTCCAGCCCCACATCAGATATCATCCGCCTCAGATCCTCATCGACATGGAGGCAATCAAAAGCGGAAATCTCTAAAAATCGTGGTGCAACCACTGGCCGTGCCGCTATGTAGTCGTAGTCGACCTGGTGACGCTCGTGAATCACCGGTATAGAGCGGCGCGAAGAAGAAGAAGGAGAAGGAGAAGATCTGTCTCTCAGAACTAACTACCTGTCAGAACTCATCTTTGTCACACACTGTCAGACCACCTTAGTTGCTCTGACAAATCTCAAAAACACCTCGGCCGAGGCACAGGCCGACTGGACCGAGGCGAAGTGCTATACGATCGATTCTCTCAAAAATCCAGTTCTTTCCCCCAATATCACTACCAAAGGTTCCTATGGGGTACTTAATCCTTTTTCAGCAAAATGTAGGGGCAACCAAAGCCCAATTTGATAAAAAAACAGTGAAGGAGAGAGTTTTAGGGTTTTCTCGAATTTACCCCAAATTCGGTCGATTTGGTGCGTTTTCTCTGCAGATTGGCGCTTGCAATTTGATCCTCTATCCTTTCCTCTCAGTTTGGAAGTGAGAATCGTCGAAAACGAGCGAAGAACAAAGAAGCGAGGCGAGATGTGCGCTGCGGTCGAAAAGGAGGTGGAGGGAGGAGAGAGAAATCTCAGCCCCCTTTTATACCCTTTTCTGGAACTGCTGTCACCTCGGTCGAGATGGTCTCGACTGGAACGAGGTGTACGGACCGACGTGGATCTTTAGTAACCCTAGTCGCCTCGGTTGCTCAAGAATCATCTCGGTCGAGGTGCTGTGACAGCAACCGAGATGTGTCTCAGTCAAACTCCGTCTTCTCAAATTCTCGAACTTCTGTCCATCCAGTGTTGCTCCTGGGTTGTATTCCTTCCTTAGATGTCACCTGTTGTCTGTCTAGGATGCCAAAAACCAAACAAAGCAAAGCAAAAGCAAACTATCTAAAGCTAGACTTGAAAAAGGGAAAATAAAGCAATACCTTGGGTTGCCTCCCAAGAAGCGCTTGATTTAAGGTCGCTAGTTGGACCGTACGGTGTCCTCAAACAAGATGGGAGGTATCCTCACCCAATACTTCACCTTCATCATGGGGTAAGATAAGGAAGTCTATTAAACGCTCCAACAAGTGCAAGTGCTCATCGGGGAATGAATCGTCTATGGGTGGGTCGTCCTTCTCGTGTGAAGAGGAAGGTAGCCGGCTGAGGTGATCCGCTACAGAATTTTCGGATCCCTTCTTATCACGGATCTCTAGGTCAAACTCTTGAAGCAAGAGAATCCATCGAATAAGGCGTGGCTTGGCATCCTTCTTAGCAAGTAAGTAACAAATGGCTGCATGGTCGGTGTAGACAATGACTTTCGCCCCTACTAAGTAAGAACGAAACTTCTCGAAAGCATATACAACTGCCAATAGCTCCTTCTCGGTGGTGGCGTAGTTACGCTGGGCTTCATCTAGCGTCTTGCTAGCGTAGTAAATGGCGGTGGTCCGCCCATCCTTCTTTTGTCCAAGCACCGCTCCTACCGCCACATCACTTGCATCGCACGTGATCTCAAAGGGCAAGGTCCAATCCGGAGGCTGGATAATGGGAGCGGAGATCAACGCTTCCTTAATCCTGTAAAATGCATCAAGACACTCCTGCGAAAACTCAAAAACAACATATTTATTCAAGAGGTAAGTTAGTGGTTCAGAAATCTTCGAGAAGTCCTTGATGAATCTCCTATAGAAACCTGCATGCCCGAGAAAACTCCTCACACCCTTAACAGAACAAGGGGGAGGGAGTTTCTCAATAGTCTCAATCTTAGCGCGATCGACTTCAATGCCTCGATTAGAAACGAGGTGTCCTAGCACAATGCCTTCATTAACCATAAAGTGACATTTCTCCCAATTCAAGACGAGATTAGTGTCTTCACATCTTTGTAGCACTAGAAAAAGGTTAGATAGGCAATCATCAAAAGAGGAACCATATACTGAAAAATCATCCATAAATACCTCCATGATTTCCTCTATATACTCGGAAAAGATAGCCATCATGCATCGCTGGAAGGTAGCGGGTGCATTGCATAATCCAAATGGCATCCTCCTATAAGCGAATGTCCTCCATGGACAAGTGAAAGTGGTCTTCTCTTGATCATCCAGATGGATAGGAATCTGGAAGAAGCCACTATAGCCATCTAAATAGCAAAAATGTGAATGCTGGGCTAACCGTTCGAGCATTTGATTGATGAAAGGAAGTGGAAAATGGTCCTTCCGAGTGGCCACGTTTAGCTTCCTATAGTTGATGCACACCCTCCAGCCCGTAACGGTCCTAGTTGGGATTAACTCGTTGTTCTTATTCGTCACAACGGTCATCCCTCCTTTCTTCGGAACTACATGTACTGGGCTAACCCACTTGCTGTCCGAGATAGGAAATATGATACCTGCATCCAACAACTTAAGAATTTCTTTCTTCACAACCTCTTTCATGATCGGATTTAACCGTCTTTGAGGTTCCCGTGAAGTCTTATGATCGTCCTCCATTAGTATTCTATGCATGCAGAAAGAAGGCTTAATGCCAATAAGATCATCAATAGTATAATCCAAAGCCTTTTGATGCTTCCTCAAGACATGCATTAGTTTAGATAATTCAGATTCGGAGAGGGAAGCACTAACAATGACGGTATAAGTAGAATCCGGTCCAAGAAAAACATACCTCAAGTGACTAGGGAGTTGTTTAAGCTCCACAACTGGGGGTTGCTTTCTGAGGTGGATCCTTGCTTCCTTCTTCCAGTGAAGTAGATCGAAGAACTGGACTTTCAGAAGTCTCAATTGACATCATCTCGCTTACGATCTCGGTCGAGGTCCAGAGAGGTTGACCGAGATGTTCTTCAGTCACCTCGCTTGGTCCAAAAAGTGCCTCGGTCGAGGTACTGCAACTTGAACCGAAACTGGAGATCTTCTTCTCCTGGATTAGTCTTTCAATTTTAGCTCCTGGATCTTCTACCAGCGCCTTTAAGCTCCGTATATCTGCATCACAAGAAGCATCTATACCTTCCTCCATTAAGCTAAAGCTAATAACTTTTTAAAGTGGATCTTTAATAAGGATAGAGCTCACCAATTCTCTTGATTCTTCTTCATCATAGATGTTGAAGATATCATCTCCTAGCTTCTCTCCCTTCATTGCCGCAAGTAATGCAAACTCCACTTCATCTCCGCCAATGTTGAACCTTAGCTTGGCGTTCTTACAATCCACATTGCAACCCGAAGTTGCTAGAAATGGTCTCCCGAGAATGATAGGAATGGGATAATCTGCGGGAATGTCAAGTACAACAAAGTCTATAGGTAAATAGAAGTTACCTAACTTAACCGGAACGTCCTCCAAAATGCCCACGGAATGGGTAATGGAGCGGTCCGCCATGTATAACCTTATCTTCACCGGCTTGGGCTCTCCAAGTCCGATCTTAACACATAGCTCCAGCGGGATGATGCTCACGCTGGCTCCTAGATCACATAAGGCTTCACAAGTGACATCCCTAACTTGAATGAGAATGCAAAAATGAGCCGGGATCTCTCAACTTGGGTGGCATCTTCTCCTTCATGATTTGAATGAGCTCCGAGGATTTAGATGTCATCCTCACTTCACCAAAGTCTTCCAACTTCCTCTTCCTTGATAGAATCTCTTTCAAGAACTTCCCATAGGCAGGCATCCCTAGAATAGCATCAAGGAAAGGGATATTAATGTGTAGTTTATTCATCAAGTCAAGGAACTTACCAAAATGCTTGTCTAGATGTGCTCTGGCCCTTGACTGGGGGAATGGAAGTGGTGGTTTATATGCAGGAGGTGGAACATAAACTTCAGATTTCTCCTCCGCTTTCTATGGCTCCACCTCGGTTGGCACCTCGGCCGAAGTGTTCTTCGACTGTATTTGGACCGAGGTGGTCTTCGTCTGTACTAGCATCGACCGAGGCACTGGATCTGTAGTCTTCAGTCCGCTTCTCGTCATTATTGCCATAATCTGTTCCTTAGGGTTGCTTTCCGTCCTTGTTGGAAGCTTCCCTGGATACCTTGGCGCTTCATTCACCTTGTTAAAGAATTGTTGTTCTAAGGCTTTTTGTGCCTTCGAAAATGAAGTCATGGATGTCTCCATAGAGTTGAGCTTGATCAAGATGGCCTCCAGCACCGCATCTTTCTTTTCCGGCTGGGATGAACTCGATCCTTGCTCCTAGCTCTTCAATGGAGTAGAAGAAGAAGAAGAAGAGAGGAAAGGATTAGAGGAGTCATTCGAATTGAAGTTAGAGTAAGGGTTACCCGAATTTTGGTTGTTTGCTCTCCAATTATTGCTGTTGGATCCTCTATTGTTGTTGTAGTTGTTGTTCCGGGAACCTTTGTTGTTACGGTATCCGTTGTTGTTCCTTGATCCTTCTTCCTTCTTGGTTTGAGCAACTAAGAGTTCCTTCAATTGTTTTACATCATTCTTCAAAGAAGTGAGTTGATCATTGTTAGGTGGTTCATCTTGAAAGTTGACTCTTTTAACTCCACTTTCAGCTCCTTGGTGGGAGTACTTCTCCATGTGCAAAGCTTTCTTCTCTATGAACTCCCAAGTTTTGTCAATCGGCATGTCCATGAACGTGCTGGCGGATAGTAGTTGAAGGTTCAACTGAGTGTTTCCGTCCAGTCCCTTGAAGTATATCTCCAACAACTCTATCTTTGGAATCCCATGATGTGGGCAATCCAAAAGAATGTCTTTAAATCTCTCCCATGACTTGGATAAGCTCTCCTTGTTCTTCATGATGAATGCATTAATCTTCCCTCTCATTTCAGCAGTTTTAGAGAGGGGAAAGAATTTAGTCAAGAATTCCGTAGTCATCTCCTCCCAAGTAATGATTTTTCCTGGAGGAAGAGATTGATACCAAGTAAGTGCTCTATCTTTCAAAGAGAAGTAGAAAGGCCTTAGCTTGTAATTGTTGTTTTCTATTCTTGAAGGTCTCAAGGTCTCCATCAAGATCTCATAGTTTTGTAGATGTTGATGCGGAGATTCCCTCTCTAGCCCTCCAAACTGGCATTGGCGAATCATGGAAAGAACTTGCGGTCGAAGCTCATAATCATGGTCCACTGGATCACCTAGGTTGACTCTTGGACGCCTCAGTTGCTGATTGGGGGTCCATCCTTTGCCCTAGGGTCTGTGGAATACCTGCAAAAAGAGCATCTCGGACTGGCATCCGAGGTGGAAGTATCTCGGCCGGGCCAGCAGGTACTGGATTCTGCCTCTGTCGAGGATCTGGAGCAGGGTCTTGCCTCGGTCGAGGATCTCGGTTCGGTCGAGGTAGATACTGGTCTCATAAAGCCGCCATATCTGCTTCGATCGCCTCAGTCCTTGTGCGAGTTTCTTCCCTTTCCAGTCTCAGCTCTTCCTTGCTGAGGCGTAGTTGTTCTAACGCCTCCTTCAATTCGGCCTCAAGATCGCGATTATCCTGATTGGCCATCTTCGCTTTTTTCAAGCGTCTTTTGTATGTCTTTTCTGGTTTGGGATCGTAAGGAACGATTTCCTTCTCAGCACGGGTTCTTCGCATAAACCTAAGAAAAAGAACCTGCGAAAGTCACTCAAGTAGAGTGGTTAGTAGAAACAGGGGCAAGCGCCCCGAAAGCCAACCGCAACCGGCTTGGTCTAGACCAAGTCCCCGGCAACGGCGCCAAAAACTTGTTCGCTCCAAACGGTGTGTGCAAGCTTTAAATTTATAACCCTAGATGTAAGCTTAAAACAAGGATGCGAACCCGCAGTGTACGGGTCAATCGTAGTAAAAAGCAAGAAATTCCAAGGGTCGATCACAGGGACTTAGTGAAACAAAGCAGGTGTAGGTAGTCTATGTAATTACTAACCACAAAAGCGATTAAAACAATCAAAGATGATAAAAAGTCAATTAAAGAAATTTGCAATTCTAGGGATTAAAGCATCTAGTTGTGGTTCCAACTCAAGATCTAAAGATAAAGCGGACAAAGCTGAGATTTTGCAAAGGGAAGGTGTTACTAAAGTGGAATAGATCACCGGGTAAGTCTCACTACTCACTAATCCCAAACCGTAACTCCTATTACCGGGTAAGTCTCAAGGAATCAAGGAAAAGAACTATAACCTCAAACTAACACACCACCTAAGGGAATAGAATCAACCTTTACCGGTTAAGTCTCAGGCTAACTCACAAAGATGGGAAGAAAGCACACTCAAACCCCCAATAAAGGATAACCCTTTATTACCTATACTTATGATCATGGGTAAACAAACAAAGGAATTACCGGGTAAGTCTCATCCTAGGCTTGCATTGAACCAGGAAAGGTGTAATAAGAATAGGATTTGGCAAACTCTAACACTTAACTCTCAGTTTCGGATCCAAAAGGTCACCTCGGTCAGACGAATTCCACCCCGGCCGAGATATTCATCGACTGAACGAGATGTTCTAGGGCTAAGGATAAAGACTCGAACTTTTAGGGTCCTATTGGAATTTAAGATTATTCTATCATTGTTTTTTCCCACAACCTTCAGCCAATCACCCTAGAATCACACAAAGAAATTAGCCACTCATCATCATGAAAGCAATAATCAAATATAAGGAAAGAAAGTGAATAATTGAACACAAAAACCTTAAGAGAAAGGCTTCAATAACTGAATCAATTATCAAACAAACAAGCGTTCCTTGGATCACAATCCAATAAGACAAATCAACAAGAAGGGAATCTAAGAGAATCTTACAAAACCCTTCACAAAAGCTATAAAAGGTATCAACTTTCTTCCTTCAATCTTCCTTCAACCTTCAAAGGTTCTTCAAATCTCCTAGCTGTTATGATAGTAGCGGGGTGTAGCGGCTGTCTAAGCATGGTTGAATTTGTGGAAAATTCAACCCTTTTTATAGGAAAATTACCTCCCAAAGATAAAAGATCTTAGAAAGATATTTTCCCATAAAATAGGTAAAATATATGAGCTAAATTATCTTCTTCCTTCCAGGAATCCAGCCTAAAAATATAAGATCCTCTTTCCAAAAATAAAAGATCTCAGCCAAGAATAAAATATATCTCGCTGCGTCCAAGGTGTTCGCCTCGGTCGAGCAGCTCCTCTAGATCACCTCGGTCGAGATGGTACTGTAGCTGACCGAGGTGACTCTAAACTGAATGTGAAATCTCTCAAATCTGGTCCAAAGTGAATCTTCAATCCATTTCCATGATTCCTGGATTCTTCCTTAAGCTCTTGAATGTAGTTCCAATGACTCCTTAGCTCTTTTAGCTCCATTTTGATGCAAAACGTGCCATTTTACCTACGATTACAATGAAACTTGGTGTAGACCTCGATTCCCGCAAAGGTAGATGAAACTATAATATAATCACATAATATACATCCAAACATGCAGATTATTGAAGATAAAACGTCTAAACAGGTCCCAAAATATAGACAATAATTCATGCTATCATGGAACAACAATAGGGGTTCAAACAACAACAATTGGCGTTCCAACTAACAACAAAACTCCGGTAATTCTTATCCCAATTAAGGAAATTCACTAACTCCACCATCTTCTTCTTCCATTCCTTTGAAAAGTCAGGGACACACATCTAATAGTGGAAGCACTTCGGGGAAAGAGAAGCCCGATCCCATGTTGGAAACAATCTTGGGAAAGCTTCAAGGATTGGAGAGTCACATTACTAAGGTTGATAAAGCCCAAAAGGTTTTAGAAAACCAAATGTTTAGCAATGCTGAGGAAGTTCCTAGGAATCAAGGAAAACTTCCAGGAAAGACGGAGGATAACCCGAAAGGAAGGGTGATGGCTATCACAACTAGGAGCGGAGCAACAACCACCGACCCGCAGCCTAAGTTTGTGGAAGGTCCCGTCGAAAAAGAGAAGGAAAAAGGGAAGGAGATGGAAGACATCTACATTCCTCCTCCAGCTTACAAACCTCCCCTACCATTCCCACAATCTAGAGCAAGAGCGCGTCTAGACAAGCAATTCGGTAAGTTTATTGAAATCATGAGCAAACTGCATATTAATATACCTTTCATTGATGCAATCGTAGGTATGCCAGCTTATGGAAAGTTCTTAAAGGAGATCCTCTCTAACAAGAGGAAATTAGAGGATTTTGGAGAAGTTAAGATGAGTTCGGATTCGCCGGATCTCATTAAGAAGATGAAAGAAAAGATGCCCCCAAAGCTGAAGGACCCGGGGTCATTTTGTGTTCCCATAGGAGTGGGAGATGTCACATATGATGCATTATGTGATTTAGGAGCAAGCGTTAACATCATTCCGCTTGCCTTATGCAGGAATATCGGTTTAGGCGAACTTAAACCGGTGAGATGACGATATACATGGCGGATCGATCCATAACTCGTCCCGTCGGCATAGTTGAAGACGTCCCGTTCAAGCTCGGTAAGTTCTATGTTCCAATAGATTTTGTTGTGCTTGACATTCCTGCTGATAGTCCGGTCCCGATCATACTCGGAAGACCGTTTCTTGCAACATCCGGTTGTATGGTTGATTGCAAGAATGCTAGACTCGCCTTCGACATAGGAGAGGAAAAGGTTGAGTTCGTTCTTTCCACTTTGATGGAAGAACCAGCTTTTGAAGAGGATATATTCAACATCCATGACGAAGAGCTATCTAGAGAGGAAGTAAGTTCGATTCTCTTCAAAGATCCCTTGCAAAAGGTGATCACTATGAGCATTATGGACATAGGAGAAGAAGAGGAATACAATGAGGAAATTGAAGCTTTAGAGAAGCAAAAGGAAGTGTATGAAGAAGAGTTTGAAAAACTCTACGATGGGTCAGAAAACGTGAGGAATCACGGCCAGTCATGCTATTCCACGGCCGTGGTTTCCACCAACATGACCGTAATTAGCTATTCAGAGGACTCTAGTAATTTACACGGCCAAAACCACGGCCGTGGAACAAGCAGAGGTGCCGTAATTAACTTCCACGCCCAAAACCACGGCCGTGGAGGAAACAGGGGAATCGTAATTTTGGGAAAATCTGAAGACAATTACGTTCTTTCTACCACTTCTCTTGATTCTTCTCCAACAAATTCTATTCCCTTAGAGACTCCTAAGGAAGCATTGGACACTCCTCAAGAGTCATTAGAGAGTCCTATAGTGTTGGAATTAAAGCCACTTCCCGCACATCTAAGGTACGCATTTCTAGGACCTAATTCTACCTTTCCGGTATTTGTTAGTTCTGATCTAAGTATAGATGAACATAGTAAGCTTATGGTTGTTCTTAAGAAACATAGGAAAGCCTTAGGTTACACCATAGAGGATCTAGTAGGAATCAAGCCCTCACTATGCATGCATAAGATCCTAATGGAAGAAGATTTTAGAACATCTCGATAACCTCAAAGGCGGTTAAATCCGACCATGAAGGAGGTTGTCAAGAAGGAAATTCTTAAACTACTTGATGTAGGTATCATCTACCCTATCTCCGATGGCAAGTGGGTGAGTCCCGTACAGGTGGTTCCAAAGAAAGGAGGAATGACGGTCATTACCAACAAGAACAATGAGCTCATTCCTACACGAACCGTGACGGGATGGAGGATGTGCATAGACTACCGCAAGCTAAACAACGCAACGAGGAAGGATCACTTCCCACTACCATTCATCGACCAAATGCTTGAGAGGTTAGCACAACACTCACATTTCTGTTACCTTGACGGTTATAGTGGTTTCTTTCAGATCCCGATACATCCGGACGATCAAGAGAAGACCACATTCACGTGCCCGTGGGGTATGTTTGCTTATAGGAGGATGCCGTTTGGGCTTTGCAACGCCCCAGCCACCTTTCAAAGGTGCATGATGGCTATCTTCTCGGAGTACATAGAGGAAATCATGGAGGTTTTCATGGATGACTTTTCTGTTTATGGTTCCTCTTTCGATAATTGTCTTTCTAACCTTTCTCTTGTGCTACAAAGGTGTGAAGACACTAACCTAGTTCTTAATTGGGAAAAGTGTCAATTTATGATGAACGAAGGCATTGTATTAGGACACTTGATCTCTAGTAGAGGATTTGAAGTGGATAAGGCTAAGATAGAGACTATAGAAAAACTCCCTCCTCCATCTTCGGTGAAGGGGATAAGAAGCTTTCTAGGCCATGCTGGATTTTATAGGCGCTTTATAAAGGATTTCTCTAAGATATCAAAACCGCTTACTAATCTATTGATGAAGGATGCAGTTTTTGATTTCTCGCAGGAGTGTTTAGATGCGTTTCATAAGATTCCGGAAGCTCTAATCTCAGCCCCGATTATTCAACCTCCGGATTGGAATCTTCCATTCGAGGTTATGTGTGATGCAAGTGACGTAGCTACAGGAGTTGTGCTTGGGAAAAAGAAGGAAAGACGAACCCATGCTATCTACTATGCTAGCAAGACGCTAGATGAAGCGCAGCTTAACTACGCCACTACCGAAAAAGAATTTCTAGCAATTATATATGCATTTGAAAAGTTTCATTCTTATCTTGTAGGTGCAAAGGTGATTGTATACACGGATCATGCTGCGATCCGGTATTTACTTGCAAAGAAGGATGCGAAACCAAGGCTAATTAGATGGATTCTTCTCCTACAAGAATTCGATCTAGAGATCCGTGACAAGAAGGGTTCGGAAAATTCTGTTGCGGATCATTTGAGTCATCTACCACATCTAGAGGACGACAATCTACCCATAGATGACTCCTTTCCGGACGAGCATTTACATATAATAGAGGAGTGC
This sequence comes from Fagopyrum esculentum, assembly GCA_033239045.1. Classification (NCBI taxonomy): domain Eukaryota; kingdom Viridiplantae; phylum Streptophyta; class Magnoliopsida; order Caryophyllales; family Polygonaceae; genus Fagopyrum; species Fagopyrum esculentum. The sequence continues at coordinate 93,785,450 of BSUD01000005.1, forward strand.
ATCGACAAGATCACTAAAGGTAATGAACCATGGTTTGCTGATTTTGTTAACTATTTGGTTTGCCAGGAATTACCACCCGGATTATCCTATGCACAAAGAAAGAAGTTCTTTAAGGATGTTCGGGAATACTTTTGGAATGAACCTCTCCTCTTTTAAGAGATGTCCTGATGGCATCATTCGACGATGTGTGCCGCAAGACGAGATGCAAAGCGTCATCCGTCATTGTCATTCACTACCTTGTGGAGGACACGTTAGCTCGAACAAGACTAGCGCTAAGGTATTGCAATTTGGATTCTTTTGGACTACTTTATTTAAAGATGTGCAAACCTTTGTTTCCTGCTGCGATGCTTGTCAAAGAACAGGGAACATCTCTAGGAGAAATGAGATGCCTCTTAACAACATTCAGGAGGTAGAGATCTTTGACGTTTTGGGGAGTAGACTTCATGGGACCTTTCCCATCATCTTGTGGAAACCAATACATACTTCTAGTTGTAGATTATGTTTCGAGATAGGTTGAAACAATTGCCTCTCCTACTAATGATGCCATGGTTGTGGTTAAGTTCTTTAACAAGACCATTTTCCCGCAATTTGGGACACCACGGACTATCATTAGTGATGGAGGCTCTCACTTCATTGCCCGACGATTCGAAGCTCTACTAGCTAAGTATGGGGTGACTCACAAGATCGCCACCCCTTACCATCCACAAACAAGTGGACAAGTGGAGATTTCAAACCGGGAGATTAAAGGAATCCTAGAGAAGACGGTTTCAAGGCCAAGGAAGGATTGGTCTTTGAAGCTAGATGATGCATTGTGGGCATACCGGACTGCATATAAGACTCCCATAGGTACGACACCATACAACCTTGTGTATGGGAAGTCTTGTCACTTGCCGGTAGAGCTAGAAGATAAGGCGTATTGGGCAATAAAGTGGTTGAACTTCAGCATAAAGGAAGCAGGCGAGAGGCGCCTCTTGGACTTTAACGAGCTTGAAGAACTTCGCTTAAACGCCTACAAAAACGCTAAGATCTATAAAGAAAGAGCGAAGCGTTGGCATGATAAGCATATCATTCCAAAAGACCTCAAAGAAGGAGATTAAGTTCTCCTCTTAAATTCAAGACTTCGTCTCTTTCTAGGTAAGCTTAAATCTCGTTGGACCGGACCTTATCTAATCAAACGTGTTTTTCCCATGGTGCAGTTGAAGTATGGGGTGAAAAGGGCGGAAGCTTCAAGGTGAACGGTCAATGACTCAAGAAGTACTCACCGGAACTCCAAGCTGAGGAGTTCGCACCTACCGCACTCAAATAAGTGCAAGTACGGTCTAGCTGTGGACCTTAAATAAGCGCTTCTTGGAAGGCAACCCAAGGTATTGCACTTATGTTTTTGTTTATCATTCGTAGATTAGATTAGTTTAGACGTTTTTGTTTTGTTTTGCCTTCGATACCTTCTAGTATGTTTGTGTTTTTGGATGTAGGAGCAATGGAATAGGCAAGGGAGTAGGAAAAGTTGAAGGAAATTGACGAAACTTGGATTTTGGCACATTACAGAGAGTTCCACACCCAAAACCACGGTCGTGAAAGCTATAGTGACCGTAATTTGCAAAATTCTGAGAAAAATCACCAAAACCACGATTCCATACAAAACCACGGCCGTGGAACACCCCGAGTGACCGTAATTTTCCAAAAATTTTACGGCCACTATATAAACCACCTTCTTCATAAAAATACCACAAACCCTTCTCTTCCACGCACAAATCGCCGACGCCATCTCTCCTCTCTCAAATCTCCGTTCGGTAATCGTTTCGAACGATTCTTGAGCATAAAGTGAAGCAAATTCAACCATCTACAAGATCCAATCAACAAATCAAGCGAACGATCCCTAAAGAAGACGGAATTTTGATTTTAAGAATCCAAAACCGAGGTTTTCTTCTCTTTCTCTACTTTGTCGATTTGACTCAATTTTTGCAAGAATTTTTAGGAGAACTGATTGGAATTGGATTGAAATTACTCTAGGACTGCTGCTTGGTGAATTTGGTATGAATTGATTGAGTTTTGAGAAATTCAGAGCCGAATCACGGTCTCTGGGTGAACCACGGCCGTGGAATCTATAGAACAGGCCGTAATTTTTCCTCTGAAATAGATTTGATTAGGAGAATGTCTACTAGAAGCAAGAAGAGGAAAGGTGATGTTTCCTCCTCCTCCCAAGTACCTCCTAGTGAGCCACCATCACCCCTACCCCCTAGAATTCCAAAAATCCATGAGGATTACCTCGATGCCTTAGAAAGGATCGAGAAGAGGGGGGTCATAGGACCACGCTACTTAGTTCTTGAGGAGTTAGAGCCGCTGAATGTGGTGAATGACCTTACATGGCTTCTAGATAGAGCCGGCTTGATCATCTTCTCCACTATCAGGGAAGACGCTTATGAGGAGATTACTAGAGAGTTTGTGATCTCTTTTGAGCATTGCCATGTGGATAGGACAGTTTCCTTTAGGCTGATGGAGGAGAACTACGAGTTCTCGATCTTATAGTTCGGAGCCTTCTTTGGGTTCCAAGAGACCTTCAATGGTCGTTTTCCTAGCGGTGTATACGCTAAGGATTTCTGGGAGGACATCGTTATGATCTATGCCAGCGAGGACCGCTGGCAGCCAACTGACACCAAGGCTAAGCTTATGTATCACTTAGCCTTAAAGATAGCCCATAGAGTAATTTCTGAGTGTCTTTTCCCTAGGACCGAGACCCCTCAGAAGATTAAGACAGATGAGTTGTTCCTCCTTTATGCTATGTTGCATGGTAGACCTGCTGACTGTGCTACCCTTCTAGCCTCCACCATGAGTAAGCTCAAGAATAAGAGAGCCGGGAACATTGGATATGGTGGTATGGTCACCCACATCACTAGACAGTTGGGGATAGATTTTTCTGCTTGCACTAGGATAGCGGCGAGACCGTTGGGTCTCTAGAGTCTCATGACTAGAGGTTTGATCTTTCCTAGACATATAGGTCCACCTACCGCTGCCATGCCATGGGAGGGTAGAGGAGGTAGAGGCGTTCCATGGCTCCCTGAGTATTCCATTATGGTTGGACGCCATAATTGGAAGCAGACATTCACTGCTATGCACGCGAATAGGTTAGTAGCACCTCCCTACGTCCCCGTTGAGGTACCGGCTGCAGATGAGGAGGAGAGAGGAGGAGGTGATGGTTTTGAGGGAGGAGGTGAGGAGCATGACTTTGGCACTTTCCCGGATTAGCCGGCACATTTCCCTAACCCTCCCAAGCGTTCACCATGACCATTTGGACATTCAAGAGCCTCTTCCTCTCGCCATGCTAGCGTGAGTGAGAGGCCAACATGGATGGATACCCCTCCTTCTTGCTATAGATCACAACCGGAGTGGATGGGAGCTCCACCGACATGGTATGCACAGCCGCCGTCAGCACCAGCCCCATAGGATGCGCCAACTTGGTACAGCCAGGCACCGGGGTGGTATGAGTAGCTACCGGACTGTGCTACCGACCTCTCTGACAGAGTAGGAGATTTGGAGATCCGGCAGAACGCTAGGGACGCACGAGCTGATGAGCATGATAGGATGATGAGAGATATCTACCGCCAACAGTTTGGGCGGAACTTCGACCCCGGCTTCTTCCCGTTTCCACCACCGCCTCCACCTCAGTGATGACCATGGATGATTGACAGTATTAGCCGCTCCACTGCCGTCTTGTGAGTTCATTTTCTTTCTTTCTTTTCTTTATTTCTTTTTGAACATTAGGGACAATGTTTGTCTCAAGTATGGGGTGGGGTGTGACTATCGTTTGTAATAACTCTACTCACTTTGCTTGCCTTCATTCGAGAACACTTTGCATGTTTCATTTCATTGTCACACGTTTCATTATTGCATTGCATGAAAAAGCTTTTGAAAAACCCATAAAAATTGAAAAATTTTGAAAATTCTAAAAGGTTTTGTGCTTCTAAGAATTGAGATGATTTCTATGATAATTACTACTTGTGAATTAAGTTTTTGATGACAATTGTATGCCTAAATGAATAATGAATTGAAAAGGAATTGAATGTGTTGATTATCCTTTCTTGCAAGTTTCACAATGTGAAGAGTTTTATCTAAATCATATTGAGAAATCGAAGCTGAAATCACATGATAAGTTCTTATACTTCTTTATGAAATGATTAAGGCAATTCGACCTTTCTTTCTCCTTTCTTTGTTCATTTAGCCCCTCAATGAAATAATTGCCTCCCTTACATATCCGGAAATTTGGAGGAGTTATGTTTTGACATGTTTGATGTGGGAGGGCCATGAAAGCAATTGTTTGCATTCAAAGAATAGAAATAATAGGTTTGGGGAAGTCAATCATGACGATGAGTAACTCGGCACATTCACATAGCCGGGTGTTTGTGTCTTGCCAAAGTCGGATTGAGCGATATTCCTAACGGATTATATTATGTGCATCAAGGGTTTGAGGCATCTCGAAATTTGAGAAACGCCAATCTCCTAGGCTTTGGTTTATGTGCACCGCTGTCCATAACTCCAAAAGTAAAGTCGAAAAATGATGTGAAAAGAAGAGAGCAAAGCTCAAGGTTGATGGTGTTGCAAATTGAAGTAAAAAGAAAAGAGTTAGTTATTCACTTTTCCGGATTCATGCACCACACTCATTATAAGTTTTCCTTCCCTTCCACATTCTAGACCTTATTTGGAAGTCCTTAAGATCAAAAGAGTGTTATTTGGCTTGGTGATCTAAATTGAAGTTTCTTATGCTTGATTTTGATAATGCTTGAAGGTTATGATGTTTACATTGAAGTTTAACCAATTCATGATGTTTCTTTCCTCTACATTCTTTGGTTATGTATATGAGCGTTTCAAGAATGAATGAAGCAAGGTTTGAGAATGATCTCTTGACTAGAAGCACATTTACCTAAAAGATGTTTGGTTTTTGAGTATGCATGCATATTTCATCCTAACTTGTGTTCTAAAGCTTTCAAAAGACCTTGCTTGGGGACAAGCAAGTGGCAAGTATGGGGTATTTTGTTAGCATGAAATATTGCGATATTTTAGGCACTTTTTCTAGTTGTTTTTCATCCATTATAGTGTTCATTGATATGGCATTGAAGCATTTGTTAGCTAGTTTGCCTATATTTTCGATATGGAGGTCTACATTAGCCTTGTGTTGATTATAGGTGAATAAGAGCTAAAACCGGACCAATTGAGAGAGATAGGAGAAGATTTGAGCACATCCAAGGATTAGGAACACATCAAAGAAGCCAAAGGAGATGCTAGGATGAGGATTGGCACGACACAAAGGAAACCACAAGCAATCTACACTTCCACGCTCTAAAATACGGTCGTAGAGAAGTCCACGCTCTAAACCACGGCCGTGGATCTTGGCATCATGAACGTGGAGCATTCCAGAGAGTTACACGGTATAAAGTACGGTCGTGGAAATCATATGAAACCGTAATCCAATTCCACGCTCTAAACTACGGTCGTGGAACCCCTTGAGACCGTAATTTAGGCGATCTTTTGACGAACCAATTATTGCCACATCATTTACGCAAATGGGCCGGACGGTTATTTTATCCTTTCTTATAAAAGGGTCAGAGAAGAGAGTTTCGGACATCCACGCTTATTGCTTAGCCTTGCTTAGGGTTGTTGGAGAGAGTTTGAGAAGGACCTAGCGGAAGCGCCAGTAATTTGGATTTTGGAAGATCTTGTGTGGCGGAAGTTGCACCCTTTTTCTTAGGTTTTGATATTGAAGACGGATTGACATCCCGCTCTTCGTGTTTGCGTAGGATTATTGTGAGGTTTTGTGTTCTATTCCGAATCCATTGAATATTCCGATTTGTATTTCGGATTTGAGATTGATTTGAGTTATATTTGAGTTTTCGAAGATTTTCATCTTTCATTCTTCTTTAAACTTGATTATTGAATTGATGATGATGGTTATTGGCTAAAACCCTTTAGCAATTCTAAGATGAAGGATTAATAGTTGTTGCTTAGATGATGATAGATCGATCGTAAATTGATTGGACCCTGAGGGTTAGAGAGATCTCGTCGACGAACCAAGATCACTGTCTGTTCTTGAACTTCAACGGCCGTGGAACTCAAGATCTACCCGTGATTTACCCTAGTTTACGAACTTTTCTTTTACTTTGATCCAAGGTTAAAGATTAGCTTTAATCTAGTCTAGGTTTGCCCTATTCTAGGTAGTAGTGAAGCCTCAACAACCTCTACTTCGATTTCGAGTGTCACAACCTTAATCGTTTTAGTTAGTCTTGATCCTTGGGTTACAAGTTTGGGTATTTGATATTAATTCTTATCTTTAGATCCTTTCTATACTGAAGCCTCAACAACCTTTATAGAGAGTGTCTTTAGATAAGTCATACATTGCTTTACCTTAGCATACCTTTGCAACTCTTAACTCTGTCCTTAGTTCTTTAGTATATCTTGAATCGATCGCCACAATTAGATACCTGAATCTTTAGGGTTGCCTTTTTCCCAATATTTGCAAAGCTTTATACATTTACTTGCTTGACGATTTGCGAACTGAATTTGTTCTCCCCAAATCCTTGTGTTCGATATTCTGCAATACTTGCTAATCTACGCCGATCCGTACACTTCGGGTTCACTTGCTTTTATTCTAGTTTTATAAATTTAAGACTTGATTGCACGCACGCTAAGTGGCGAACACTGGATCTTGAAGAACCACGGCCATGGAACTCAAGAACAAATCGTGGAAAATGTCGACGACAAGGTTTCTCGCAACTCTCAGGGTCCAATCTATTTTGGTTAAATCTCTCATCATCTATGCCACAACTATCAACCCTTCACCTTAGAATTGCTAAAGGATTTTAGCCAACAATCATTGCCATTGAATCAAAAATCAAGTTTAAAAGAGAAAAATGGTAAAATCTCGAAAACTCAATAATAACCAAATAGTCAATCTCGAAAACAAACAACAAGTATATCTGTTCAATGAAAGTGGAATAGGGAACAGAAATCCTCACAACAATCTATAGGAACAATGAAGAACGGGATGTCAATCCGCCTTCAAATGTAAACCCTAAGATCTTCCTAAGTACGCAATCTAGAAATGCGTCCTTCTCGGGATCTTCCCTGTACGCAATGGAATCTTTCTAAGAAATCTCCAATGAAATGTAGCGTATGTAGCCGTACTTAATTTCTCCTTTCTTCAGCCTTCTTATAGAGAAAAAGTAGGGTTACGAAAAGCCGATAACCGCAGCTTACGTGGCAAATATGACACGTGGAAACCGTTATAAGAATCACGGTCTAGTGTAAACTTTCACGGTCGTGGTTCTGGTCGTGGAACCTTTCTGTTGCTCTCGACATGGTTTTCACGCCCTCAATGCTAAAACCACGGTCGTGGTTCTCTTGGTTTGGCCGTGATTTGTCAAATTCCTTTGTAAAAGTCTTTGTTTCGTAAAGTTCTCTAATCATACTCCTTCCTTAACTTCTCCAATGCATCACCTTGATGCCTAGCATGATCAAATACTCTTACTCTCTCATATATGCTCCAATCCAAGCCTTTATTCACCTAAAAACACAACAAAGCTTGTTTAGATCTGTATATCGACAAAATAGTTGAATGTGCTCATAAATGCTTCAAACGCTTATCCATATACACAACTAAAATGGAAAAACAATCAAAACAAGTGCCTAGAATATGGTCATATTTCATGCTATCAAAATACCCCATACTTGTCGCTTGGTTGCCCCCAAGCAAGGTTTTCAAAAGCTTAGAATACAAGGTAGGATGAAATATGAATGCAAAACAAGGTAAAAACAATTTTTTTGGTATTGTGCTTCTAATCAATAGATCATTCTCAAATCTTGCTTCATGCGTCCTTGAAAAAATCCATATACATAAATCAAAGTATGTCAAGCAAAAGGAAACATCATAAAATTGCATAAGCTCTGAGACAAACATCATAACCTTCAAGCATTGTCAAAATCAAACATGTGAAACTTCAATTTAGATCACAAAGTCAAACATCATTCTTATGATCTCAAGGACTTTCAAGTAAGGTCAAGAATATGAATAGGTGGGAAACTTATAAGGGAATGTGGTTTATAAATCCGGGAAGAAGGAACAATACAAACTCTTTCTATAATTTGAACCAACCACCAATTAGAGCTTTGCTCTTTATTTTAGCACAAAATTTTTTCGACTTTACTTTTTAGAAATATGGACAGCGGTGCACAAAAACCGAAGCCTAGGAGATTGACAATTCTCAATTTTGAGATGCCTCAAACCCTTGATGCACATACCATAATCTGTTAGGAATATCGCTCAATCCGACTTTGGCAAGACACAAACACCCGGCTATGTGAATGGTACCGAGTTACTCATCATCATGATTGACTTTCCCAAACCTATTTTTTTCTACACTTTGAATTCACAAAATTTCTTTCATGGCCCTCCCACATCAAACATGCCAAAATCAACTCTTCCCAATTTCCGGATAGGTAAAGGAGGCAAATATTTTCATTGAGGGGCTAGGTGATTAAGGAAAGAAGCAAGAAAAATCGAGGTGTCTTAATCATCTCATAAAGAAGTGCAAGAACTTATATTGTGATTTCAATCTCTATTCCTCAATATGATTTAGATAAAACTCTCACATTATGAAACTTGCAAGAAAGGTTAAACAACATACTCAATTTCTTCACAATTCATAATTCAATTCAAGCATACAAATGTCATCAAAAATTCATTCAACAAGTAAATTCATCATAGAATTCATCTCTAATCTTAGAAGCACAATAATTTTCAAAAATTTTCAAAATTTTTATGGGTTTTTCAAAGATTTTTAATGCAATGCAATAAAGAAGCGTGTGACAATAAAAGAAAGATGCAAATGTCCATGGAAATAAAGCGAAGCAAGTGTACCGAGTTATTACATAAACGAGAGTCACGCCCCACCCCATACTTAACATACACATTGTCCTCAATGTTTAGGAAAAATAAAGAAAAGAAAAAGAACTAAGAAAACTCACTAAGGCGATGGAGTAGCTCGAAACATCCCTAGTCAATCACTGCTGAGGCGGCTGCGGTGGTGGATAAGGAAAGAAGTCAGAGCTGAAAGGTCGCCCAACTGCTAGCGATAGACGTCACGAATGATCCTTGCGTTCTCTTGCCTCTCTACATCATGATCTCCCTGGCGAGTCTCTAAGTCGTCCATCCTCCTAGAGATATCACCCGCCCATGCTGGTTGTTGTCCATACCAAGAAGGAGGCTGTTGTACCCACTCCGGCAGCTGCTGAGTCCATGTAGGAGGCTGCTAGTACCAAGGTGGAGGAGCTCCCATCCAAGATGGCTGCTGGGCGTACCAATCCGGTGTACTACTCATCCATGTGGGGCGCTCACTAACACTAGCTCGGCGAGAGGAGGAAGAAGCGGAAGGCCTCGGCTGGTAGGTGGATCTCCTAGGTGGCTCCGGCGTGTCAGATGGCTGCTCCGGGAATGATCCAAAGTCCTGCTCATCCCCTCCTCCAACTGGAATGTCATCTCCTCCCATCTCCTCATCCTCATCAACTGCAGCTGGAACCTCGTCGGGAATGTAAGGAGGAGCTCCTAACCTGTTAGCATGTATAGGAACAAAGGTCTCCTTCCGGTTCTCTCGGCTAAGCCTAAGAGAGTACTCCGGAGCCATGGAATGCCTCTACCACCTCTATCCTCCCAAGGTATGGCTGCGGTAGGTGGACCGCGGTGGCGAGGAAACAAAAGTCCTCTAGTCAAGAGACCATTGAGCCCCAAAGGTCTCGTAGCAGCTGCTCTCGTACAAGCGGAATATTCAACCCCTAACTGATTTGCAATATGTGTAACCATGCCTCCATAACCTATATTTCCTGCTAATTTATTCTTCACTTTACTAAGGGTGAAGACGAGCAAGGTTGCACAATCCGGAGAATGACCGGAAATCATGCAATACAAGATGAAGAGCTCATCGGCCTTGATCTTTTGAGGGGTCTCGGTCCTCGGGAATAGGTATTCTGAAAGGATCCTATGGGCTATCTTAATAGCTTGATGGTAGATGAGCTTGGTTTTCGAATCGGCCGGTTGCCAACGATCCTCATGACCGACTATCATAGCTATCTCTTTCCAAAACTCCTTAGCCTTAACTCCTCTAGGAAACGATCCATTGAATGTTTCATGGAACCCAAACATCGTCCCAAACTACACAATTGAGAAATTGTAGTTGCGCTCCATCAATCTAAAAGAAACCGTTTAGTTAACGGCGTCATGCTCAAAGGAAGTAATGAACTCCCTAGTGATTTCCTCATATTCATCCTCCCTAATGGTGGAGAATATAATCAATCTAGCCCTATCAAGTAGCCAAGTCAAGTCCTCAACCACATTCAATTCTTGGAGCTCCTCCATGACAATAAACCTAGGAGCTATCACATTCCGCTTAGAAATCTTTTCCATGGCTCTAAGGTAATCGTTATGGATAGTGGGGACTCTAGGGACTGGTGTTTCTATAGGAGGGGGTTGGGAAGAAGACCCATCACCCTTTGACTGCTTGGTTCTGTTGGATTTCCTAGTTCTGAACATTTTCTCACAAATCAGCAAAAACCACGGCCTGTTCTTCAGAAACCACGGCCGTGGAATTGTACGACACCCGTGGATTTGTTCGACTTCACTCAAAAATTCAGAAAATTCACAGCAAACTCAGCAACAATTGCCCTAAACTATTTCTAAGTTCAATTCCGTACAATTCTCCTAGAAATTTGCAAGAAAAACGAACAAATTCAACCAAGAAGAGATAGAGAGAAAACCTATGGTTTGGATTTGGGAAAATCCAAATTCCTTTCCGATTGTCGATTTTTTTTCTCAGTTTGTTGTTGGAATCTTTTAGAGGATCCGATTTGCTTCACTTTAGGTTGAAGAATCGTTTGAATCGGTCACCGGATAAAGAATCACGAGGGTGAGGTTGGTTCGGTGTGGTTTGGGGTGTGGAAGGGGAAGAGGTGTGAGATTTTGTGAAGAAGGAGGAGTTGTATAGTGGCCGTAAAATTTTTGAAAACCACGGCCAGTCGGGGTGTTCCACGGCCGTGGTTTTGTACGGACTCGTAGAATTTTGGCGCTTTTATTTTCTTTAGCTACGACCTTGTTTTCCACGGCCTAATTTAGCAAACCACGACCGTGGTTTTGCCCTTTTGGCTGTGGAATCCTCTGTTCTCGCCAAGAATCCAAGTTTCGTCATTCTTTCGGCTTTTCCTCTCTTCTTTTGCTCATTCCTTATTCCTGGCATCCAAAGACGCAGACATACCGGAAGGTATCGAAGAAAAACAAACAAAAAATCTAAACTAATCTAATCTAAGAAAGAAACAAAATCAAAAACAAGAATGCAATACCTTGGGTTGCCTCCCAAGAAGCGCTTTGTTTTGGGTCCGTAGCTAGACCGTTCCTTTGTTTAAGTGAGGACAATCGGAGCGATTTCCTCAGCTTGGAGCTCCGGTGAATACTTCTTGAGTCGTCGACCGTTCACCTTGAAACTTACTCACTTCTCACCCCATACTTCAACTGCACCATGGGGAAAAACACGTTTAAACACATATGGTCCTGTCCAACAAGACTTAAGCTTACCTGGAAAGAGCCGAAGTCTAGAATTAAAGAGGAGAACAAGGTCTCCTTCTTTGAGATCCTTTGGATGATATGCTTATCATGCCAACGCTTCGCCCTTTCTTTGTAAATCTTGGTGTTCTCATAGGCGTTCAAGCGGAGTTCTTCTAGCTTGTTAAGGTCAAAGAGGCGCTTCTCACCCGCTTCCTTCATGCTGAAGTTCAACCACTTTACAACCCAATACGCCTTATGTTCCAGCTCTACCGGAAGATGACAAGACTTCCCATACACAAAGTTGTAAGGTGTAGTGTCAATGGGAGTCTTGTATGTTGTCCTATACGCCCAAAATGCGTTATCCAGCTTCAATGACCAATCCTTCCTTGTTTTTGACACCGTCTTCTCAAGGATTCCCTTAATCTCTCTATTTGAAATCTCCACTTGTCCACTTATTTGCGGATGATAGGGTGTGACAATCTTGTGAGTCACCCCATACTTGGCTAGTAGAGCTTTGAATCGTTGGGCTATGAAGTATGAACCTCCGTCACTAATGATGGTTCGTGGTGTCCCAAACCTGGAAAATTAATTCTATTAAAGAACTTCACAACCACCATAGCATCGTTAGTTGGAGAGGCAATAACTTCAACCCATCTCGAAACATAATCTACAGCTAGAAGTATGTATTGGTTTCCACAAGATGATGGGAATGGTCCCATGAAATCGACTCCCCAAACGTCAAAGATCTCCACCTCTTGAATGTTGTTGAGAGGCATCTCATTCCTCCTAGAGATATTTCCTGTTCTGTGACAAGCATCGCAACAAGCAACAAAGGTTTGCACATCCTTAAATAAAGTAGGCCAAAAGAATCCGGATTGCAATACCTTAGCGCTAGTTTTATGCGAACTAGCGTGTCCTCCACATGGAAGTGAATGACAATGACGAATGACACTTTGCATTTCGTCTTTCGGCACACATCTTCTAATGATGCCGTCGGGACCTCTCTTGAAGAGTAGAGGTTCATTCCAATAGTATTGGCGGACATCCCTAAAGAACTTCTTTCTTTGTGCGTAGGACAATCCGGGAGGTAATTCCTGACAAACCAAATAATTCACAAAATCAGCAAACCAAGGTTCGTTACCTCTAGAAATCATGGCGATACACTCTTCCATTATGTGCAATTGTTCGTCCGGGAAGGAGTCATCGATGGGTAAGTCGTCACTTGTAGTGTGTGGTAGATGACTTAAGTGATCCACAACAGAATTTTCGGATCCTTTCTTGTCGCAAATCTCTAGATCGAATTCTTGAAGAAGAAGAAGAATCCATCTAATCAGCCTTGGCTTCGCATATTTCTTGACGAGCAAATACCGTATTGCTGAATGGTCTGTGTATACAATCACCTTCGCTCCTACAAGATAAGAACTAAACTTTTCAAAAGCATATACAACGGCAAGAAATTCCTTCTTTGTCGTGGCGTAGTTGAGCCGCGGTTCATCTAGCGTCTTGCTAGCATAGTAGATGGCATGAGTGCGGCCTTCTTTCTTTTGTCCAAGCACCTCTCCAACAACTACGTCACTTGCATCACACATAACCTCGAATGGGAGATTCCAATCCGGAGGTTGGATTATTGGGGCTGAGATGAGGGCTTCTCAAATCTTATAGAAGGCATCTAAACATTCCTGCGAAAATTCAAAAACAGGATCCTTCATCAATATATTAGTTAGCGGTTTAGAAATTTTCGAAAAGTCTATGATAAATCTTCTATAATATCCTGCGTGTCCTAGGAAACTCCTTATCCCCTTCACCGAAGATGGAGAAGGAAGCTTCTCTATCGTCTCGATCTTAGCCTTTTCAACTTCGATCCCTCTATTGAAGATCAAATGTCCTAACACAATGCCTTCTCTAACCATGAATTGACACTTCTCCCATTTTAGAACAAGGTTAGTGTCTTCATATCTTTGCAAAACAAGAGAAAGGTTAACAAGACAATTGTCAAATGAGTAACCATAAACTGAAAAATCGTCCATTAAAACCTCCATGATTTCCTCAATGTATTCCGAGAAGATGGCCATCATGCACCTTTGAAAGGTGGCTGGAGCGTTGCAAAGTCCGAATGGCATCCTCCTATAAGCAAACGTACCCCATGGGCATGTGAATGCGGTCTTCTCTTGATCATCCGGGTGAACCGGGAGCTAAAAGAAACCACTATAACCGTCAAGGTAACAAAAATAGGAATGTTGTGTTAACCTCTCAAGCATTTGATCGATGAATGGTAGCGGGAAGTGGTCCTTCCTCGTCGCATTGTTTAGATTGCGGTAATCGATGCACCTCCTCTATCATGTTACCGTTCTTGTTGGAATGAGTTCGTTGTTCTTGTTGGTCACAACGGTCATTCCTCCCTTCTTCGGGACAACTTGAACGGGGCTCACCCACTTGCTATCGGAGATAGGATAGATGATACCTGCGTCAAGTAACTTAAGGATTTCTTTCTTCACGACCTCTTTCATGATCGGATTTAATCGTCTTTGAGGTTGGCGTGAAGGTTTATAATCCTCTTCTATTAGAATCTTGTGCATACATAAAGACGGTTTAATTCCTACAAGATCCTCTATGGTATAGTTTTTCCTATGTTTCCTAAAAACAACCATAAGCTTCTCATGTTCATCTTTACTCAAATCGGAACTAACAATAACAGGAAACGTAGCTTTAGTTCCAAGAAATGCATACCTAAGATGTGTGGGAAGTGGCTTCAATTCCAAGGTTATTGATACCTTTGGAGTGTCTTGAGGGTTGGATGATATCTCCTTGGAAGTCTCCAAGGGTGTTGAAGTGTTGGAGGAAGAATCATGAATGTTTGTAGAAAGAACGGAGTTGTCTGCAGCATTTTCCAAAACCACGGTGTCACTGTTATTTCCACGGCCGTGGTTTGTGTCTGGGAGGCCGTGGAATGTGGTTTAAATTAAATCTTTTCTCTCAAGATAACTTTCCACGGCTGGAATAGGAGAAACCACGCCCGTGGAAAAGCACAATTGGCCGTGGTTTCTAACGTCTTCGGAGCTATCGTACAATTTTTCGAGTTCTTCAGTTTGCACTTCTCCTAGCTCCTCCAAAGCATCAACCACAACATTGCAATCCTCTTCTTCTCCTCTTTCCATGATGCTCATGCATGGTTATAACCTTTTGCAATGGATCTTTAAACAAGATCAAGCTTACTTCCTCTCTAGATACTTCTTCGTCATAGAGATTGAACAAATCCTCTCCAAGCGCATGTTCTTTTGCCAAAGTTGAGAGAACAAATTCAACCTTCTCTTCTCCTATATCGAAGGCTAGCCTAGCATTCTTGCAATCTACCATAGAGCCGGAAGTTGCAAGAAAAAGTCTCCCGAGTATGATCGGGACTGGACAATATGCAGGAATGTCAAGCACAACAAAATCTATAGGAATATAGAACTTACCGAGCTTTACTGGGACGTCTTCAATGATTCCTATGGGTCGAGTTATGGATCGATCCGCCATGTACAACGTCATCTTTATCGGTTTAGGTTCACCTAAACCGACCTGCCTACACAAAGCAAGCGGGATAATACTTACGCTTGCTCCTAAATCACAAAGAGCATTGTATGTGATTTCTCCAACTCCTATTGGAATACAAAATGACCCCAGATCTCTCAGCTTTGGGGGCATCTTCTCCGTCATTGTTTCGATGAGCTCCGAAGATTCCGAACTCATCTTGACTTCTCCAAAGTCCTCAAGCTTCCTCTTGTTAGAGAGGATTTCTTTCAAAAACTTCCCGTAAGCGGACATACCTACAATTGCATCAATAAAAGGTATGTTAATATGCAGTTTGCTCATTAGATCAATGAACTTACCGAATTGCTTGTCTAGACGCGCTCTTGCTCTAGATTGCGGGAACGGTAGAGGAGGTTTGTAAGCTGGAGGAGGAACATAAACATCTTTCTTCTCCTTCTCCTTCTCCTTTTCTTTCTCTTTCTCAACGGGGACTTCGACGAACTTTGACTGCGGGTCGGTGGTTGTTACACAACTTCTAGTTGTAATAGCCATCACCCTTCCTTTTAGATTGTCCTCCGTTTTTCGGGGAAGCTTCCCTTGGTCTCTAGGAACTTCTCCATCCTTGCTGAAAACTTGGTTTTCTAAAGCTTTTTGTACTTTATCAACCGAAGTGATATAATTCTCTAGTCCCTGGAGCTTCCCCAAGATTGTCTCCAACATAGCATCATGCTTATCCTTCTCCGGTTTACTCGAATTATTTGAAGTTTGACCCTGACTTTGCAAAGGAGTAGAAGAAGATGGAGGTGTTAGTGCATTTTCAGCATGTGAATAGGGATTACGGGGTTTTGTTGGTTGGATCTCCAATTGTTGTTGTTGGAGTTCCTGTTGTTGTTATTCCAGTTATTGTTCCGGTAGTTGTTCCTATTGCCTTGGTTATTGTCCCTTCCTAGGTAGCACGCATCTTGCTCCTTCGTTCTTTGAAGGCTAATTTTTATGACTTCCTTCAACTCCTTGATCTTATTGTTGAGGGAAAATATTTGAGTTTGTCCAGCATGAGTTAACTTTGCTCCTAGATCTCATGAATTCCAATTCCCATCATCGACTTTCCTATGGGAATACCTCTCAATCACTTGAGCTTGCTTCTCTATGAAGTCCCAAGCGTCACCCTCTCTCATGTCCATGAAATTTCCACAAGAAAGGGATTGAAGCTTGAATTACATTTCCACATCTAGCCCCTTGTAGAAGATCTCCAATAATCCCAACTTTGAAATGCCGTGATGCGGGCAATCCAATAGAATATCTTGAAACCTTTCCCAAGATTTAAACAAGCTTCCGTTAGGTTTCATGTAAAAAGCATTAATCTTACCTCTTAACTCCGCTGTCTTGGATGGCGGAAAGAACTTGGTGAGGAATTCCGAAGTCAAATCCTCCCATGTCTTAAGTCTTCCAGCCGGAAGAGCTTGGTACCAAGACAAAGCCTTGTCCTTCAAAGAGAAGAAGAACGGTTTTATCTTGTAATTGTTGTTGACAACTCTCTTCGGCTTCATTGTCTCCATAAGAATCTCGAAATTCTGTAAGTGTTGGTGTGGAGATTCAGCATGTGTTCCACCAAATTGAATTTGGCGAACCATGGTAATAACTTGCGGGCTAAATCCGAAATCCTGGGCGTCTTCACCTCCGAAATTTACGCCTAAACGGCGTGGTTGCTGAATTGGATCCATCCGTTTCCCAAGGATTCGTGGTTCATCCACGACATCAGCGGCTCTCACATCTCTAGTGGGAATGCGAGGATCAACATGTGCTCTAGGATTGTCAAGAACTGGATGGATTATTGGTGCAATATCCTCTAGGTCCGGCATGTCATCATCGTCGGATGATTAAGCTCTAATGGATCTATTTGAATTAGCTTTCTTACTTCCGACGCCTTTATCTAATTGCATTTGTAGAATCATCGCCCTAAGCTCCTCAATTTGAGCTTGATTTCTCTCTCGATCATCTCGAGCAACAGCTTGCTCCTCAAGACATAGTCTTTCACTTGTATTCAATTAAGCTCTAGCCTCATCCAACTCTTGTTGGTTATTCCTCACATTATGTTCAGCCATCCTTTTCTCCCTTAACTTTCGCTTCAAAGTCTTCTCAAGTTCGGGATCAAAAGGAACAAGGTTTTTCACGGATCTAGACCTTCGCATACACCTAAAATTATCCAAAATCACTCAAAAAGAAAAAATCAAATAACAAGAGCAAAGCTCCCAAGCTCGACAACCGAGAGCCGAATTTGGCCTAAACCAAATCCCCGACAACGGCGCCAAAAACTTGTTCGCTCGAATGTGTGCGTGCAAATAAGCTTTAAATTTATAAAACTGAAATCAAAGCAAATCGAACCCGCAATGTACGAATCGGCGTAGTAAAGCAAGAATTCCAGGGTATCGAACTCAGGGATTTGGGCGGAACAAATTCAGTTCACAAATTGTCAAGCGTGTAAATGTAGAAGCTTTTGCAAATAATATTGGGCAAAGAAACAATTCTAAAGATCCAAGTATCCAATTGTGGCAATTGATTCAAGATATTCTATAGATGTAAGGACAGAGTCGGGATTGCAAAGGTATATCTAACGTAAGGTTATGTACGGTGAAGTTCCAAAATCCTATATGTCTCACCCAAAGGCTCTCTCTATAAAGGTTGTTGAGGCTGCAGTACAGAAAGGATCAGAGGATAAGAATTACTCTAAAATACTCATGCCCAAACCCAAGGGAATCAAAGATAAGCTAAAACGGTTAAGGTTGTGACACTCAAAACCGAAGTAGAGGATGTTGAGTCTCACTACTAGCTAGAAAATGTAAGCCAACGCTAGGCTAAAGCAAATCTTTAACTTTGGATCAAAGCAAAAGCAAAGGACGTACGATAGAGGAAACAACGGCTGGATCTTGAAGAACCACGGCCGTGGAACTCAAGAACAAACCGTGAAAAATGTCGACGACAAGGTTTCTCGCAACTCTCAGGGTCCAATCTGTTTTGGTTCAATCTATCATCATCTATGCCACAAATATCAACCCTTCACCTTAGAATTGCTAATGGGTTTTAGCCAACAATCATTGTCATTGAATCAGTAATCAAGTTTAAAAGAGAAAAAGGGTAAAATCTCGAAAACTCAATAATAACCAAATAGTCAATCTCGAAAACAAACAACAAGTATATATGTTCAATGAAAGTGGAATAGGAAACAAAAATCCTCCGAACAATCTATAGGAACAATGAAGAACGGGATGTCAATCCGCCTTCAAATGTAAACCCTAAGATCTTCCGAAGTACGCAATCTCGAAATCCGTCCTTCTCGGGATCTTCCCTGTACGCAATGGAATCTTCCTAAGCAATCTCCAATGAAATGTAGCGTATGCAGCCGTACTTAATTTCTCCTTTCTTCAGCCTTCTTATAGAGAAAAAGTAGGGTTACGAAAAGCCCGATAACCGCTGCTTACGTGGCAAATATGACACGTGGCAACCGTTATAAGAATCACGTTCTAGTGTAAACTTCCACGGTCATGGTTCTGGTCGTGGAACCTTTTTGTTGCTCTCGACATGGTTTTCCACGCCCTCAATGCTAAAACCACGGTCGTGGTTCTCTTGGTTTGGCCATGATTTGTCAAATTCCTTTGTAAAAGGCTTTGTTTCGTAAAATTCTCTAATCATGCTCCTTCTTTAGCTTCTCCAACGCATCCACTTGATGCCTAGCATGATCAAGTACTCTTACTCTCTCATATATGCTCCAATCCAAGCTTTTATTCACCTAAAAACACAACAAAGCTTGTGTAGATATCTATATCGACAAAATAGGTGAATGTACTCATAAATGCTTCAAACTCTTATCCATGTACACAACTAAAAGGGAAAAACAATCAAAACAAGTGCCTAGAATATGGTCATATTTCATGCTATCAGTTGTGTGTTCTTTGAGATTCCAAGCACAAAACTGAAGTATGTTCCTTCTTGGTTTTTTTATTCATTTATTTTCATATTCCTCTTGGTCACCTTCATGTCCCCTTGTATTTGCTTTTTTTTATTTCTTTACGAGCTTTTGAAACTTTCCCTCTTGTCTCCTGTGTACTGAACTTGTGGGATGAGATTAAATAGAAGACATTAGTAGAAGATGAAGCATGATTTGATGTGCCCACTTCATGTATTGTGCTTTCTCACCAAAAGTATTCAAATTGTTCACTCAATTGAGCATCATCTGTATTTTAATCGCAAGCAATCTCTTCCTTTTGTAAAGCTTCATTTTTCTTGCAACCTTGCTCGAGAACAACTTAATCGCACTCCATGATTTATTCCCGTCCAGGAGCCACTCAAATAAAACTAGAATATAGAATACGAGTAGAACCAATTCCTTTGAACTTGTACATATAACCTTTGCGCATGCTAGAAGAATATTCTTGTCCTTTCTTTCACAAACACTAGTAACACCAATTCGACCTCGACTTCGCCCAATGTCGTTGGAGACTTTTTCTTGATTTTGAATCCTTCATTCATAAGGTTGTCTCGTATCGCATGTATTTGGATGCCGAGTTGTCTAATTTGAGGCGTTGAATCTCTGAGGCTTTTTCTTGCTTCTCTCTTTTATATAGTCATGGCTTTGGCTTCTTGAAATTTGCATAACTTTCAATGCTTCCCACAACTCTATAACCCAAGGATTTTGCTTCTTTCAGATCGGTCCTCAATCACTTCTCAAGTTGTAAACACCATACAAGTTCTTCCACACATTTCTTGAATTTGCCCACAGCTTCTTTCAAAGCATTCATAACGCCAATTCGATATCGACTTCAACCGGTATTGTTGGATATTTTTGCATATTTTTTAATCCTCCGTTCACAAGGTTGTCTCGTATCCGCATGTATTTGAAAGTGGCTTCGTCTAACTTGAGGCTGAAAAGAGGATATATACACACAAAGAGAGAAAAGTATAAGTTGCACAAGCATTAGCTTTGTTATATCTCATGAAGAGGAGACCTTCGTATGATTCGAACGTTTGTCAGAGAAGGTTGATACTCAGTCCGTTGAATCTGCGTCACCGTCTCTCTTTCTTCTCTAGCGGTAGTCTGCAATTTTTTCGTCTCTTCTGGTTCTCTTCCTTTTCTTACAGCACGTCTCTCTTTTTTCTTGAGTAAAATGGGGGAGTATGTATATTTTGTAACCATGAGCATATAAAGGGCACCAAGTTAATAATGGGTACAAAATAGGCCCCTCCAGATTATATGAAAAAGATTTATTAAAATAAAAAGAGTATATTAAGGAAATCAGAATATCTTTCCCTCTCCATTTATTAAGCAACTAATTATTACGAAACGGAAAAGTAAATATCTTTCTCTCTCCATTTATTAAGGAAATCAAAATATTTTCCGGAATGTTCGTCCTTTCCAACTTGCGTCCATCCATGACAACAATATTGAATCAATCCTGGTAAGATTTCCGCAGCAACATATGTACATAATCGCAAAGACTGCAAACATATCTACATATATATTTAGTTAATTACATTTTCGTAGCAAAATATGTACATAATCACCAGAGACTACAAACATATATACATGCAAACACAAAACTGTACATATTCTAATCGACATCATGCTATATGTTCACATAAAATATGTTTGTGAATCATAAAACCCCTATCCAAATGTACACAAACTACATATTTGGTACATATATAGTTAGTTAGTAATATTTTCGCAACAACATATGTACATAACAACCCCTATTAGAATATATCATACCTGTCTATGGCGATTGAAGTTAGTCGATTCGATATTTCGATAATCCTTTGAAGATATTGGTAACTTATACGTGTTGAAGACGAACGTTTAATAGGCGCTTGAAGGAAAATGTTGAGGATGAAGAATGGGATGAAGACGAGACCTCGAGAGCACTAGCTATGGCGAAACTGAATTTATTCAATTCGAGATTTGGATTATCCTTTGAATTAATTGGTAACTTAAACCTATTGAAGACGACTGTTTAATTTGCGATTGAACTAGAATGTTGAGGATGAAGAATAGGTGGAAAACGAGAGCTCGAGAGGAATGCTATTGTGCAACTGATATGGCGAAAGGTTTCTCCCATCTCCAGTTGATTTGCGAAAATTGTGGATATTTCATATTGGAAATCTCAGCACAATTACCTTGTTTAACTTGTTTCCTTATTTTACGGTATAATAATATATTTTACTGAATAAATATCTTTCATTAATTGTCTATTAAAGATTCACTTATATTAATTTATCTTTTCTTAAAACATGTAAAAATTGTAAAATACTAGGGGCCCTATTTATATTCTAAAAAAATAAGTTACCCTAATAGCTTAATCTTCTCTTATTTCTTCTTTGTCTTCATTAACAAGTGCTTATCACTTCCTTATATATTGATAAGTTAGGCTTTAATTGAGGTCATTATAGCGGCGGTTTCAAAACTTGGTTCTTGGTCAGCAAGGAAAGAAACGCCCAATCAAGTTTGTAACTTCACCCAAAATCCAGTAATAAGGATTTATTATTCATTTGCTTTATATATATTAGAGTTAAATTCCATATTGTCTTTCATTTGAATAGTTACTTTGGACTAGGAATTTAACATGTATTTGCATATACTATGCGTATAGAAGATTCCAACTCAAATTAACATGCAATTAGTGCACACTTAATCCATACTTTCCAAATTTCTGTCTTTCATTATGACTTATGACTGTGTAAATTGGATTAGAGATGGTGGGTAAATAACACCCAATGTTCCCTTATAGTGCCTTTTCATGCTATTTTGATATCTAATCATAAGGATGAATAGGATGATTCATATATTTTAATTTAGTCAATATGATGGCTAAAATCAAGGACAAATAAAAGAGAATTTTTAAGGTTAGTTAATCGGTGATGTACAAATCACGTTACTGAGCTAGACTCCCCTTTTCATTTTTTTTGTGCGGTTAGGAAAAAGCCTAAAGAGAACTCCTCATAACCAACTATCTCTTTTAATCGGTCAACGTTAGGGTTCCGTTGCACATGACTTAGGCCTTGACTTGGTACAAAAATGATTGTTAACCAGTCGAGTATCTTACTCGATTTAACGATATACCATTCTATAAATAATTTGTATTTATATAAATTTGACCCTTAACATTCCCATTGTAAAGTTTAATGGGTTTTTCCCACAAGGTTCGCCATCCTCATCGGATATTTCTTCCCATCAGAGACTTCTCCAACCCCGTATTCGGATTCAGTGTTTGTTGGGGGAGGATATATGCTATGGATGATGTTAACAACTAAATGTGTTGGTAATGTTGTGAGTGTAACTTGACGAGGCATACCAATTTTCTAATATGGAGTAACTTGTTACGAGTAAGTTAACAAAGAAAGTTTTTCTCACGAAACAACTATAGCAACTAGCAACCACTACTAAGTATGACATCAACTCATAAATCATGAGGCATCCCCGTCGTATTCTCCGTTAGGGTTCCCCGTCAGAATCCCCATTGGGGTTCCCCATCGGATTTCCCGTCGAGTTTTCCCGACGGGTTTGGGTTTGGATCGGGGAGTGGAGCAAATACCCCTATCTTCATCCCCATCCCATCCCCAAGAGGGGAATCAATTTTCAACCCATCTCCGTCCACGATCCCGTTTAAAATCCCAATCCACTTGACGGGTTATGCCCGCAAATTTTGGGGAATCCCCAACCCATTTACACCCCTACTATTGAATGATTTCATGCCTGAAAATCATGTGTACATCAAGGGATCCGCTACTTCAATATTGACTTGAATTTAAGTTCAGATTATCCGCTATCTTGGTTTCAATTTGTTAAATGTACCATAATTAGTTACGTGGTTAGTAAGTAAGCAATCAAGGATACCCTTTTAGACATTAGGTGTGACAAATCTGCAGGACCTGATGGCATGCCTGCTGATTTCAATTAGAAATGTTGTCACATTGTTGGGCCAACAGTCATTAGGGCAGTAAAAAGTTTTTATAGAACCGGAAAAATACTAAGACAAGTCAATCAAACATTCATTTTCTTACTTCCAAAAACGGATAATCCAACAACAACTTCCCATTACAAACCTATAAGCCTAGTATCAAATGTGTACAAAATTATTGCAAAAATTTTGGCAAAAAGACTAAGCGTACTTCTCCCTAAATTAATTTACCCATTTCAAAGTGCTTTCATTAAAAATAGAGCAATCCATGACAATGTGCTCATCGCACATGAAAATTTTCATGGATTCAAGTCAAAGAAAAGAAAAGGCAGCTTTATGGCTATAAAACCGGATATGGAAAAATCGTATGATAAAGTAGAAAGAGAATTCTTAAAAGGTGTACTTGAAAAGTTCGGTTTTGGAGACAAATTTTAGAAATGGATCGAAGAGTGTATCTCTACAATCTCATATTTCATATTAATCAACGTTTCCCCCCACTACTATCTTTATACCACAAAGAGGACTCCGACAAGGCGACCTCCTTGATAGCTTATGTAATTATTGTAAATAAAGGGTGCCCTAATGTAATTATGTAAACCCATATCCTTATTAATATGACCCTCTTCCGAGCCGTCTGATGGCACTCTACGCTTCTTGGGTCACCTTATTTCGCGTTACTGCGAAAGCACACAACGTTCTCGATCATATCGATGAAAAGGTTCCCAAACCCACGGATATTGATGATTCGATATGGCTCCAAGTAGACGTTGTTGTTCTTCAATGGATTTACAACACGGTTTCTGGAGATATTCTTCTACAAATTCTCGATTCCGATGATACCGCGCTTCAGGCATGGAGTCGAGTAAAGGATATTTTTCAAGATAACAAGAACACCCACGCCGTCTATCTTGAACATGAGTTTTCTAACTGTAAGCTCTTTGGTTTTCGGTCTATTAACGCTTACTGTCAACAACTCAAATCATTAGCAGATCAACTCAAAGGCGTTGGTTCTCCGGTACCTGCAAACCGCCTTGTTCTTCAACTTATATCGGGTTTACCCGCTGAATACAATTTCGCGGCTAGATTCATTCAGCAATCAGACCCTCTTCCGAGCTTCACCAAAGCTCTTTCGTAGTTACTCCTCGAAGAAACTCGAATGGCTTCTCAAACGAGCTGCGGGAATCCGTCATCGGCCCTCACTGTTGTAAATCGTTCTCCGGTCGTCGGCACACCAGTGTCACTGCCGCCCACTCCACCGGAACAACCAGGGAACCGCCGTGGACGTGGCCGTAAGAATCGGACCCGTGGCACCGGCGGTCAAAAGCAGCAGCAACCTCCTCGGCGTGTTTGGATTAGGGCACTGTTTAGATGGACTCCTCAGTCTTCTCCTAGTGGCCGCCTACCTAACATTCGCCTCAGGCCCATTATCCGATAGGCCCATATCCACAACAGTAGGCCCACAACTCCTTTCCTGCTTCTCAAATTGGCCTTCTTGGGTCTGGACCCTCTCAGCAAGCATCTCAAGCCCATTTTTCTACGGATATGCAGCTCACCAGCCTGGATGCGTCATTTGATGCGATGCCTCTCAACCCGCCGGATAATTATTGGTACATGGATACGGGCACCACCTCATACATGACGAATAATTCAGGTATGCTCTCGTCTTTTTCCCATAATGGTTCTTTAAATTCGATTATTGTTGGGAATGGTATGCGTATTCCTTCTACAAGTCTTGGACATACCGTTCTTCCCACCACTAAAAATCGTTTACACTTATCCAATGTCCTAATTGCTCCACAAAGTGTCAAAAACTTAGTATTTGTTCGTCGTTTTACTACGGATAACAGTGTCTCAATAGGATTTGACCCTTTCGGTTTTTCTGTGAAGGATCTACACACAGGGATCACACGTGTGAGATGTAATAGTTCCTGGAAACTCTATCTTGTCATGAGTCCTTCTACTCATCCACATCACGCTCTTTTGGTTGCATCTTCTAACCTTTGGCATGCACATCTCGGTCATCCCGGTGCCTCTGTTTTAGAATTTCTTAGAAAGTCTTCTTTTTTTCGATGTAATAAGTCTAATTTGGCTCATCTTTGTCATGCTTGCCAATTAGGAAAATATCATCGGTTGCCTTTTGTTAGGTCTCGTACCAGTTCCATTGCGCCGTTTGACATTATTCACAGTGATTTTTGGACCACTCCAATCCCTAGTCGAGAAGGCTTTAAATATTACTTACTTTTTCTTGATCATTTTTCTCATTTTCTATGGGTTTATCCAATCAAATTCAAATCTCAAATTTTTGAGTTATTTGTTCAATTTCACCAACTTATCAAAACTCAATTTCACCTTTCTATCAAAGCTTTCAATGTGACATGGGCCGAGAATTCAACAACCATAACTTTCACAAGTTCTTTGTTGATAATGGGCTAGTGTTCCGGTTCTCTTGTCTGCACACTTCTCCATAAAATGGCAAAGCCGAACGAGTCATTCGAACGATCAATAACATGATGCAATAACTCTTATTTCACACCTTCATTCCAATCTCCTATTGGCCCCATGCCATGGAGATTTCTTGCTACCTCCTTAACATCCTTTCATCCTCTTCTATTCAAAATCAATCTCCCACCCAAAAGTTGTATCTTACAACACCTTCCTATGATCATCTCCAGGTATTTTGTTGCCTTTGATACCCTAATCAAAGTGCGACAATCTCCCACAAACTCCAACAACGCACTACTCCTTGCGTTTTCTTTGGATATCACAACCATCATAGAGGCTACAAGTGTTTAGATATCAAAACCCACAAAATTATCATTTCTCGTCACGTCACATTCGACGAGACGGTTTTTCCCTTCGCTAACAGCTCCCGTAGTTCCCCGGAATTTTTAGCAGCTCGGTCTTATGATGATGACACTTCCCTTTACCTTTTGGAAAAGTTGTTTCACCCAGCCGGCCCATCCTCTCCTTCACCTTCTTCCGGCCCATGCCTAGTGTCCTCCCACACTTCCCCTTTGGCCACACGCTCCATACCTGCTGGGCCCAACACCTCTCCTCTCGCCCAAACTTTTCCTTCCGCCTCCTCTAGCCCGTTTGTCTTCCCTGACGCTCTTCCCAGCACAGCAACTGCCCCAAGTCCGCCCAACCCAACGTCTATCCCACACCTTGTAGCTGCTTCCAATTTCCCAGCTCAGCCTCTCTTAAATAATCCGTCGGACCAGCCCACCACAGTACCACACCGCCCTTATACACGAAGTCAATCCGGCATCGTCAAACCGAATCCCATTTTTGACTTATCCGTTTCGACCGCTCCTTTACCCCAATTCTCAAATCCCACAATGTAGCCCTTCAAGACCCTATTGGACCGCTTCCATGCTCGATGAGTATCGAGCCCTTATGCGGAATAAAACTTGGGTCCTGATACCTCGTCCTGCGAATGCTAATATTGTGCGATGCATGTGGATTTTTACGCATAAGTACAGGTTTGATGGATCCCTGGAGCGATACAAGACTCGTTTAGTTGCTAACGGTTGTTCTCAACAGGTTGGCATTGAGTGTGATGAGACTCAGTCTTGGTCAGCAAGGAAAGAAACGCCCAATCAAGTTTGTAACTTCACCCAAAATCCAGTAATAAGGATTTATTATTCATTTGCTTTATATATATTAGAGTTAAATTCCATATTGTCTTTCATTTGAATAGTTACTTTGGACTAGGAATTTAACATGTATTTGCATATACTATGCGTATAGAAGAGTCCAACTCAAATTAACATGCAATTAGTGCACACTTAATCCATACTTTCCAAATTTCTGTCTTTCATTATGACTTATGACTGTGTAAATTGGATTAGAGATGGTGGGTAAATAACACCCAATGTTCCCTTATAGTGCCTTTTCATGCTATTTTGATATCTAGTCATAAGGATGAATAGGATGATTCATATATTTTAATTTAGTCAATATGATGGCTAAAATCAAGGACAAATAAAAGAGAATTAATTTGTCTTAGAGAATTTTTAAGGTTAGTTAATCGGTGATGTACCAATCACGTTACTGAGCTAGACTCCCCTTTTCATTTTTTTTGTGCGGTTAGGAAAAAGCCTAAAGAGAACTCCTCATAACCAACTGTCTCTTTTAATCGGTCAACGTTAGGGTTCCGTTGCACATGACTTAGGCCTTGACTTGGTACAAAAATGATTGTTAACCAGTCGAGTATCTTACTCGATTTAACGATATACCATTCTATAAATAATTTGTATTTATATAAATTTGACCCTTAACATTCCCATTGTAAAGTTTAATGGGTTTTTCCCACAAGGTTCGCCATCCTCATCGGATATTTCTTCCCATCAGAGACTTCTCCAACCCCGTATTCGGATTCAGTGTTTGTTGGGGGAGGATATATGCTATGGATGATGTTAACAACTAAATGTGTTGGTAATGTTGTGAGTGTAACTTTACGAGGCATTCCAATTTTCTAATATGGAGTAACTTGTTACGAGTAAGTTAACAAAGAAAGTTTTTCTCACGAAACAACTATAGCAACTAGCAACCACTACTAAGTATGACATCAACTCATAAATCATGAGGCATCCCCTTCGTATTCTCCGTTAGGGTTCCCCGTCAGAATCCCCATTGGGGTTCCCCATCGGATTTCCCGTCGAGTTTTCCCGACGGGTTTGGGTTTGGATCGGGGAGTGGAGCAAATACCCCTATCTTCATCCCCATCCCATCCCCAAGAGGGGAATCAATTTTCAACCCATCTCCGTCCACGATCCCGTTTAAAATCCCAATCCACTTGACGGGTTATGCCCGCAAATTTTGGGGAATCCCCAACCCATTTACACCCCTACTATTGAATGATTTCATGCCTGAAAATCATGTGTACATCAAGGGATCCGCTACTTCAATATTGACTTGAATTTAAGTTCAGATTATCCGCTATCTTGGTTTCAATTTGTTAAATGTACCATAATTAGTTACGTGGTTAGTAAGTAAGCAATCAAGGATACCCTTTTAGACATTAGGTGTGACAAATCTGCAGGACCTGATGGGATGCCTGCTGATTTCAATTAGAAATGTTGTCACATTGTTGGGCCAACAGTCATTAGGGCAGTAAAAAGTTTTTATAGAACCGGAAAAATACTAAGACACGTCAATCAAACATTCATTTTCTTACTTCCAAAAACGGATAATCCAACAACAACTTCCCATTACAAACCTATAAGCCTAGTATCAAATGTGTACAAAATTATTGCAAAAATTTTGGCAAAAAGACTAAGCGTACTTCTCCCTAAATTAATTTACCCATTTCAAAGTGCTTTCATTAAATATAGAGCAATCCATGACAATGTGCTCATCGCACATGAAAATTTTCATGGATTCAAGTCAAAGAAAAGAAAAGGCAGCTTTATGGCTATAAAACCGGATATGGAAAAATCGTATGATAAAGTAGAAAGAGAATTCTTAAAAGGTGTACTTGAAAAGTTCGGTTTTGGAGACAAATTTTAGAAATGGATCGAAGAGTGTATCTCTACAATCTCATATTTCATATTAATCAACGTTTCCCCCCACTACTATCTTTATACCACAAAGAGGACTCCGACAAGGCGACCTCCTTGATAGCTTATGTAATTATTGTAAATAAAGGGTGCCCTAATGTAATTATGTAAACCCATATCCTTATTAATATGAGCCGTCTGATGACGGAAACCCCTAAGGGGAATTTATCCAAATCTCACATGGTATTAGAGGACTCGCTCTTCTAACCTCTTCTACTTCCAAAACCCTAAGGCCGTCACCACCGCCTCTTTCGTTCCTCTTCACAACATTCCTCGATGGTTGTAGAACGGAAATCCTCATTCTATTCTGCCCTCGGAATCTCAAATATCATGAACAACATTTCCCTCGTCCTCAATCATGGCACTCTACGCTTCTTGAGTCACCTTATTTCGCGTTACTGCGAAAGCACACAACGTTCTCGATCATATCGATGAAAAGGTTCCCAAACCCACGGATATTGATGATTCGATATGGCTCCAAGTAGACGTTGTTGTTCTTCAATGGATTTACAACACGGTTTCTGGAGATATTCTTCTACAAATTCTCGATTCCGATGATACCGCGCTTCAGGCATGGAGTCGAGTAAAGGATATTTTTCAAGATAACAAGAACACCCACGCCGTCTATCTTGAACATGAGTTTTCTAACTGTAAGCTCTTTGGTTTTCGGTCTATTAACGCTTACTGTCAACAACTCAAATCATTAGCAGATCAACTCAAAGGCGTTGGTTCTCCGGTACCTGCAAACCGCCTTGTTCTTCAACTTATATCGGGTTTACCCGCTGAATACAATTTCGCGGCTAGTTTCATTCAGCAATCAGACCCTCTTCCGAGCTTCACCAAAGCTCTTTCGTAGTTACTCCTCGAAGAAACTCGAATGGCTTCTCAAACGAGCTGCGGGAATCCGTCATCGGCCCTCACTGTTGTAAATCGTTCTCCGGTCGTCGGCACACCAGTGTCACTGCCGCCCACTCCACCGGAACAACCAGGGAACCGCCGTGGACGTGGCCGTAAGAATCGGACCCGTGGCACCGGCGGTCAAAAGCAGCAGCAACCTCCTCGGCGTGTTTGGATTAGGGCACTGTTTAGATGGACTCCTCAGTCTTCTCCTAGTGGCCGCCTACCTAACATTCGCCTCAGGCCCATTATCCGATAGGCCCATATCCACAACAGTAGGCCCACAGCTCCTTTCCTGCTTCTCAAATTGGCCTTCTTGGGTCTGGACCCTCTCAGCAAGCATCTCAAGCCCATTTTTCTACGGATATGCAGCTCACCAGCCTGGATGCGTCATTTGATGCGATGCCTCTCAACCCGCCGGATAATTATTGGTACATGGATACGGGCACCACCTCATACATGACGAATAATTCAGGTATGCTCTCGTCTTTTTCCCATAATGGTTCTTTAAATTCGATTATTGTTGGGAATGGTATGCGTATTCCTTCTACAAGTCTTGGACATACCGTTCTTCCCACCACTAAAAATCGTTTACACTTATCCAATGTCCTAATTGCTCCACAAAGTGTCAAAAACTTAGTATTTGTTCGTCGTTTTACTACGGATAACAGTGTCTCAATAGGATTTGACCCTTTCGGTTTTTCTGTGAAGGATCTACACACAAGGATCACACGTGTGAGATGTAATAGTTCCTGGAAACTCTATCTTGTCATGAGTCCTTCTACTCATCCACATCACGCTCTTTTGGTTGCATCTTCTAACCTTTGGCATGCACATCTCGGTCATCCCGGTGCCTCTGTTTTAGAATTTCTTAGAAAGTCTTCTTTTTTTCGATGTAATAAGTCTAATTTGGCTCATCTTTGTCATGCTTGCCAATTACGAAAATATCATCGGTTGCCTTTTGTTAGGTCTCGTACCAGTTCCATTGCGCCGTTTGACATTATTCACAGTGATTTTTGGACCACTCCAATCCCTAGTCGAGAAGGCTTTAAATATTACTTACTTTTTCTTGATCATTTTTCTCATTTTCTATGGGTTTATCCAATCAAATTCAAATCTCAAATTTTTGAGTTATTTGTTCAATTTCACCAACTTATCAAAACTCAATTTCACCTTTCTATCAAAGCTTTCAATGTGACATGGGCCGAGAATTCAACAACCATAACTTTCACAAGTTCTTTGTTGATAATGGGCTAGTGTTCCGGTTCTCTTGTCTGCACACTTCTCCATAAAATGGCAAAGCCGAACGAGTCATTCGAACGATCAATAACATGATGCAATAACTCTTATTTCACACCTTCATTCCAATCTCCTATTGGCCCCATGCCATGGAGATTTCTTGCTACCTCCTTAACATCCTTTCATCCTCTTCTATTCAAAATCAATCTCCCACCCAAAAGTTGTATCTTACAACACCTTCCTATGATCATCTCCAGGTATTTTGTTGCCTTTGATACCCTAATCAAAGTGCGACAATCTCCCACAAACTCCAACAACGCACTACTCCTTGCGTTTTCTTTGGATATCACAACCATCATAGAGGCTACAAGTGTTTAGATATCAAAACCCACAAAATTATCATTTCTCGTCACGTCACATTCGACGAGACGGTTTTTCCCTTCGCTAACAGCTCCCGTAGTTCCCCGGAATTTTTAGCAGCTCGGTCTTATGATGATGACACTTCCCTTTACCTTTTGGAAAAGTTGTTTCACCCAGCCGGCCCATCCTCTCCTTCACCTTCTTCCGGCCCATGCCTAGTGTCCTCCCACACTTCCCCTTTGGCCACACGCTCCATACCTGCTGGGCCCAACACCTCTCCTCTCGCCCAAACTTTTCCTTCCGCCTCCTCTAGCCCGTTTGTCTTCCCTGACGCTCTTCCCAGCACAGCAACTGCCCCAAGTCCGCCCAACCCAACGTCTATCCCACACCTTGTAGCTGCTTCCAATTTCCCAGCTCAGCCTCTCTTAAATAATCCGTCGGACCAGCCCACCACAGTACCACACCGCCCTTATACACGAAGTCAATCCGGCATCGTCAAACCGAATCCCATTTTTGACTTATCCGTTTCGACCGCTCCTTTACCCCAATTCTCAAATCCCACAATGTAGCCCTTCAAGACCCTATTGGACCGCTTCCATGCTCGATGAGTATCGAGCCCTTATGCGGAATAAAACTTGGGTCCTGATACCTCGTCCTGCGAATGCTAATATTGTGCGATGCATGTGGATTTTTACGCATAAGTACAGGTTTGATGGATCCCTGGAGCGATACAAGGCTCGTTTAGTTGCTAACGGTTGTTCTCAACAGGTTGGCATTGAGTGTGATGAGACTCAGTCTTGGTCAGCAAGGAAAGAAACGCCCAATCAAGTTTGTAACTTCACCCAAAATCCAGTAATAAGGATTTATTATTCATTTGCTTTATATATATTAGAGTTAAATTCCATATTGTCTTTCATTTGAATAGTTACTTTGGACTAGGAATTTAACATGTATTTGCATATACTATGCGTATAGAAGAGTCCAACTCAAATTAACATGCAATTAGTGCACACTTAATCCATACTTTCCAAATTTCTGTCTTTCATTATGACTTATGACTGTGTAAATTGGATTAGAGATGGTGGGTAAATAACACCCAATGTTCCCTTATAGTGCCTTTTCATGCTATTTTGATATCTAATCATAAGGATGAATAGGATGATTCATATATTTTAATTTAGTCAATATGATGGCTAAAATCAAGGACAAATAAAAGAGAATTTTTAAGGTTAGTTAATCGGTGATGTACAAATCACGTTACTGAGCTAGACTCCCCTTTTCATTTTTTTTGTGCGGTTAGGAAAAAGCCTAAAGAGAACTCCTCATAACCAACTATCTCTTTTAATCGGTCAACGTTAGGGTTCCGTTGCACATGACTTAGGCCTTGACTTGGTACAAAAATGATTGTTAACCAGTCGAGTATCTTACTCGATTTAACGATATACCATTCTATAAATAATTTGTATTTATATAAATTTGACCCTTAACATTCCCATTGTAAAGTTTAATGGGTTTTTCCCACAAGGTTCGCCATCCTCATCGGATATTTCTTCCCATCAGAGACTTCTCCAACCCCGTATTCGGATTCAGTGTTTGTTGGGGGAGGATATATGCTATGGATGATGTTAACAACTAAATGTGTTGGTAATGTTGTGAGTGTAACTTTACGAGGCATTCCAATTTTCTAATATGGAGTAACTTGTTACGAGTAAGTTAACAAAGAAAGTTTTTCTCACGAAACAACTATAGCAACTAGCAACCACTACTAAGTATGACATCAACTCATAAATCATGAGGCATCCCCTTCGTATTCTCCGTTAGGGTTCCCCGTCAGAATCCCCATTGGGGTTCCCCATCGGATTTCCCGTCGAGTTTTCCCGACGGGTTTGGGTTTGGATCGGGGAGTGGAGCAAATACCCCTATCTTCATCCCCATCCCATCCCCAAGAGGGGAATCAATTTTCAACCCATCTCCGTCCACGATCCCGTTTAAAATCCCAATCCACTTGACGGGTTATGCCCGCAAATTTTGGGGAATCCCCAACCCATTTACACCCCTACTATTGAATGATTTCATGCCTGAAAATCATGTGTACATCAAGGGATCCGCTACTTCAATATTGACTTGAATTTAAGTTCAGATTATCCGCTATCTTGGTTTCAATTTGTTAAATGTACCATAATTAGTTACGTGGTTAGTAAGTAAGCAATCAAGGATACCCTTTTAGACATTAGGTGTGACAAATCTGCAGGACCTGATGGGATGCCTGCTGATTTCAATTAGAAATGTTGTCACATTGTTGGGCCAACAGTCATTAGGGCAGTAAAAAGTTTTTATAGAACCGGAAAAATACTAAGACACGTCAATCAAACATTCATTTTCTTACTTCCAAAAACGGATAATCCAACAACAACTTCCCATTACAAACCTATAAGCCTAGTATCAAATGTGTACAAAATTATTGCAAAAATTTTGGCAAAAAGACTAAGCGTACTTCTCCCTAAATTAATTTACCCATTTCAAAGTGCTTTCATTAAATATAGAGCAATCCATGACAATGTGCTCATCGCACATGAAAATTTTCATGGATTCAAGTCAAAGAAAAGAAAAGGCAGCTTTATGGCTATAAAACCGGATATGGAAAAATCGTATGATAAAGTAGAAAGAGAATTCTTAAAAGGTGTACTTGAAAAGTTCGGTTTTGGAGACAAATTTTAGAAATGGATCGAAGAGTGTATCTCTACAATCTCATATTTCATATTAATCAACGTTTCCCCCCACTACTATCTTTATACCACAAAGAGGACTCCGACAAGGCGACCTCCTTGATAGCTTATGTAATTATTGTAAATAAAGGGTGCCCTAATGTAATTATGTAAACCCATATCCTTATTAATATGAGCCGTCTGATGACGGAAACCCCTAAGGGGAATTTATCCAAATCTCACATGGTATTAGAGGACTCGCTCTTCTAACCTCTTCTACTTCCAAAACCCTAAGGCCGTCACCACCGCCTCTTTCGTTCCTCTTCACAACATTCCTCGATGGTTGTAGAACGGAAATCCTCATTCTATTCTGCCCTCGGAATCTCAAATATCATGAACAACATTTCCCTCGTCCTCAATCATGGCACTCTACGCTTCTTGAGTCACCTTATTTCGCGTTACTGCGAAAGCACACAACGTTCTCGATCATATCGATGAAAAGGTTCCCAAACCCACGGATATTGATGATTCGATATGGCTCCAAGTAGACGTTGTTGTTCTTCAATGGATTTACAACACGGTTTCTGGAGATATTCTTCTACAAATTCTCGATTCCGATGATACCGCGCTTCAGGCATGGAGTCGAGTAAAGGATATTTTTCAAGATAACAAGAACACCCACGCCGTCTATCTTGAACATGAGTTTTCTAACTGTAAGCTCTTTGGTTTTCGGTCTATTAACGCTTACTGTCAACAACTCAAATCATTAGCAGATCAACTCAAAGGCGTTGGTTCTCCGGTACCTGCAAACCGCCTTGTTCTTCAACTTATATCGGGTTTACCCGCTGAATACAATTTCGCGGCTAGTTTCATTCAGCAATCAGACCCTCTTCCGAGTTTCACCAAAGCTCTTTCGTAGTTACTCCTCGAAGAAACTCGAATGGCTTCTCAAACGAGCTGCGGGAATCCGTCATCGGCCCTCACTGTTGTAAATCGTTCTCCGGTCATCGGCACACCAGTGTCACTGCCGCCCACTCCACCGGAACAACCAGGGAACCGCCGTGGACGTGGCCGTAAGAATCGGACCCGTGGCACCGGCGGTCAAAAGCAGCAGCAACCTCCTCGGCGTGTTTGGATTAGGGCACTGTTTAGATGGACTCCTCAGTCTTCTCCTAGTGGCCGCCTACCTAACATTCGCCTCAGGCCCATTATCCGATAGGCCCATATCCACAACAGTAGGCCCACAGCTCCTTTCCTGCTTCTCAAATTGGCCTTCTTGGGTCTGGACCCTCTCAGCAAGCATCTCAAGCCCATTTTTCTACGGATATGCAGCTCACCAGCCTGGATGCGTCATTTGATGCGATGCCTCTCAACCCGCCGGATAATTATTGGTACATGGATACGGGCACCACCTCATACATGACGAATAATTCAGGTATGCTCTCGTCTTTTTCCCATAATGGTTCTTTAAATTCGATTATTGTTGGGAATGGTATGCGTATTCCTTCTACAAGTCTTGGACATACCGTTCTTCCCACCACTAAAAATCGTTTACACTTATCCAATGTCCTAATTGCTCCACAAAGTGTGAAAAACTTAGTATTTGTTCGTCGTTTTACTACGGATAACAGTGTCTCAATAGGATTTGACCCTTTCGGTTTTTCTGTGAAGGATCTACACACAGGGATCACACGTGTGAGATGTAATAGTTCCTGGAAACTCTATCTTGTCATGAGTCCTTCTACTCATCCACATCACGCTCTTTTGGTTGCATCTTCTAACCTTTGGCATGCACATCTCGGTCATCCCGGTGCCTCTGTTTTAGAATTTCTTAGAAAGTCTTCTTTTTTTCGATGTAATAAGTCTAATTTGGCTCATCTTTGTCATGCTTGCCAATTAGGAAAATATCATCGGTTGCCTTTTGTTAGGTCTCGTACCAGTTCCATTGCGCCGTTTGACATTATTCACAGTGATTTTTGGACCACTCCAATCCCTAGTCGAGAAGGCTTTAAATATTACTTACTTTTTCTTGATCATTTTTCTCATTTTCTATGGGTTTATCCAATCAAATTCAAATCTCAAATTTTTGAGTTATTTGTTCAATTTCACCAACTTATCAAAACTCAATTTCACCTTTCTATCAAAGCTTTCAATGTGACATGGGCCGAGAATTCAACAACCATAACTTTCACAAGTTCTTTGTTGATAATGGGCTAGTGTTCCGGTTCTCTTGTCTGCACACTTCTCCATAAAATGGCAAAGCCGAACGAGTCATTCGAACGATCAATAACATGATGCAATAACTCTTATTTCACACCTTCATTCCAATCTCCTATTGGCCCCATGCCATGGAGATTTCTTGCTACCTCCTTAACATCCTTTCATCCTCTTCTATTCAAAATCAATCTCCCACCCAAAAGTTGTATCTTACAACACCTTCCTATGATCATCTCCAGGTATTTTGTTGCCTTTGATACCCTAATCAAAGTGCGACAATCTCCCACAAACTCCAACAACGCACTACTCCTTGCGTTTTCTTTGGATATCACAACCATCATAGAGGCTACAAGTGTTTAGATATCAAAACCCACAAAATTATCATTTCTCGTCACGTCACATTCGACGAGACGGTTTTTCCCTTCGCTAACAGCTCCCGTAGTTCCCCGGAATTTTTAGCAGCTCGGTCTTATGATGATGACACTTCCCTTTACCTTTTGGAAAAGTTGTTTCACCCAGCCGGCCCATCCTCTCCTTCACCTTCTTCCGGCCCATGCCTAGTGTCCTCCCACACTTCCCCTTTGGCCACACGCTCCATACCTGCTGGGCCCAACACCTCTCCTCTCGCCCAAACTTTTCCTTCCGCCTCCTCTAGCCCGTTTGTCTTCCCTGACGCTCTTCCCAGCACAGCAACTGCCCCAAGTCCGCCCAACCCAACGTCTATCCCACACCTTGTAGTTGCTTCCAATTTCCCAGCTCAGCCTCTCTTAAATAATCCGTCGGACCAGCCCACCACAGTACCACACCACCCTTATACACGAAGTCAATCCGGCATCGTCAAACCGAATCCCATTTTTGACTTATCCGTTTCGACCGCTCCTTTACCCCAATTCTCAAATCCCACAATGTAGCCCTTCAAGACCCTATTGGACCGCTTCCATGCTCGATGAGTATCGAGCCCTTATGCGGAATAAAACTTGGGTCCTGATACCTCGTCCTGCGAATGCTAATATTGTGCGATGCATGTGGATTTTTACGCATAAGTACAGGTTTGATGGATCCCTGGAGCGATACAAGGCTCGTTTAGTTGCTAACGGTTGTTCTCAACAGGTTGGCATTGAGTGTGATGAGACTCAGTCTTGGTCAGCAAGGAAAGAAACGCCCAATCAAGTTTGTAACTTCACCCAAAATCCAGTAATAAGGATTTATTATTCATTTGCTTTATATATATTAGAGTTAAATTCCATATTGTCTTTCATTTGAATAGTTACTTTGGACTAGGAATTTAACATGTATTTGCATATACTATGCGTATAGAAGAGTCCAACTCAAATTAACATGCAATTAGTGCACACTTAATCCATACTTTCCAAATTTCTGTCTTTCATTATGACTTATGACTGTGTAAATTGGATTAGAGATGGTGGGTAAATAACACCCAATGTTCCCTTATAGTGCCTTTTCATGCTATTTTGATATCTAATCATAAGGATGAATAGGATGATTCATATATTTTAATTTAGTCAATATGATGGCTAAAATCAAGGACAAATAAAAGAGAATTTTTAAGGTTAGTTAATCGGTGATGTACAAATCACGTTACTGAGCTAGACTCCCCTTTTCATTTTTTTTGTGCGGTTAGGAAAAAGCCTAAAGAGAACTCCTCATAACCAACTATCTCTTTTAATCGGTCAACGTTAGGGTTCCGTTGCACATGACTTAGGCCTTGACTTGGTACAAAAATGATTGTTAACCAGTCGAGTATCTTACTCGATTTAACGATATACCATTCTATAAATAATTTGTATTTATATAAATTTGACCCTTAACATTCCCATTGTAAAGTTTAATGGGTTTTTCCCACAAGGTTCGCCATCCTCATCGGATATTTCTTCCCATCAGAGACTTCTCCAACCCCGTATTCGGATTCAGTGTTTGTTGGGGGAGGATATATGCTATGGATGATGTTAACAACTAAATGTGTTGGTAATGTTGTGAGTGTAACTTTACGAGGCATTCCAATTTTCTAATATGGAGTAACTTGTTACGAGTAAGTTAACAAAGAAAGTTTTTCTCACGAAACAACTATAGCAACTAGCAACCACTACTAAGTATGACATCAACTCATAAATCATGAGGCATCCCCTTCGTATTCTCCGTTAGGGTTCCCCGTCAGAATCCCCATTGGGGTTCCCCATCGGATTTCCCGTCGAGTTTTCCCGACGGGTTTGGGTTTGGATCGGGGAGTGGAGCAAATACCCCTATCTTCATCCCCATCCCATCCCCAAGAGGGGAATCAATTTTCAACCCATCTCCGTCCACGATCCCGTTTAAAATCCCAATCCACTTGACGGGTTATGCCCGCAAATTTTGGGGAATCCCCAACCCATTTACACCCCTACTATTGAATGATTTCATGCCTGAAAATCATGTGTACATCAAGGGATCCGCTACTTCAATATTGACTTGAATTTAAGTTCAGATTATCCGCTATCTTGGTTTCAATTTGTTAAATGTACCATAATTAGTTACGTGGTTAGTAAGTAAGCAATCAAGGATACCCTTTTAGACATTAGGTGTGACAAATCTGCAGGACCTGATGGGATGCCTGCTGATTTCAATTAGAAATGTTGTCACATTGTTGGGCCAACAGTCATTAGGGCAGTAAAAAGTTTTTATAGAACCGGAAAAATACTAAGACACGTCAATCAAACATTCATTTTCTTACTTCCAAAAACGGATAATCCAACAACAACTTCCCATTACAAACCTATAAGCCTAGTATCAAATGTGTACAAAATTATTGCAAAAATTTTGGCAAAAAGACTAAGCGTACTTCTCCCTAAATTAATTTACCCATTTCAAAGTGCTTTCATTAAATATAGAGCAATCCATGACAATGTGCTCATCGCACATGAAAATTTTCATGGATTCAAGTCAAAGAAAAGAAAAGGCAGCTTTATGGCTATAAAACCGGATATGGAAAAATCGTATGATAAAGTAGAAAGAGAATTCTTAAAAGGTGTACTTGAAAAGTTCGGTTTTGGAGACAAATTTTAGAAATGGATCGAAGAGTGTATCTCTACAATCTCATATTTCATATTAATCAACGTTTCCCCCCACTACTATCTTTATACCACAAAGAGGACTCCGACAAGGCGACCTCCTTGATAGCTTATGTAATTATTGTAAATAAAGGGTGCCCTAATGTAATTATGTAAACCCATATCCTTATTAATATGAGCCGTCTGATGACGGAAACCCCTAAGGGGAATTTATCCAAATCTCACATGGTATTAGAGGACTCGCTCTTCTAACCTCTTCTACTTCCAAAACCCTAAGGCCGTCACCACCGCCTCTTTCGTTCCTCTTCACAACATTCCTCGATGGTTGTAGAACGGAAATCCTCATTCTATTCTGCCCTCGGAATCTCAAATATCATGAACAACATTTCCCTCGTCCTCAATCATGGCACTCTACGCTTCTTGAGTCACCTTATTTCGCGTTACTGCGAAAGCACACAACGTTCTCGATCATATCGATGAAAAGGTTCCCAAACCCACGGATATTGATGATTCGATATGGCTCCAAGTAGACGTTGTTGTTCTTCAATGGATTTACAACACGGTTTCTGGAGATATTCTTCTACAAATTCTCGATTCCGATGATACCGCGCTTCAGGCATGGAGTCGAGTAAAGGATATTTTTCAAGATAACAAGAACACCCACGCCGTCTATCTTGAACATGAGTTTTCTAACTGTAAGCTCTTTGGTTTTCGGTCTATTAACGCTTACTGTCAACAACTCAAATCATTAGCAGATCAACTCAAAGGCGTTGGTTCTCCGGTACCTGCAAACCGCCTTGTTCTTCAACTTATATCGGGTTTACCCGCTGAATACAATTTCGCGGCTAGTTTCATTCAGCAATCAGACCCTCTTCCGAGTTTCACCAAAGCTCTTTCGTAGTTACTCCTCGAAGAAACTCGAATGGCTTCTCAAACGAGCTGCGGGAATCCGTCATCGGCCCTCACTGTTGTAAATCGTTCTCCGGTCATCGGCACACCAGTGTCACTGCCGCCCACTCCACCGGAACAACCAGGGAACCGCCGTGGACGTGGCCGTAAGAATCGGACCCGTGGCACCGGCGGTCAAAAGCAGCAGCAACCTCCTCGGCGTGTTTGGATTAGGGCACTGTTTAGATGGACTCCTCAGTCTTCTCCTAGTGGCCGCCT
The DNA here is from genome assembly GCA_033239045.1 of Fagopyrum esculentum. Lineage (NCBI taxonomy): Eukaryota > Viridiplantae > Streptophyta > Magnoliopsida > Caryophyllales > Polygonaceae > Fagopyrum > Fagopyrum esculentum. The sequence continues at coordinate 93,825,695 of BSUD01000005.1, forward strand.
ACCTAACATTCGCCTCAGGCCCATTATCCGATAGGCCCATATCCACAACAGTAGGCCCACAGCTCCTTTCCTGCTTCTCAAATTGGCCTTCTTGGGTCTGGACCCTCTCAGCAAGCATCTCAAGCCCATTTTTCTACGGATATGCAGCTCACCAGCCTGGATGCGTCATTTGATGCGATGCCTCTCAACCCGCCGGATAATTATTGGTACATGGATACGGGCACCACCTCATACATGACGAATAATTCAGGTATGCTCTCGTCTTTTTCCCATAATGGTTCTTTAAATTCGATTATTGTTGGGAATGGTATGCGTATTCCTTCTACAAGTCTTGGACATACCGTTCTTCCCACCACTAAAAATCGTTTACACTTATCCAATGTCCTAATTGCTCCACAAAGTGTGAAAAACTTAGTATTTGTTCGTCGTTTTACTACGGATAACAGTGTCTCAATAGGATTTGACCCTTTCGGTTTTTCTGTGAAGGATCTACACACAGGGATCACACGTGTGAGATGTAATAGTTCCTGGAAACTCTATCTTGTCATGAGTCCTTCTACTCATCCACATCACGCTCTTTTGGTTGCATCTTCTAACCTTTGGCATGCACATCTCGGTCATCCCGGTGCCTCTGTTTTAGAATTTCTTAGAAAGTCTTCTTTTTTTCGATGTAATAAGTCTAATTTGGCTCATCTTTGTCATGCTTGCCAATTAGGAAAATATCATCGGTTGCCTTTTGTTAGGTCTCGTACCAGTTCCATTGCGCCGTTTGACATTATTCACAGTGATTTTTGGACCACTCCAATCCCTAGTCGAGAAGGCTTTAAATATTACTTACTTTTTCTTGATCATTTTTCTCATTTTCTATGGGTTTATCCAATCAAATTCAAATCTCAAATTTTTGAGTTATTTGTTCAATTTCACCAACTTATCAAAACTCAATTTCACCTTTCTATCAAAGCTTTCAATGTGACATGGGCCGAGAATTCAACAACCATAACTTTCACAAGTTCTTTGTTGATAATGGGCTAGTGTTCCGGTTCTCTTGTCTGCACACTTCTCCATAAAATGGCAAAGCCGAACGAGTCATTCGAACGATCAATAACATGATGCAATAACTCTTATTTCACACCTTCATTCCAATCTCCTATTGGCCCCATGCCATGGAGATTTCTTGCTACCTCCTTAACATCCTTTCATCCTCTTCTATTCAAAATCAATCTCCCACCCAAAAGTTGTATCTTACAACACCTTCCTATGATCATCTCCAGGTATTTTGTTGCCTTTGATACCCTAATCAAAGTGCGACAATCTCCCACAAACTCCAACAACGCACTACTCCTTGCGTTTTCTTTGGATATCACAACCATCATAGAGGCTACAAGTGTTTAGATATCAAAACCCACAAAATTATCATTTCTCGTCACGTCACATTCGACGAGACGGTTTTTCCCTTCGCTAACAGCTCCCGTAGTTCCCCGGAATTTTTAGCAGCTCGGTCTTATGATGATGACACTTCCCTTTACCTTTTGGAAAAGTTGTTTCACCCAGCCGGCCCATCCTCTCCTTCACCTTCTTCCGGCCCATGCCTAGTGTCCTCCCACACTTCCCCTTTGGCCACACGCTCCATACCTGCTGGGCCCAACACCTCTCCTCTCGCCCAAACTTTTCCTTCCGCCTCCTCTAGCCCGTTTGTCTTCCCTGACGCTCTTCCCAGCACAGCAACTGCCCCAAGTCCGCCCAACCCAACGTCTATCCCACACCTTGTAGTTGCTTCCAATTTCCCAGCTCAGCCTCTCTTAAATAATCCGTCGGACCAGCCCACCACAGTACCACACCACCCTTATACACGAAGTCAATCCGGCATCGTCAAACCGAATCCCATTTTTGACTTATCCGTTTCGACCGCTCCTTTACCCCAATTCTCAAATCCCACAATGTAGCCCTTCAAGACCCTATTGGACCGCTTCCATGCTCGATGAGTATCGAGCCCTTATGCGGAATAAAACTTGGGTCCTGATACCTCGTCCTGCGAATGCTAATATTGTGCGATGCATGTGGATTTTTACGCATAAGTACAGGTTTGATGGATCCCTGGAGCGATACAAGGCTCGTTTAGTTGCTAACGGTTGTTCTCAACAGGTTGGCATTGAGTGTGATGAGACTCAGTCTTGGTCAGCAAGGAAAGAAACGCCCAATCAAGTTTGTAACTTCACCCAAAATCCAGTAATAAGGATTTATTATTCATTTGCTTTATATATATTAGAGTTAAATTCCATATTGTCTTTCATTTGAATAGTTACTTTGGACTAGGAATTTAACATGTATTTGCATATACTATGCGTATAGAAGAGTCCAACTCAAATTAACATGCAATTAGTGCACACTTAATCCATACTTTCCAAATTTCTGTCTTTCATTATGACTTATGACTGTGTAAATTGGATTAGAGATGGTGGGTAAATAACACCCAATGTTCCCTTATAGTGCCTTTTCATGCTATTTTGATATCTAATCATAAGGATGAATAGGATGATTCATATATTTTAATTTAGTCAATATGATGGCTAAAATCAAGGACAAATAAAAGAGAATTTTTAAGGTTAGTTAATCGGTGATGTACAAATCACGTTACTGAGCTAGACTCCCCTTTTCATTTTTTTTGTGCGGTTAGGAAAAAGCCTAAAGAGAACTCCTCATAACCAACTATCTCTTTTAATCGGTCAACGTTAGGGTTCCGTTGCACATGACTTAGGCCTTGACTTGGTACAAAAATGATTGTTAACCAGTCGAGTATCTTACTCGATTTAACGATATACCATTCTATAAATAATTTGTATTTATATAAATTTGACCCTTAACATTCCCATTGTAAAGTTTAATGGGTTTTTCCCACAAGGTTCGCCATCCTCATCGGATATTTCTTCCCATCAGAGACTTCTCCAACCCCGTATTCGGATTCAGTGTTTGTTGGGGGAGGATATATGCTATGGATGATGTTAACAACTAAATGTGTTGGTAATGTTGTGAGTGTAACTTTACGAGGCATTCCAATTTTCTAATATGGAGTAACTTGTTACGAGTAAGTTAACAAAGAAAGTTTTTCTCACGAAACAACTATAGCAACTAGCAACCACTACTAAGTATGACATCAACTCATAAATCATGAGGCATCCCCTTCGTATTCTCCGTTAGGGTTCCCCGTCAGAATCCCCATTGGGGTTCCCCATCGGATTTCCCGTCGAGTTTTCCCGACGGGTTTGGGTTTGGATCGGGGAGTGGAGCAAATACCCCTATCTTCATCCCCATCCCATCCCCAAGAGGGGAATCAATTTTCAACCCATCTCCGTCCACGATCCCGTTTAAAATCCCAATCCACTTGACGGGTTATGCCCGCAAATTTTGGGGAATCCCCAACCCATTTACACCCCTACTATTGAATGATTTCATGCCTGAAAATCATGTGTACATCAAGGGATCCGCTACTTCAATATTGACTTGAATTTAAGTTCAGATTATCCGCTATCTTGGTTTCAATTTGTTAAATGTACCATAATTAGTTACGTGGTTAGTAAGTAAGCAATGAAGGATACCCTTTTAGACATTAGGTGTGACAAATCTGCAGGACCTGATGGGATGCCTGCTGATTTCAATTAGAAATGTTGTCACATTGTTGGGCCAACAGTCATTAGGGCAGTAAAAAGTTTTTATAGAACCGGAAAAATACTAAGACAAGTCAATCAAACATTCATTTTCTTACTTCCAAAAACGGATAATCCAACAACAACTTCCCATTACAAACCTATAAGCCTAGTATCAAACGTGTACAAAATTATTGCAAAAATTTTGGCAAAAAGACTAAGCGTACTTCTCCCTAAATTAATTTACCCATTTCAAAGTGCTTTCATTAAAAATAGAGCAATCCATGACAATGTGCTCATCGCACATGAAAATTTTCATGGATTCAAGTCAAAGAAAAGAAAAGGCAGCTTTATGGCTATAAAACCGGATATGGAAAAATCGTATGATAAAGTAGAAAGAGAATTCTTAAAAGGTGTACTTGAAAAGTTCGGTTTTGGAGACAAATTTTAGAAATGGATCGAAGAGTGTATCTCTACAATCTCATATTTCATATTAATCAACGTTTCCCCCCACTACTATCTTTATACCACAAAGAGGACTCCGACAAGGCGACCTCCTTGATAGCTTATGTAATTATTGTAAATAAAGGGTGCCCTAATGTAATTATGTAAACCCATATCCTTATTAATATGAGCCGTCTGATGACGGAAACCCCTAAGGGGAATTTATCCAAATCTCACATGGTATTAGAGGACTCGCTCTTCTAACCTCTTCTACTTCCAAAACCCTAAGGCCGTCACCACCGCCTCTTTCGTTCCTCTTCACAACATTCCTCGATGGTTGTAGAACGGAAATCCTCATTCTATTCTGCCCTCGGAATCTCAAATATCATGAACAACATTTCCCTCGTCCTCAATCATGGCACTCTACGCTTCTTGAGTCACCTTATTTCGCGTTACTGCGAAAGCACACAACGTTCTCGATCATATCGATGAAAAGGTTCCCAAACCCACGGATATTGATGATTCGATATGGCTCCAAGTAGACGTTGTTGTTCTTCAATGGATTTACAACACGGTTTCTGGAGATATTCTTCTACAAATTCTCGATTCCGATGATACCGCGCTTCAGGCATGGAGTCGAGTAAAGGATATTTTTCAAGATAACAAGAACACCCACGCCGTCTATCTTGAACATGAGTTTTCTAACTGTAAGCTCTTTGGTTTTCGGTCTATTAACGCTTACTGTCAACAACTCAAATCATTAGCAGATCAACTCAAAGGCGTTGGTTCTCCGGTACCTGCAAACCGCCTTGTTCTTCAACTTATATCGGGTTTACCCGCTGAATACAATTTCGCGGCTAGTTTCATTCAGCAATCAGACCCTCTTCCGAGCTTCACCAAAGCTCTTTCGTAGTTACTCCTCGAAGAAACTCGAATGGCTTCTCAAACGAGCTGCGGGAATCCGTCATCGGCCCTCACTGTTGTAAATCGTTCTCCGGTCGTCGGCACACCAGTGTCACTGCCGCCCACTCCACCGGAACAACCAGGGAACCGCCGTGGACGTGGCCGTAAGAATCGGACCCGTGGCACCGGCGGTCAAAAGCAGCAGCAACCTCCTCGGCGTGTTTGGATTAGGGCACTGTTTAGATGGACTCCTCAGTCTTCTCCTAGTGGCCGCCTACCTAACATTCGCCTCAGGCCCATTATCCGATAGGCCCATATCCACAACAGTAGGCCCACAGCTCCTTTCCTGCTTCTCAAATTGGCCTTCTTGGGTCTGGACCCTCTCAGCAAGCATCTCAAGCCCATTTTTCTACGGATATGCAGCTCACCAGCCTGGATGCGTCATTTGATGCGATGCCTCTCAACCCGCCGGATAATTATTGGTACATGGATACGGGCACCACCTCATACATGACGAATAATTCAGGTATGCTCTCGTCTTTTTCCCATAATGGTTCTTTAAATTCGATTATTGTTGGGAATGGTATGCGTATTCCTTCTACAAGTCTTGGACATACCGTTCTTCCCACCACTAAAAATCGTTTACACTTATCCAATGTCCTAATTGCTCCACAAAGTGTCAAAAACTTAGTATTTGTTCGTCGTTTTACTACGGATAACAGTGTCTCAATAGGATTTGACCCTTTCGGTTTTTCTGTGAAGGATCTACACACAGGGATCACACGTGTGAGATGTAATAGTTCCTGGAAACTCTATCTTGTCATGAGTCCTTCTACTCATCCACATCACGCTCTTTTGGTTGCATCTTCTAACCTTTGGCATGCACATCTCGGTCATCCCGGTGCCTCTGTTTTAGAATTTCTTAGAAAGTCTTCTTTTTTTCGATGTAATAAGTCTAATTTGGCTCATCTTTGTCATGCTTGCCAATTACGAAAATATCATCGGTTGCCTTTTGTTAGGTCTCGTACCAGTTCCATTGCGCCGTTTGACATTATTCACAGTGATTTTTGGACCACTCCAATCCCTAGTCGAGAAGGCTTTAAATATTACTTACTTTTTCTTGATCATTTTTCTCATTTTCTATGGGTTTATCCAATCAAATTCAAATCTCAAATTTTTGAGTTATTTGTTCAATTTCACCAACTTATCAAAACTCAATTTCACCTTTCTATCAAAGCTTTCAATGTGACATGGGCCGAGAATTCAACAACCATAACTTTCACAAGTTCTTTGTTGATAATGGGCTAGTGTTCCGGTTCTCTTGTCTGCACACTTCTCCATAAAATGGCAAAGCCGAACGAGTCATTCGAACGATCAATAACATGATGCAATAACTCTTATTTCACACCTTCATTCCAATCTCCTATTGGCCCCATGCCATGGAGATTTCTTGCTACCTCCTTAACATCCTTTCATCCTCTTCTATTCAAAATCAATCTCCCACCCAAAAGTTGTATCTTACAACACCTTCCTATGATCATCTCCAGGTATTTTGTTGCCTTTGATACCCTAATCAAAGTGCGACAATCTCCCACAAACTCCAACAACGCACTACTCCTTGCGTTTTCTTTGGATATCACAACCATCATAGAGGCTACAAGTGTTTAGATATCAAAACCCACAAAATTATCATTTCTCGTCACGTCACATTCGACGAGACGGTTTTTCCCTTCGCTAACAGCTCCCGTAGTTCCCCGGAATTTTTAGCAGCTCGGTCTTATGATGATGACACTTCCCTTTACCTTTTGGAAAAGTTGTTTCACCCAGCCGGCCCATCCTCTCCTTCACCTTCTTCCGGCCCATGCCTAGTGTCCTCCCACACTTCCCCTTTGGCCACACGCTCCATACCTGCTGGGCCCAACACCTCTCCTCTCGCCCAAACTTTTCCTTCCGCCTCCTCTAGCCCGTTTGTCTTCCCTGACGCTCTTCCCAGCACAGCAACTGCCCCAAGTCCGCCCAACCCAACGTCTATCCCACACCTTGTAGCTGCTTCCAATTTCCCAGCTCAGCCTCTCTTAAATAATCCGTCGGACCAGCCCACCACAGTACCACACCGCCCTTATACACGAAGTCAATCCGGCATCGTCAAACCGAATCCCATTTTTGACTTATCCGTTTCGACCGCTCCTTTACCCCAATTCTCAAATCCCACAATGTAGCCCTTCAAGACCCTATTGGACCGCTTCCATGCTCGATGAGTATCGAGCCCTTATGCGGAATAAAACTTGGGTCCTGATACCTCGTCCTGCGAATGCTAATATTGTGCGATGCATGTGGATTTTTACGCATAAGTACAGGTTTGATGGATCCCTGGAGCGATACAAGACTCGTTTAGTTGCTAACGGTTGTTCTCAACAGGTTGGCATTGAGTGTGATGAGACTCAGTCTTGGTCAGCAAGGAAAGAAACGCCCAATCAAGTTTGTAACTTCACCCAAAATCCAGTAATAAGGATTTATTATTCATTTGCTTTATATATATTAGAGTTAAATTCCATATTGTCTTTCATTTGAATAGTTACTTTGGACTAGGAATTTAACATGTATTTGCATATACTATGCGTATAGAAGAGTCCAACTCAAATTAACATGCAATTAGTGCACACTTAATCCATACTTTCCAAATTTCTGTCTTTCATTATGACTTATGACTGTGTAAATTGGATTAGAGATGGTGGGTAAATAACACCCAATGTTCCCTTATAGTGCCTTTTCATGCTATTTTGATATCTAGTCATAAGGATGAATAGGATGATTCATATATTTTAATTTAGTCAATATGATGGCTAAAATCAAGGACAAATAAAAGAGAATTAATTTGTCTTAGAGAATTTTTAAGGTTAGTTAATCGGTGATGTACCAATCACGTTACTGAGCTAGACTCCCCTTTTCATTTTTTTTGTGCGGTTAGGAAAAAGCCTAAAGAGAACTCCTCATAACCAACTGTCTCTTTTAATCGGTCAACGTTAGGGTTCCGTTGCACATGACTTAGGCCTTGACTTGGTACAAAAATGATTGTTAACCAGTCGAGTATCTTACTCGATTTAACGATATACCATTCTATAAATAATTTGTATTTATATAAATTTGACCCTTAACATTCCCATTGTAAAGTTTAATGGGTTTTTCCCACAAGGTTCGCCATCCTCATCGGATATTTCTTCCCATCAGAGACTTCTCCAACCCCGTATTCGGATTCAGTGTTTGTTGGGGGAGGATATATGCTATGGATGATGTTAACAACTAAATGTGTTGGTAATGTTGTGAGTGTAACTTTACGAGGCATTCCAATTTTCTAATATGGAGTAACTTGTTACGAGTAAGTTAACAAAGAAAGTTTTTCTCACGAAACAACTATAGCAACTAGCAACCACTACTAAGTATGACATCAACTCATAAATCATGAGGCATCCCCTTCGTATTCTCCGTTAGGGTTCCCCGTCAGAATCCCCATTGGGGTTCCCCATCGGATTTCCCGTCGAGTTTTCCCGACGGGTTTGGGTTTGGATCGGGGAGTGGAGCAAATACCCCTATCTTCATCCCCATCCCATCCCCAAGAGGGGAATCAATTTTCAACCCATCTCCGTCCACGATCCCGTTTAAAATCCCAATCCACTTGACGGGTTATGCCCGCAAATTTTGGGGAATCCCCAACCCATTTACACCCCTACTATTGAATGATTTCATGCCTGAAAATCATGTGTACATCAAGGGATCCGCTACTTCAATATTGACTTGAATTTAAGTTCAGATTATCCGCTATCTTGGTTTCAATTTGTTAAATGTACCATAATTAGTTACGTGGTTAGTAAGTAAGCAATGAAGGATACCCTTTTAGACATTAGGTGTGACAAATCTGCAGGACCTGATGGGATGCCTGCTGATTTCAATTAGAAATGTTGTCACATTGTTGGGCCAACAGTCATTAGGGCAGTAAAAAGTTTTTATAGAACCGGAAAAATACTAAGACAAGTCAATCAAACATTCATTTTCTTACTTCCAAAAACGGATAATCCAACAACAACTTCCCATTACAAACCTATAAGCCTAGTATCAAACGTGTACAAAATTATTGCAAAAATTTTGGCAAAAAGACTAAGCGTACTTCTCCCTAAATTAATTTACCCATTTCAAAGTGCTTTCATTAAAAATAGAGCAATCCATGACAATGTGCTCATCGCACATGAAAATTTTCATGGATTCAAGTCAAAGAAAAGAAAAGGCAGCTTTATGGCTATAAAACCGGATATGGAAAAATCGTATGATAAAGTAGAAAGAGAATTCTTAAAAGGTGTACTTGAAAAGTTCGGTTTTGGAGACAAATTTTAGAAATGGATCGAAGAGTGTATCTCTACAATCTCATATTTCATATTAATCAACGTTTCCCCCCACTACTATCTTTATACCACAAAGAGGACTCCGACAAGGCGACCTCCTTGATAGCTTATGTAATTATTGTAAATAAAGGGTGCCCTAATGTAATTATGTAAACCCATATCCTTATTAATATGAGCCGTCTGATGACGGAAACCCCTAAGGGGAATTTATCCAAATCTCACATGGTATCAGAGGACTCGCTCTTCTAACCTCTTCTACTTCCAAAACCCTAAGGCCGTCACCACCGCCTCTTTCGTTCCTCTTCACAACATTCCTCGATGGTTGTAGAACGGAAATCCTCATTCTATTCTGCCCTCGGAATCTCAAATATCATGAACAACATTTCCCTCGTCCTCAATCATGGCACTCTACGCTTCTTGGGTCACCTTATTTCGCGTTACTGCGAAAGCACACAACGTTCTCGATCATATCGATGAAAAGGTTCCCAAACCCACGGATATTGATGATTCGATATGGCTCCAAGTAGACGTTGTTGTTCTTCAATGGATTTACAACACGGTTTCTGGAGATATTCTTCTACAAATTCTCGATTCCGATGATACCGCGCTTCAGGCATGGAGTCGAGTAAAGGATATTTTTCAAGATAACAAGAACACCCACGCCGTCTATCTTGAACATGAGTTTTCTAACTGTAAGCTCTTTGGTTTTCGGTCTATTAACGCTTACTGTCAACAACTCAAATCATTAGCAGATCAACTCAAAGGCGTTGGTTCTCCGGTACCTGCAAACCGCCTTGTTCTTCAACTTATATCGGGTTTACCCGCTGAATACAATTTCGCGGCTAGTTTCATTCAGCAATCAGACCCTCTTCCGAGTTTCACCAAAGCTCTTTCGTAGTTACTCCTCGAAGAAACTCGAATGGCTTCTCAAACGAGCTGCGGGAATCCGTCATCGGCCCTCACTGTTGTAAATCGTTCTCCGGTCATCGGCACACCAGTGTCACTGCCGCCCACTCCACCGGAACAACCAGGGAACCGCCGTGGACGTGGCCGTAAGAATCGGACCCGTGGCACCGGCGGTCAAAAGCAGCAGCAACCTCCTCGGCGTGTTTGGATTAGGGCACTGTTTAGATGGACTCCTCAGTCTTCTCCTAGTGGCCGCCTACCTAACATTCGCCTCAGGCCCATTATCCGATAGGCCCATATCCACAACAGTAGGCCCACAGCTCCTTTCCTGCTTCTCAAATTGGCCTTCTTGGGTCTGGACCCTCTCAGCAAGCATCTCAAGCCCATTTTTCTACGGATATGCAGCTCACCAGCCTGGATGCGTCATTTGATGCGATGCCTCTCAACCCGCCGGATAATTATTGGTACATGGATACGGGCACCACCTCATACATGACGAATAATTCAGGTATGCTCTCGTCTTTTTCCCATAATGGTTCTTTAAATTCGATTATTGTTGGGAATGGTATGCGTATTCCTTCTACAAGTCTTGGACATACCGTTCTTCCCACCACTAAAAATCGTTTACACTTATCCAATGTCCTAATTGCTCCACAAAGTGTCAAAAACTTAGTATTTGTTCGTCGTTTTACTACGGATAACAGTGTCTCAATAGGATTTGACCCTTTCGGTTTTTCTGTGAAGGATCTACACACAGGGATCACACGTGTGAGATGTAATAGTTCCTGGAAACTCTATCTTGTCATGAGTCCTTCTACTCATCCACATCACGCTCTTTTGGTTGCATCTTCTAACCTTTGGCATGCACATCTCGGTCATCCCGGTGCCTCTGTTTTAGAATTTCTTAGAAAGTCTTCTTTTTTTCGATGTAATAAGTCTAATTTGGCTCATCTTTGTCATGCTTGCCAATTACGAAAATATCATCGGTTGCCTTTTGTTAGGTCTCGTACCAGTTCCATTGCGCCGTTTGACATTATTCACAGTGATTTTTGGACCACTCCAATCCCTAGTCGAGAAGGCTTTAAATATTACTTACTTTTTCTTGATCATTTTTCTCATTTTCTATGGGTTTATCCAATCAAATTCAAATCTCAAATTTTTGAGTTATTTGTTCAATTTCACCAACTTATCAAAACTCAATTTCACCTTTCTATCAAAGCTTTCAATGTGACATGGGCCGAGAATTCAACAACCATAACTTTCACAAGTTCTTTGTTGATAATGGGCTAGTGTTCCGGTTCTCTTGTCTGCACACTTCTCCATAAAATGGCAAAGCCGAACGAGTCATTCGAACGATCAATAACATGATGCAATAACTCTTATTTCACACCTTCATTCCAATCTCCTATTGGCCCCATGCCATGGAGATTTCTTGCTACCTCCTTAACATCCTTTCATCCTCTTCTATTCAAAATCAATCTCCCACCCAAAAGTTGTATCTTACAACACCTTCCTATGATCATCTCCAGGTATTTTGTTGCCTTTGATACCCTAATCAAAGTGCGACAATCTCCCACAAACTCCAACAACGCACTACTCCTTGCGTTTTCTTTGGATATCACAACCATCATAGAGGCTACAAGTGTTTAGATATCAAAACCCACAAAATTATCATTTCTCGTCACGTCACATTCGACGAGACGGTTTTTCCCTTCGCTAACAGCTCCCGTAGTTCCCCGGAATTTTTAGCAGCTCGGTCTTATGATGATGACACTTCCCTTTACCTTTTGGAAAAGTTGTTTCACCCAGCCGGCCCATCCTCTCCTTCACCTTCTTCCGGCTCATGCCTAGTGTCCTCCCACACTTCCCCTTTGGCCACACGCTCCATACCTGCTGGGCCCAACACCTCTCCTCTCGCCCAAACTTTTCCTTCCGCCTCCTCTAGCCCGTTTGTCTTCCCTGACGCTCTTCCCAGCACAGCAACTGCCCCAAGTCCGCCCAACCCAACGTCTATCCCACACCTTGTAGCTGCTTCCAATTTCCCAGCTCAGCCTCTCTTAAATAATCCGTCGGACCAGCCCACCACAGTACCACACCGCCCTTATACACGAAGTCAATCCGGCATCGTCAAACCGAATCCCATTTTTGACTTATCCGTTTCGACCGCTCCTTTACCCCAATTCTCAAATCCCACAATGTAGCCCTTCAAGACCCTATTGGACCGCTTCCATGCTCGATGAGTATCGAGCCCTTATGCGGAATAAAACTTGGGTCCTGATACCTCGTCCTGCGAATGCTAATATTGTGCGATGCATGTGGATTTTTACGCATAAGTACAGGTTTGATGGATCCCTGGAGCGATACAAGGCTCGTTTAGTTGCTAACGGTTGTTCTCAACAGGTTGGCATTGAGTGTGATGAGACTCAGTCTTGGTCAGCAAGGAAAGAAACGCCCAATCAAGTTTGTAACTTCACCCAAAATCCAGTAATAAGGATTTATTATTCATTTGCTTTATATATATTAGAGTTAAATTCCATATTGTCTTTCATTTGAATAGTTACTTTGGACTAGGAATTTAACATGTATTTGCATATACTATGCGTATAGAAGAGTCCAACTCAAATTAACATGCAATTAGTGCACACTTAATCCATACTTTCCAAATTTCTGTCTTTCATTATGACTTATGACTGTGTAAATTGGATTAGAGATGGTGGGTAAATAACACCCAATGTTCCCTTATAGTGCCTTTTCATGCTATTTTGATATCTAATCATAAGGATGAATAGGATGATTCATATATTTTAATTTAGTCAATATGATGGCTAAAATCAAGGACAAATAAAAGAGAATTAATTTGTCTTAGAGAATTTTTAAGGTTAGTTAATCGGTGATGTACCAATCACGTTACTGAGCTAGACTCCCCTTTTCATTTTTTTTGTGCGGTTAGGAAAAAGCCTAAAGAGAACTCCTCATAACCAACTGTCTCTTTTAATCGGTCAACGTTAGGGTTCCGTTGCACATGACTTAGGCCTTGACTTGGTACAAAAATGATTGTTAACCAGTCGAGTATCTTACTCGATTTAACGATATACCATTCTATAAATAATTTGTATTTATATAAATTTGACCCTTAACATTCCCATTGTAAAGTTTAATGGGTTTTTCCCACAAGGTTCGCCATCCTCATCGGATATTTCTTCCCATCAGAGACTTCTCCAACCCCGTATTCGGATTCAGTGTTTGTTGGGGGAGGATATATGCTATGGATGATGTTAACAACTAAATGTGTTGGTAATGTTGTGAGTGTAACTTTACGAGGCATTCCAATTTTCTAATATGGAGTAACTTGTTACGAGTAAGTTAACAGAGAAAGTTTTTCTCACGAAACAACTATAGCAACTAGCAACCACTACTAAGTATGACATCAACTCATAAATCATGAGGCATCCCCTTCGTATTCTCCGTTAGGGTTCCCCGTCAGAATCCCCATTTGGGTTCCCCATCGGATTTCCCGTCGAGTTTTCCCGACGGGTTTGGGTTTGGATCGGGGAGTGGAGCAAATACCCCTATCTTCATCCCCATCCCATCCCCAAGAGGGGAATCAATTTTCAACCCATCTCCGTCCACGATCCCGTTTAAAATCCCAATCCACTTGACGGGTTATGCCCGCAAATTTTGGGGAATCCCCAACCCATTTACACCCCTACTATTGAATGATTTCATGCCTGAAAATCATGTGTACATCAAGGGATCCGCTACTTCAATATTGACTTGAATTTCAGTTCAGATTATCCGCTATCTTGGTTTCAATTTGTTAAATGTACCATAATTAGTTACGTGGTTAGTAAGTAAGCAATCAAGGATACCCTTTTAGACATTAGGTGTGACAAATCTGCAGGACCTGATGGGATGCCTGCTGATTTCAATTAGAAATGTTGTCACATTGTTGGGCCAACAGTCATTAGGGCAGTAAAAAGTTTTTATAGAACCGGAAAAATACTAAGACAAGTCAATCAAACATTCATTTTCTTACTTCCAAAAACGGATAATCCAACAACAACTTCCCATTACAAACCTATAAGCCTAGTATCAAATGTGTACAAAATTATTGCAAAAATTTTGGCAAAAAGACTAAGCGTACTTCTCCCTAAATTAATTTACCCATTTCAAAGTGCTTTCATTAAAAATAGAGCAATCCATGACAATGTGCTCATCGCACATGAAAATTTTCATGGATTCAAGTCAAAGAAAAGAAAAGGCAGCTTTATGGCTATAAAACCGGATATGGAAAAATCGTATGATAAAGTAGAAAGAGAATTCTTAAAAGGTGTACTTGAAAAGTTCGGTTTTGGAGACAAATTTTAGAAATGGATCGAAGAGTGTATCTCTACAATCTCATATTTCATATTAATCAACGTTTCCCCCCACTACTATCTTTATACCACAAAGAGGACTCCGACAAGGCGACCTCCTTGATAGCTTATGTAATTATTGTAAATAAAGGGTGCCCTAATGTAATTATGTAAACCCATATCCTTATTAATATGACCCTCTTCCGAGCCGTCTGATGGCACTCTACGCTTCTTGGGTCACCTTATTTCGCGTTACTGCGAAAGCACACAACGTTCTCGATCATATCGATGAAAAGGTTCCCAAACCCACGGATATTGATGATTCGATATGGCTCCAAGTAGACGTTGTTGTTCTTCAATGGATTTACAACACGGTTTCTGGAGATATTCTTCTACAAATTCTCGATTCCGATGATACCGCGCTTCAGGCATGGAGTCGAGTAAAGGATATTTTTCAAGATAACAAGAACACCCACGCCGTCTATCTTGAACATGAGTTTTCTAACTGTAAGCTCTTTGGTTTTCGGTCTATTAACGCTTACTGTCAACAACTCAAATCATTAGCAGATCAACTCAAAGGCGTTGGTTCTCCGGTACCTGCAAACCGCCTTGTTCTTCAACTTATATCGGGTTTACCCGCTGAATACAATTTCGCGGCTAGTTTCATTCAGCAATCAGACCCTCTTCCGAGCTTCACCAAAGCTCTTTCGTAGTTACTCCTCGAAGAAACTCGAATGGCTTCTCAAACGAGCTCCGGGAATCCGTCATCGGCCCTCACTGTTGTAAATCGTTCTCCGGTCGTCGGCACACCAGTGTCACTGCCGCCCACTCCACCGGAACAACCAGGGAACCGCCGTGGACGTGGCCGTAAGAATCGGACCCGTGGCACCGGCGGTCAAAAGCAGCAGCAACCTCCTCGGCGTGTTTGGATTAGGGCACTGTTTAGATGGACTCCTCAGTCTTCTCCTAGTGGCCGCCTACCTAACATTCGCCTCAGGCCCATTATCCGATAGGCCCATATCCACAACAGTAGGCCCACAGCTCCTTTCCTGCTTCTCAAATTGGCCTTCTTGGGTCTGGACCCTCTCAGCAAGCATCTCAAGCCCATTTTTCTACGGATATGCAGCTCACCAGCCTGGATGCGTCATTTGATGCGATGCCTCTCAACCCGCCGGATAATTATTGGTACATGGATACGGGCACCACCTCATACATGACGAATAATTAAGGTATGCTCTCGTCTTTTTCCCATAATGGTTCTTTAAATTCGATTATTGTTGGGAATGGTATGCGTATTCCTTCTACAAGTCTTGGACATACCGTTCTTCCCACCACTAAAAATCGTTTACACTTATCCAATGTCCTAATTGCTCCACAAAGTGTCAAAAACTTAGTATTTGTTCGTCGTTTTACCACGGATAACAGTGTCTCAATAGGATTTGACCCTTTCGGTTTTTCTGTGAAGGATCTACACACAAGGATCACACGTGTGAGATGTAATAGTTCCTGGAAACTCTATCTTGTCATGAGTCCTTCTACTCATCCACATCACGCTCTTTTGGTTGCATCTTCTAACCTTTGGCATGCACATCTCGGTCATCCCGGTTCCTCTGTTTTAGAATTTCTTAGAAAGTCTTCTTTTTTTCGATGTAATAAGTCTAATTTGGCTCATCTTTGTCATGCTTGCCAATTACGAAAATATCATCGGTTGCATTTTGTTAGGTCTCGTACCAGTTCCATTGCGCCGTTTGACATTATTCACAGTGATTTTTGGACCACTCCAATCCCTAGTCGAGAAGGCTTTAAATATTACTTACTTTTTCTTGATCATTTTTCTCATTTTCTATGGGTTTATCCAATCAAATTCAAATCTCAAATTTTTGAGTTATTTGTTCAATTTCACCAACTTATCAAAACTCAATTTCACCTTTCTATCAAAGCTTTCAATGTGACATGGGCCGAGAATTCAACAACCATAACTTTCACAAGTTCTTTGTTGATAATGGGCTAGTGTTCCGGTTCTCTTGTCTGCACACTTCTCCATAAAATGGCAAAGCCGAACGAGTCATTCGAACGATCAATAACATGATGCAATAACTCTTATTTCACACCTTCATTCCAATCTCCTATTGGCCCCATGCCATGGAGATTTCTTGCTACCTCCTTAACATCCTTTCATCCTCTTCTATTCAAAATCAATCTCCCACCCAAAAGTTGTATCTTACAACACCTTCCTATGATCATCTCCAGGTATTTTGTTGCCTTTGATACCCTAATCAAAGTGCGACAATCTCCCACAAACTCCAACAACGCACTACTCCTTGCGTTTTCTTTGGATATCACAACCATCATAGAGGCTACAAGTGTTTAGATATCAAAACCCACAAAATTATCATTTCTCGTCACGTCACATTCGACGAGACGGTTTTTCCCTTCGCTAACAGCTCCCGTAGTTCCCCGGAATTTTTAGCAGCTCGGTCTTATGATGATGACACTTCCCTTTACCTTTTGGAAAAGTTGTTTCACCCAGCCGGCCCATCCTCTCCTTCACCTTCTTCCGGCCCATGCCTAGTGTCCTCCCACACTTCCCCTTTGGCCACACGCTCCATACCTGCTGGGCCCAACACCTCTCCTCTCGCCCAAACTTTTCCTTCCGCCTCCTCTAGCCCGTTTGTCTTCCCTGACGCTCTTCCCAGCACAGCAACTGCCCCAAGTCCGCCCAACCCAACGTCTATCCCACACCTTGTAGCTGCTTCCAATTTCCCAGCTCAGCCTCTCTTAAATAATCCGTCGGACCAGCCCACCACAGTACCACACCGCCCTTATACACGAAGTCAATCCGGCATCGTCAAACCGAATCCCATTTTTGACTTATCCGTTTCGACCGCTCCTTTACCCCAATTCTCAAATCCCACAATGTAGCCCTTCAAGACCCTATTGGACCGCTTCCATGCTCGATGAGTATCGAGCCCTTATGCGGAATAAAACTTGGGTCCTGATACCTCGTCTTGCGAATGCTAATATTGTGCGATGCATGTGGATTTTTACGCATAAGTACAGGTTTGATGGATCCCTGGAGCGATACAAGGCTCGTTTAGTTGCTAACGGTTGTTCTCAACAGGTTGGCATTGAGTGTGATGAGACTCAGTCTTGGTCAGCAAGGAAAGAAACGCCCAATCAAGTTTGTAACTTCACCCAAAATCCAGTAATAAGGATTTATTATTCATTTGCTTTATATATATTAGAGTTAAATTCCATATTGTCTTTCATTTGAATAGTTACTTTGGACTAGGAATTTAACATGTATTTGCATATACTATGCGTATAGAAGAGTCCAACTCAAATTAACATGCAATTAGTGCACACTTAATCCATACTTTCCAAATTTCTGTCTTTCATTATGACTTATGACTGTGTAAATTGGATTAGAGATGGTGGGTAAATAACACCCAATGTTCCCTTATAGTGCCTTTTCATGCTATTTTGATATCTAATCATAAGGATGAATAGGATGATTCATATATTTTAATTTAGTCAATATGATGGCTAAAATCAAGGACAAATAAAAGAGAATTTTTAAGGTTAGTTAATCGGTGATGTACAAATCACGTTACTGAGCTAGACTCCCCTTTTCATTTTTTTTGTGCGGTTAGGAAAAAGCCTAAAGAGAACTCCTCATAACCAACTATCTCTTTTAATCGGTCAACGTTAGGGTTCCGTTGCACATGACTTAGGCCTTGACTTGGTACAAAAATGATTGTTAACCAGTCGAGTATCTTACTCGATTTAACGATATACCATTCTATAAATAATTTGTATTTATATAAATTTGACCCTTAACATTCCCATTGTAAAGTTTAATGGGTTTTTCCCACAAGGTTCGCCATCCTCATCGGATATTTCTTCCCATCAGAGACTTCTCCAACCCCGTATTCGGATTCAGTGTTTGTTGGGGGAGGATATATGCTATGGATGATGTTAACAACTAAATGTGTTGGTAATGTTGTGAGTGTAACTTGACGAGGCATACCAATTTTCTAATATGGAGTAACTTGTTACGAGTAAGTTAACAAAGAAAGTTTTTCTCACGAAACAACTATAGCAACTAGCAACCACTACTAAGTATGACATCAACTCATAAATCATGAGGCATCCCCGTCGTATTCTCCGTTAGGGTTCCCCGTCAGAATCCCCATTGGGGTTCCCCATCGGATTTCCCGTCGAGTTTTCCCGACGGGTTTGGGTTTGGATCGGGGAGTGGAGCAAATACCCCTATCTTCATCCCCATCCCATCCCCAAGAGGGGAATCAATTTTCAACCCATCTCCGTCCACGATCCCGTTTAAAATCCCAATCCACTTGACGGGTTATGCCCGCAAATTTTGGGGAATCCCCAACCCATTTACACCCCTACTATTGAATGATTTCATGCCTGAAAATCATGTGTACATCAAGGGATCCGCTACTTCAATATTGACTTGAATTTCAGTTCAGATTATCCGCTATCTTGGTTTCAATTTGTTAAATGTACCATAATTAGTTACGTGGTTAGTAAGTAAGCAATCAAGGATACCCTTTTAGACATTAGGTGTGACAAATCTGCAGGACCTGATGGGATGCCTGCTGATTTCAATTAGAAATGTTGTCACATTGTTGGGCCAACAGTCATTAGGGCAGTAAAAAGTTTTTATAGAACCGGAAAAATACTAAGACAAGTCAATCAAACATTCATTTTCTTACTTCCAAAAACGGATAATCCAACAACAACTTCCCATTACAAACCTATAAGCCTAGTATCAAATGTGTACAAAATTATTGCAAAAATTTTGGCAAAAAGACTAAGCGTACTTCTCCCTAAATTAATTTACCCATTTCAAAGTGCTTTCATTAAAAATAGAGCAATCCATGACAATGTGCTCATCGCACATGAAAATTTTCATGGATTCAAGTCAAAGAAAAGAAAAGGCAGCTTTATGGCTATAAAACCGGATATGGAAAAATCGTATGATAAAGTAGAAAGAGAATTCTTAAAAGGTGTACTTGAAAAGTTCGGTTTTGGAGACAAATTTTAGAAATGGATCGAAGAGTGTATCTCTACAATCTCATATTTCATATTAATCAACGTTTCCCCCCACTACTATCTTTATACCACAAAGAGGACTCCGACAAGGCGACCTCCTTGATAGCTTATGTAATTATTGTAAATAAAGGGTGCCCTAATGTAATTATGTAAACCCATATCCTTATTAATATGAGCCGTCTGATGACGGAAACCCCTAAGGGGAATTTATCCAAATCTCACATGGTATTAGAGGACTCGCTCTTCTAACCTCTTCTACTTCCAAAACCCTAAGGCCGTCACCACCGCCTCTTTCGTTCCTCTTCACAACATTCCTCGATGGTTGTAGAACGGAAATCCTCATTCTATTCTGCCCTCGGAATCTCAAATATCATGAACAACATTTCCCTCGTCCTCAATCATGGCACTCTACGCTTCTTGAGTCACCTTATTTCGCGTTACTGCGAAAGCACACAACGTTCTCGATCATATCGATGAAAAGGTTCCCAAACCCACGGATATTGATGATTCGATATGGCTCCAAGTAGACGTTGTTGTTCTTCAATGGATTTACAACACGGTTTCTGGAGATATTCTTCTACAAATTCTCGATTCCGATGATACCGCGCTTCAGGCATGGAGTCGAGTAAAGGATATTTTTCAAGATAACAAGAACACCCACGCCGTCTATCTTGAACATGAGTTTTCTAACTGTAAGCTCTTTGGTTTTCGGTCTATTAACGCTTACTGTCAACAACTCAAATCATTAGCAGATCAACTCAAAGGCGTTGGTTCTCCGGTACCTGCAAACCGCCTTGTTCTTCAACTTATATCGGGTTTACCCGCTGAATACAATTTCGCGGCTAGTTTCATTCAGCAATCAGACCCTCTTCCGAGTTTCACCAAAGCTCTTTCGTAGTTACTCCTCGAAGAAACTCGAATGGCTTCTCAAACGAGCTGCGGGAATCCGTCATCGGCCCTCACTGTTGTAAATCGTTCTCCGGTCATCGGCACACCAGTGTCACTGCCGCCCACTCCACCGGAACAACCAGGGAACCGCCGTGGACGTGGCCGTAAGAATCGGACCCGTGGCACCGGCGGTCAAAAGCAGCAGCAACCTCCTCGGCGTGTTTGGATTAGGGCACTGTTTAGATGGACTCCTCAGTCTTCTCCTAGTGGCCGCCTACCTAACATTCGCCTCAGGCCCATTATCCGATAGGCCCATATCCACAACAGTAGGCCCACAGCTCCTTTCCTGCTTCTCAAATTGGCCTTCTTGGGTCTGGACCCTCTCAGCAAGCATCTCAAGCCCATTTTTCTACGGATATGCAGCTCACCAGCCTGGATGCGTCATTTGATGCGATGCCTCTCAACCCGCCGGATAATTATTGGTACATGGATACGGGCACCACCTCATACATGACGAATAATTCAGGTATGCTCTCGTCTTTTTCCCATAATGGTTCTTTAAATTCGATTATTGTTGGGAATGGTATGCGTATTCCTTCTACAAGTCTTGGACATACCGTTCTTCCCACCACTAAAAATCGTTTACACTTATCCAATGTCCTAATTGCTCCACAAAGTGTCAAAAACTTAGTATTTGTTCGTCGTTTTACTACGGATAACAGTGTCTCAATAGGATTTGACCCTTTCGGTTTTTCTGTGAAGGATCTACACACAGGGATCACACGTGTGAGATGTAATAGTTCCTGGAAACTCTATCTTGTCATGAGTCCTTCTACTCATCCACATCACGCTCTTTTGGTTGCATCTTCTAACCTTTGGCATGCACATCTCGGTCATCCCGGTGCCTCTGTTTTAGAATTTCTTAGAAAGTCTTCTTTTTTTCGATGTAATAAGTCTAATTTGGCTCATCTTTGTCATGCTTGCCAATTAGGAAAATATCATCGGTTGCCTTTTGTTAGGTCTCGTACCAGTTCCATTGCGCCGTTTGACATTATTCACAGTGATTTTTGGACCACTCCAATCCCTAGTCGAGAAGGCTTTAAATATTACTTACTTTTTCTTGATCATTTTTCTCATTTTCTATGGGTTTATCCAATCAAATTCAAATCTCAAATTTTTGAGTTATTTGTTCAATTTCACCAACTTATCAAAACTCAATTTCACCTTTCTATCAAAGCTTTCAATGTGACATGGGCCGAGAATTCAACAACCATAACTTTCACAAGTTCTTTGTTGATAATGGGCTAGTGTTCCGGTTCTCTTGTCTGCACACTTCTCCATAAAATGGCAAAGCCGAACGAGTCATTCGAACGATCAATAACATGATGCTATCACTCTTATTTCACACCTTCATTCCAATCTCCTATTGGCCCCATGCCATGGAGATTTCTTGCTACCTCCTTAACATCCTTTCATCCTCTTCTATTCAAAATCAATCTCCCACCCAAAAGTTGTATCTTACAACACCTTCCTATGATCATCTCCAGGTATTTTGTTGCCTTTGATACCCTAATCAAAGTGCGACAATCTCCCACAAACTCCAACAACGCACTACTCCTTGCGTTTTCTTTGGATATCACAACCATCATAGAGGCTACAAGTGTTTAGATATCAAAACCCACAAAATTATCATTTCTCGTCACGTCACATTCGACGAGACGGTTTTTCCCTTCGCTAACAGCTCCCGTAGTTCCCCGGAATTTTTAGCAGCTCGGTCTTATGATGATGACACTTCCCTTTACCTTTTGGAAAAGTTGTTTCACCCAGCCGGCCCATCTTCTCCTTCACCTTCTTCCGGCCCATGCCTAGTGTCCTCGCACACTTCCCCTTTGGCCACACGCTCCATACCTGCTGGGCCCAACACCTCTCCTCTCGCCCAAACTTTTCCTTCCGCCTCCTCTAGCCCGTTTGTCTTCCCTGACGCTCTTCCCAGCACAGCAACTGCCCCAAGTCCGCCCAACCCAACGTCTATCCCACACCTTGTAGCTGCTTCCAATTTCCCAGCTCAGCCTCTCTTAAATAATCCGTCGGACCAGCCCACCACAGTACCACACCGCCCTTATACACGAAGTCAATCCGGCATCGTCAAACCGAATCCCATTTTTGACTTATCCGTTTCGACCGCTCCTTTACCCCAATTCTCAAATCCCACAATGTAGCCCTTCAAGACCCTATTGGACCGCTTCCATGCTCGATGAGTATCGAGCCCTTATGCGGAATAAAACTTGGGTCCTGATACCTCGTCTTGCGAATGCTAATATTGTGCGATGCATGTGGATTTTTACGCATAAGTACAGGTTTGATGGATCCCTGGAGCGATACAAGGCTCGTTTAGTTGCTAACGGTTGTTCTCAACAGGTTGGCATTGAGTGTGATGAGACTCAGTCTTGGTCAGCAAGGAAAGAAACGCCCAATCAAGTTTGTAACTTCACCCAAAATCCAGTAATAAGGATTTATTATTCATTTGCTTTATATATATTAGAGTTAAATTCCATATTGTCTTTCATTTGAATAGTTACTTTGGACTAGGAATTTAACATGTATTTGCATATACTATGCGTATAGAAGAGTCCAACTCAAATTAACATGCAATTAGTGCACACTTAATCCATACTTTCCAAATTTCTGTCTTTCATTATGACTTATGACTGTGTAAATTGGATTAGAGATGGTGGGTAAATAACACCCAATGTTCCCTTATAGTGCCTTTTCATGCTATTTTGATATCTAATCATAAGGATGAATAGGATGATTCATATATTTTAATTTAGTCAATATGATGGCTAAAATCAAGGACAAATAAAAGAGAATTAATTTGTCTTAGAGAATTTTTAAGGTTAGTTAATCGGTGATGTACCAATCACGTTACTGAGCTAGACTCCCCTTTTCATTTTTTTTGTGCGGTTAGGAAAAAGCTTAAAGAGAACTCCTCATAACCAACTGTCTCTTTTAATCGGTCAACGTTAGGGTTCCGTTGCACATGACTTAGGCCTTGACTTGGTACAAAAATGATTGTTAACCAGTCGAGTATCTTACTCGATTTAACGATATACCATTCTATAAATAATTTGTATTTATATAAATTTGACCCTTAACATTCCCATTGTAAAGTTTAATGGGTTTTTCCCACAAGGTTCGCCATCCTCATCGGATATTTCTTCCCATCAGAGACTTCTCCAACCCCGTATTCGGATTCAGTGTTTGTTGGGGGAGGATATATGCTATGGATGATGTTAACAACTAAATGTGTTGGTAATGTTGTGAGTGTAACTTTACGAGGCATTCCAATTTTCTAATATGGAGTAACTTGTTACGAGTAAGTTAACAAAGAAAGTTTTTCTCACGAAACAACTATAGCAACTAGCAACCACTACTAAGTATGACATCAACTCATAAATCATGAGGCATCCCCGTCGTATTCTCCGTTAGGGTTCCCCGTCAGAATCCCCATTGGGGTTCCCCATCGGATTTCCCGTCGAGTTTTCCCGACGGGTTTGGGTTTGGATCGGGGAGTGGAGCAAATACCCCTATCTTCATCCCCATCCCATCCCCAAGAGGGGAATCAATTTTCAACCCATCTCCGTCCACGATCCCGTTTAAAATCCCAATCCACTTGACGGGTTATGCCCGCAAATTTTGGGGAATCCCCAACCCATTTACACCCCTACTATTGAATGATTTCATGCCTGAAAATCATGTGTACATCAAGGGATCCGCTACTTCAATATTGACTTGAATTTAAGTTCAGATTATCCGCTATCTTGGTTTCAATTTGTTAAATGTACCATAATTAGTTACGTGGTTAGTAAGTAAGCAATCAAGGATACCCTTTTAGACATTAGGTGTGACAAATCTGCAGGACCTGATGGGATGCCTGCTGATTTCAATTAGAAATGTTGTCACATTGTTGGGCCAACAGTCATTAGGGCAGTAAAAAGTTTTTATAGAACCGGAAAAATACTAAGACAAGTCAATCAAACATTCATTTTCTTACTTCCAAAAACGGATAATCCAACAACAACTTCCCATTACAAACCTATAAGCCTAGTATCAAATGTGTACAAAATTATTGCAAAAATTTTGGCAAAAAGACTAAGCGTACTTCTCCCTAAATTAATTTACCCATTTCAAAGTGCTTTCATTAAAAATAGAGCAATCCATGACAATGTGCTCATCGCACATGAAAATTTTCATGGATTCAAGTCAAAGAAAAGAAAAGGCAGCTTTATGGCTATAAAACCGGATATGGAAAAATCGTATGATAAAGTAGAAAGAGAATTCTTAAAAGGTGTACTTGAAAAGTTCGGTTTTGGAGACAAATTTTAGAAATGGATCGAAGAGTGTATCTCTACAATCTCATATTTCATATTAATCAACGTTTCCCCCACTACTATCTTTATACCACAAAGAGGACTCCGACAAGGCGACCTCCTTGATAGCTTATGTAATTATTGTAAATAAAGGGTGCCCTAATTTAATTATGTAAACCCATATCCTTATTAATATGAGCCGTCTGATGACGGAAACCCCTAAGGGGAATTTATCCAAATCTCACATGGTATCAGAGGACTCGCTCTTCTAACCTCTTCTGCTTCCAAAACCCTAAGGCCGTCACCACCGCCTCTTTCGTTCCTCTTCACAACATTCCTCGATGGTTGTAGAACGGAAATCCTCATTCTATTCTGCCCTCGGAATCTCAAATATCATGAACAACATTTCCCTCGTCCTCAATCATGGCACTCTACGCTTCTTGGGTCACCTTATTTCGCGTTACTGCAAAAGCACACAACGTTCTCGATCATATCGATGAAAAGGTTCCCAAACCCACGGATATTGATGATTCGATATGGCTCCAAGTAGACGTTGTTGTTCTTCAATGGATTTACAATACGGTTTCTGGAGATATTCTTCTACAAATTCTCGATTCCGATGATACCGCGCTTCAGGCATGGAGTCGAGTAAAGGATATTTTTCAAGATAACAAGAACACCCACGCCGTCTATCTTGAACATGAGTTTTCTAACTGTAAGCTCTTTGGTTTTCGGTCTATTAACGCTTACTGTCAACAACTCAAATCATTAGCAGATCAACTCAAAGGCGTTGGTTCTCCGGTACCTGCAAACCGCCTTGTTCTTCAACTTATATCGGGTTTACCCGCTGAATACAATTTCGCGGCTAGTTTCATTCAGCAATCAGACCCTCTTCCGAGCTTCACCAAAGCTCTTTCGTAGTTACTCCTCGAAGAAACTCGAATGGCTTCTCAAACGAGCTCCGGGAATCCGTCATCGGCCCTCACTGTTGTAAATCGTTCTCCGGTCGTCGGCACACCAGTGTCACTGCCGCCCACTCCACCGGAACAACCAGGGAACCGCCGTGGACGTGGCCGTAAGAATCGGACCCGTGGCACCGGCGGTCAAAAGCAGCAGCAACCTCCTCGGCGTGTTTGGATTAGGGCACTGTTTAGATGGACTCCTCAGTCTTCTCCTAGTGGCCGCCTACCTAACATTCGCCTCAGGCCCATTATCCGATAGGCCCATATCCACAACAGTAGGCCCACAGCTCCTTTCCTGCTTCTCAAATTGGCCTTCTTGGGTCTGGACCCTCTCAGCAAGCATCTCAAGCCCATTTTTCTACGGATATGCAGCTCACCAGCCTGGATGCGTCATTTGATGCGATGCCTCTCAACCCGCCGGATAATTATTGGTACATGGATACGGGCACCACCTCATACATGACGAATAATTAAGGTATGCTCTCGTCTTTTTCCCATAATGGTTCTTTAAATTCGATTATTGTTGGGAATGGTATGCGTATTCCTTCTACAAGTCTTGGACATACCGTTCTTCCCACCACTAAAAATCGTTTACACTTATCCAATGTCCTAATTGCTCCACAAAGTGTCAAAAACTTAGTATTTGTTCGTCGTTTTACCACGGATAACAGTGTCTCAATAGGATTTGACCCTTTCGGTTTTTCTGTGAAGGATCTACACACAAGGATCACACGTGTGAGATGTAATAGTTCCTGGAAACTCTATCTTGTCATGAGTCCTTCTACTCATCCACATCACGCTCTTTTGGTTGCATCTTCTAACCTTTGGCATGCACATCTCGGTCATCCCGGTTCCTCTGTTTTAGAATTTCTTAGAAAGTCTTCTTTTTTTCGATGTAATAAGTCTAATTTGGCTCATCTTTGTCATGCTTGCCAATTACGAAAATATCATCGGTTGCATTTTGTTAGGTCTCGTACCAGTTCCATTGCGCCGTTTGACATTATTCACAGTGATTTTTGGACCACTCCAATCCCTAGTCGAGAAGGCTTTAAATATTACTTACTTTTTCTTGATCATTTTTCTCATTTTCTATGGGTTTATCCAATCAAATTCAAATCTCAAATTTTTGAGTTATTTGTTCAATTTCACCAACTTATCAAAACTCAATTTCACCTTTCTATCAAAGCTTTCAATGTGACATGGGCCGAGAATTCAACAACCATAACTTTCACAAGTTCTTTGTTGATAATGGGCTAGTGTTCCGGTTCTCTTGTCTGCACACTTCTCCATAAAATGGCAAAGCCGAACGAGTCATTCGAACGATCAATAACATGATGCAATAACTCTTATTTCACACCTTCATTCCAATCTCCTATTGGCCCCATGCCATGGAGATTTCTTGCTACCTCCTTAACATCCTTTCATCCTCTTCTATTCAAAATCAATCTCCCACCCAAAAGTTGTATCTTACAACACCTTCCTATGATCATCTCCAGGTATTTTGTTGCCTTTGATACCCTAATCAAAGTGCGACAATCTCCCACAAACTCCAACAACGCACTACTCCTTGCGTTTTCTTTGGATATCACAACCATCATAGAGGCTACAAGTGTTTAGATATCAAAACCCACAAAATTATCATTTCTCGTCACGTCACATTCGACGAGACGGTTTTTCCCTTCGCTAACAGCTCCCGTAGTTCCCCGGAATTTTTAGCAGCTCGGTCTTATGATGATGACACTTCCCTTTACCTTTTGGAAAAGTTGTTTCACCCAGCCGGCCCATCCTCTCCTTCACCTTCTTCCGGCCCATGCCTAGTGTCCTCCCACACTTCCCCTTTGGCCACACGCTCCATACCTGCTGGGCCCAACACCTCTCCTCTCGCCCAAACTTTTCCTTCCGCCTCCTCTAGCCCGTTTGTC
Organism: Fagopyrum esculentum; assembly: GCA_033239045.1. NCBI lineage: Eukaryota > Viridiplantae > Streptophyta > Magnoliopsida > Caryophyllales > Polygonaceae > Fagopyrum > Fagopyrum esculentum. The sequence continues at coordinate 93,853,559 of BSUD01000005.1, forward strand.
TTCCCTGACGCTCTTCCCAGCACAGCAACTGCCCCAAGTCCGCCCAACCCAACGTCTATCCCACACCTTGTAGTTGCTTCCAATTTCCCAGCTCAGCCTCTCTTAAATAATCCGTCGGACCAGCCCACCACAGTACCACACCACCCTTATACACGAAGTCAATCCGGCATCGTCAAACCGAATCCCATTTTTGACTTATCCGTTTCGACCGCTCCTTTACCCCAATTCTCAAATCCCACAATGTAGCCCTTCAAGACCCTATTGGACCGCTTCCATGCTCGATGAGTATCGAGCCCTTATGCGGAATAAAACTTGGGTCCTGATACCTCGTCCTGCGAATGCTAATATTGTGCGATGCATGTGGATTTTTACGCATAAGTACAGGTTTGATGGATCCCTGGAGCGATACAAGGCTCGTTTAGTTGCTAACGGTTGTTCTCAACAGGTTGGCATTGAGTGTGATGAGACTCAGTCTTGGTCAGCAAGGAAAGAAACGCCCAATCAAGTTTGTAACTTCACCCAAAATCCAGTAATAAGGATTTATTATTCATTTGCTTTATATATATTAGAGTTAAATTCCATATTGTCTTTCATTTGAATAGTTACTTTGGACTAGGAATTTAACATGTATTTGCATATACTATGCGTATAGAAGAGTCCAACTCAAATTAACATGCAATTAGTGCACACTTAATCCATACTTTCCAAATTTCTGTCTTTCATTATGACTTATGACTGTGTAAATTGGATTAGAGATGGTGGGTAAATAACACCCAATGTTCCCTTATAGTGCCTTTTCATGCTATTTTGATATCTAATCATAAGGATGAATAGGATGATTCATATATTTTAATTTAGTCAATATGATGGCTAAAATCAAGGACAAATAAAAGAGAATTAATTTGTCTTAGAGAATTTTTAAGGTTAGTTAATCGGTGATGTACCAATCACGTTACTGAGCTAGACTCCCCTTTTCATTTTTTTTGTGCGGTTAGGAAAAAGCCTAAAGAGAACTCCTCATAACCAACTGTCTCTTTTAATCGGTCAACGTTAGGGTTCCGTTGCACATGACTTAGGCCTTGACTTGGTACAAAAATGATTGTTAACCAGTCGAGTATCTTACTCGATTTAACGATATACCATTCTATAAATAATTTGTATTTATATAAATTTGACCCTTAACATTCCCATTGTAAAGTTTAATGGGTTTTTCCCACAAGGTTCGCCATCCTCATCGGATATTTCTTCCCATCAGAGACTTCTCCAACCCCGTATTCGGATTCAGTGTTTGTTGGGGGAGGATATATGCTATGGATGATGTTAACAACTAAATGTGTTGGTAATGTTGTGAGTGTAACTTTACGAGGCATTCCAATTTTCTAATATGGAGTAACTTGTTACGAGTAAGTTAACAGAGAAAGTTTTTCTCACGAAACAACTATAGCAACTAGCAACCACTACTAAGTATGACATCAACTCATAAATCATGAGGCATCCCCTTCGTATTCTCCGTTAGGGTTCCCCGTCAGAATCCCCATTTGGGTTCCCCATCGGATTTCCCGTCGAGTTTTCCCGACGGGTTTGGGTTTGGATCGGGGAGTGGAGCAAATACCCCTATCTTCATCCCCATCCCATCCCCAAGAGGGGAATCAATTTTCAACCCATCTCCGTCCACGATCCCGTTTAAAATCCCAATCCACTTGACGGGTTATGCCCGCAAATTTTGGGGAATCCCCAACCCATTTACACCCCTACTATTGAATGATTTCATGCCTGAAAATCATGTGTACATCAAGGGATCCGCTACTTCAATATTGACTTGAATTTAAGTTCAGATTATCCGCTATCTTGGTTTCAATTTGTTAAATGTACCATAATTAGTTACGTGGTTAGTAAGTAAGCAATCAAGGATACCCTTTTAGACATTAGGTGTGACAAATCTGCAGGACCTGATGGCATGCCTGCTGATTTCAATTAGAAATGTTGTCACATTGTTGGGCCAACAGTCATTAGGGCAGTAAAAAGTTTTTATAGAACCGGAAAAATACTAAGACAAGTCAATCAAACATTCATTTTCTTACTTCCAAAAACGGATAATCCAACAACAACTTCCCATTACAAACCTATAAGCCTAGTATCAAATGTGTACAAAATTATTGCAAAAATTTTGGCAAAAAGACTAAGCGTACTTCTCCCTAAATTAATTTACCCATTTCAAAGTGCTTTCATTAAAAATAGAGCAATCCATGACAATGTGCTCATCGCACATGAAAATTTTCATGGATTCAAGTCAAAGAAAAGAAAAGGCAGCTTTATGGCTATAAAACCGGATATGGAAAAATCGTATGATAAAGTAGAAAGAGAATTCTTAAAAGGTGTACTTGAAAAGTTCGGTTTTGGAGACAAATTTTAGAAATGGATCGAAGAGTGTATCTCTACAATCTCATATTTCATATTAATCAACGTTTCCCCCACTACTATCTTTATACCACAAAGAGGACTCCGACAAGGCGACCTCCTTGATAGCTTATGTAATTATTGTAAATAAAGGGTGCCCTAATTTAATTATGTAAACCCATATCCTTATTAATATGAGCCGTCTGATGACGGAAACCCCTAAGGGGAATTTATCCAAATCTCACATGGTATCAGAGGACTCGCTCTTCTAACCTCTTCTGCTTCCAAAACCCTAAGGCCGTCACCACCGCCTCTTTCGTTCCTCTTCACAACATTCCTCGATGGTTGTAGAACGGAAATCCTCATTCTATTCTGCCCTCGGAATCTCAAATATCATGAACAACATTTCCCTCGTCCTCAATCATGGCACTCTACGCTTCTTGGGTCACCTTATTTCGCGTTACTGCAAAAGCACACAACGTTCTCGATCATATCGATGAAAAGGTTCCCAAACCCACGGATATTGATGATTCGATATGGCTCCAAGTAGACGTTGTTGTTCTTCAATGGATTTACAATACGGTTTCTGGAGATATTCTTCTACAAATTCTCGATTCCGATGATACCGCGCTTCAGGCATGGAGTCGAGTAAAGGATATTTTTCAAGATAACAAGAACACCCACGCCGTCTATCTTGAACATGAGTTTTCTAACTGTAAGCTCTTTGGTTTTCGGTCTATTAACGCTTACTGTCAACAACTCAAATCATTAGCAGATCAACTCAAAGGCGTTGGTTCTCCGGTACCTGCAAACCGCCTTGTTCTTCAACTTATATCGGGTTTACCCGCTGAATACAATTTCGCGGCTAGTTTCATTCAGCAATCAGACCCTCTTCCGAGCTTCACCAAAGCTCTTTCGTAGTTACTCCTCGAAGAAACTCGAATGGCTTCTCAAACGAGCTCCGGGAATCCGTCATCGGCCCTCACTGTTGTAAATCGTTCTCCGGTCGTCGGCACACCAGTGTCACTGCCGCCCACTCCACCGGAACAACCAGGGAACCGCCGTGGACGTGGCCGTAAGAATCGGACCCGTGGCACCGGCGGTCAAAAGCAGCAGCAACCTCCTCGGCGTGTTTGGATTAGGGCACTGTTTAGATGGACTCCTCAGTCTTCTCCTAGTGGCCGCCTACCTAACATTCGCCTCAGGCCCATTATCCGATAGGCCCATATCCACAACAGTAGGCCCACAGCTCCTTTCCTGCTTCTCAAATTGGCCTTCTTGGGTCTGGACCCTCTCAGCAAGCATCTCAAGCCCATTTTTCTACGGATATGCAGCTCACCAGCCTGGATGCGTCATTTGATGCGATGCCTCTCAACCCGCCGGATAATTATTGGTACATGGATACGGGCACCACCTCATACATGACGAATAATTAAGGTATGCTCTCGTCTTTTTCCCATAATGGTTCTTTAAATTCGATTATTGTTGGGAATGGTATGCGTATTCCTTCTACAAGTCTTGGACATACCGTTCTTCCCACCACTAAAAATCGTTTACACTTATCCAATGTCCTAATTGCTCCACAAAGTGTCAAAAACTTAGTATTTGTTCGTCGTTTTACCACGGATAACAGTGTCTCAATAGGATTTGACCCTTTCGGTTTTTCTGTGAAGGATCTACACACAAGGATCACACGTGTGAGATGTAATAGTTCCTGGAAACTCTATCTTGTCATGAGTCCTTCTACTCATCCACATCACGCTCTTTTGGTTGCATCTTCTAACCTTTGGCATGCACATCTCGGTCATCCCGGTGCCTCTGTTTTAGAATTTCTTAGAAAGTCTTCTTTTTTTCGATGTAATAAGTCTAATTTGGCTCATCTTTGTCATGCTTGCCAATTACGAAAATATCATCGGTTGCCTTTTGTTAGGTCTCGTACCAGTTCCATTGCGCCGTTTGACATTATTCACAGTGATTTTTGGACCACTCCAATCCCTAGTCGAGAAGGCTTTAAATATTACTTACTTTTTCTTGATCATTTTTCTCATTTTCTATGGGTTTATCCAATCAAATTCAAATCTCAAATTTTTGAGTTATTTGTTCAATTTCACCAACTTATCAAAACTCAATTTCACCTTTCTATCAAAGCTTTCAATGTGACATGGGCCGAGAATTCAACAACCATAACTTTCACAAGTTCTTTGTTGATAATGGGCTAGTGTTCCGGTTCTCTTGTCTGCACACTTCTCCATAAAATGGCAAAGCCGAACGAGTCATTCGAACGATCAATAACATGATGCAATAACTCTTATTTCACACCTTCATTCCAATCTCCTATTGGCCCCATGCCATGGAGATTTCTTGCTACCTCCTTAACATCCTTTCATCCTCTTCTATTCAAAATCAATCTCCCACCCAAAAGTTGTATCTTACAACACCTTCCTATGATCATCTCCAGGTATTTTGTTGCCTTTGATACCCTAATCAAAGTGCGACAATCTCCCACAAACTCCAACAACGCACTACTCCTTGCGTTTTCTTTGGATATCACAACCATCATAGAGGCTACAAGTGTTTAGATATCAAAACCCACAAAATTATCATTTCTCGTCACGTCACATTCGACGAGACGGTTTTTCCCTTCGCTAACAGCTCCCGTAGTTCCCCGGAATTTTTAGCAGCTCGGTCTTATGATGATGACACTTCCCTTTACCTTTTGGAAAAGTTGTTTCACCCAGCCGGCCCATCCTCTCCTTCACCTTCTTCCGGCCCATGCCTAGTGTCCTCCCACACTTCCCCTTTGGCCACACGCTCCATACCTGCTGGGCCCAACACCTCTCCTCTCGCCCAAACTTTTCCTTCCGCCTCCTCTAGCCCGTTTGTCTTCCCTGACGCTCTTCCCAGCACAGCAACTGCCCCAAGTCCGCCCAACCCAACGTCTATCCCACACCTTGTAGCTGCTTCCAATTTCCCAGCTCAGCCTCTCTTAAATAATCCGTCGGACCAGCCCACCACAGTACCACACCGCCCTTATACACGAAGTCAATCCGGCATCGTCAAACCGAATCCCATTTTTGACTTATCCGTTTCGACCGCTCCTTTACCCCAATTCTCAAATCCCACAATGTAGCCCTTCAAGACCCTATTGGACCGCTTCCATGCTCGATGAGTATCGAGCCCTTATGCGGAATAAAACTTGGGTCCTGATACCTCGTCCTGCGAATGCTAATATTGTGCGATGCATGTGGATTTTTACGCATAAGTACAGGTTTGATGGATCCCTGGAGCGATACAAGGCTCGTTTAGTTGCTAACGGTTGTTCTCAACAGGTTGGCATTGAGTGTGATGAGACTCAGTCTTGGTCAGCAAGGAAAGAAACGCCCAATCAAGTTTGTAACTTCACCCAAAATCCAGTAATAAGGATTTATTATTCATTTGCTTTATATATATTAGAGTTAAATTCCATATTGTCTTTCATTTGAATAGTTACTTTGGACTAGGAATTTAACATGTATTTGCATATACTATGCGTATAGAAGAGTCCAACTCAAATTAACATGCAATTAGTGCACACTTAATCCATACTTTCCAAATTTCTGTCTTTCATTATGACTTATGACTGTGTAAATTGGATTAGAGATGGTGGGTAAATAACACCCAATGTTCCCTTATAGTGCCTTTTCATGCTATTTTGATATCTAATCATAAGGATGAATAGGATGATTCATATATTTTAATTTAGTCAATATGATGGCTAAAATCAAGGACAAATAAAAGAGAATTAATTTGTCTTAGAGAATTTTTAAGGTTAGTTAATCGGTGATGTACCAATCACGTTACTGAGCTAGACTCCCCTTTTCATTTTTTTTGTGCGGTTAGGAAAAAGCTTAAAGAGAACTCCTCATAACCAACTGTCTCTTTTAATCGGTCAACGTTAGGGTTCCGTTGCACATGACTTAGGCCTTGACTTGGTACAAAAATGATTGTTAACCAGTCGAGTATCTTACTCGATTTAACGATATACCATTCTATAAATAATTTGTATTTATATAAATTTGACCCTTAACATTCCCATTGTAAAGTTTAATGGGTTTTTCCCACAAGGTTCGCCATCCTCATCGGATATTTCTTCCCATCAGAGACTTCTCCAACCCCGTATTCGGATTCAGTGTTTGTTGGGGGAGGATATATGCTATGGATGATGTTAACAACTAAATGTGTTGGTAATGTTGTGAGTGTAACTTTACGAGGCATTCCAATTTTCTAATATGGAGTAACTTGTTACGAGTAAGTTAACAAAGAAAGTTTTTCTCACGAAACAACTATAGCAACTAGCAACCACTACTAAGTATGACATCAACTCATAAATCATGAGGCATCCCCTTCGTATTCTCCGTTAGGGTTCCCCGTCAGAATCCCCATTGGGGTTCCCCATCGGATTTCCCGTCGAGTTTTCTCGACGGGTTTGGGTTTGGATCGGGGAGTGGAGCAAATACCCCTATCTTCATCCCCATCCCATCCCCAAGAGGGGAATCAATTTTCAACCCATCTCCGTCCACGATCCCGTTTAAAATCCCAATCCACTTGACGGGTTATACCCGCAAATTTTGGGGAATCCCCAACCCATTTACACCCCTACTATTGAATGATTTCATGCCTGAAAATCATGTGTACATCAAGGGATCCGCTACTTCAATATTGACTTGAATTTAAGTTCAGATTATCCGCTATCTTGGTTTCAATTTGTTAAATGTACCATAATTAGTTACGTGGTTAGTAAGTAAGCAATGAAGGATACCCTTTTAGACATTAGGTGTGACAAATCTGCAGGACCTGATGGGATGCCTGCTGATTTCAATTAGAAATGTTGTCACATTGTTGGGCCAACAGTCATTAGGGCAGTAAAAAGTTTTTATAGAACCGGAAAAATACTAAGACAAGTCAATCAAACATTCATTTTCTTACTTCCAAAAACGGATAATCCAACAACAACTTCCCATTACAAACCTATAAGCCTAGTATCAAATGTGTACAAAATTATTGCAAAAATTTTGGCAAAAAGACTAAGCGTACTTCTCCCTAAATTAATTTACCCATTTCAAAGTGCTTTCATTAAAAATAGAGCAATCCATGACAATGTGCTCATCGCACATGAAAATTTTCATGGATTCAAGTCAAAGAAAAGAAAAGGCAGCTTTATGGCTATAAAACCGGATATGGAAAAATCGTATGATAAAGTAGAAAGAGAATTCTTAAAAGGTGTACTTGAAAAGTTCGGTTTTGGAGACAAATTTTAGAAATGGATCGAAGAGTGTATCTCTACAATCTCATATTTCATATTAATCAACGTTTCCCCC
>BSUD01000005.1:93862083-93888691 GCA_033239045.1 Fagopyrum esculentum
AAAAACTTAGTATTTGTTCGTCGTTTTACTACGGATAACAGTGTCTCAATAGGATTTGACCCTTTCGGTTTTTCTGTGAAGGATCTACACACAGGGATCACACGTGTGAGATGTAATAGTTCCTGGAAACTCTATCTTGTCATGAGTCCTTCTACTCATCCACATCACGCTCTTTTGGTTGCATCTTCTAACCTTTGGCATGCACATCTCGGTCATCCCGGTGCCTCTGTTTTAGAATTTCTTAGAAAGTCTTCTTTTTTTCGATGTAATAAGTCTAATTTGGCTCATCTTTGTCATGCTTGCCAATTAGGAAAATATCATCGGTTGCCTTTTGTTAGGTCTCGTACCAGTTCCATTGCGCCGTTTGACATTATTCACAGTGATTTTTGGACCACTCCAATCCCTAGTCGAGAAGGCTTTAAATATTACTTACTTTTTCTTGATCATTTTTCTCATTTTCTATGGGTTTATCCAATCAAATTCAAATCTCAAATTTTTGAGTTATTTGTTCAATTTCACCAACTTATCAAAACTCAATTTCACCTTTCTATCAAAGCTTTCAATGTGACATGGGCCGAGAATTCAACAACCATAACTTTCACAAGTTCTTTGTTGATAATGGGCTAGTGTTCCGGTTCTCTTGTCTGCACACTTCTCCATAAAATGGCAAAGCCGAACGAGTCATTCGAACGATCAATAACATGATGCTATCACTCTTATTTCACACCTTCATTCCAATCTCCTATTGGCCCCATGCCATGGAGATTTCTTGCTACCTCCTTAACATCCTTTCATCCTCTTCTATTCAAAATCAATCTCCCACCCAAAAGTTGTATCTTACAACACCTTCCTATGATCATCTCCAGGTATTTTGTTGCCTTTGATACCCTAATCAAAGTGCGACAATCTCCCACAAACTCCAACAACGCACTACTTCTTGCGTTTTCTTTGGATATCACAACCATCATAGAGGCTACAAGTGTTTAGATATCAAAACCCACAAAATTATCATTTCTCGTCACGTCACATTCGACGAGACGGTTTTTCCCTTCGCTAACAGCTCCCGTAGTTCCCCGGAATTTTTAGCAGCTCGGTCTTATGATGATGACACTTCCCTTTACCTTTTGGAAAAGTTGTTTCACCCAGCCGGCCCATCCTCTCCTTCACCTTCTTCCGGCCCATGCCTAGTGTCCTCCCACACTTCCCCTTTGGCCACACGCTCCATACCTGCTGGGCCCAACACCTCTCCTCTCGCCCAAACTTTTCCTTCCGCCTCCTCTAGCCCGTTTGTCTTCCCTGACGCTCTTCCCAGCACAGCAACTGCCCCAAGTCCGCCCAACCCAACGTCTATCCCACACCTTGTAGCTGCTTCCAATTTCCCAGCTCAGCCTCTCTTAAATAATCCGTCGGACCAGCCCACCACAGTACCACACCGCCCTTATACACGAAGTCAATCCGGCATCGTCAAACCGAATCCCATTTTTGACTTATCCGTTTCGACCGCTCCTTTACCCCAATTCTCAAATCCCACAATGTAGCCCTTCAAGACCCTATTGGACCGCTTCCATGCTCGATGAGTATCGAGCCCTTATGCGGAATAAAACTTGGGTCCTGATACCTCGTCTTGCGAATGCTAATATTGTGCGATGCATGTGGATTTTTACGCATAAGTACAGGTTTGATGGATCCCTGGAGCGATACAAGGCTCGTTTAGTTGCTAACGGTTGTTCTCAACAGGTTGGCATTGAGTGTGATGAGACTCAGTCTTGGTCAGCAAGGAAAGAAACGCCCAATCAAGTTTGTAACTTCACCCAAAATCCAGTAATAAGGATTTATTATTCATTTGCTTTATATATATTAGAGTTAAATTCCATATTGTCTTTCATTTGAATAGTTACTTTGGACTAGGAATTTAACATGTATTTGCATATACTATGCGTATAGAAGAGTCCAACTCAAATTAACATGCAATTAGTGCACACTTAATCCATACTTTCCAAATTTCTGTCTTTCATTATGACTTATGACTGTGTAAATTGGATTAGAGATGGTGGGTAAATAACACCCAATGTTCCCTTATAGTGCCTTTTCATGCTATTTTGATATCTAATCATAAGGATGAATAGGATGATTCATATATTTTAATTTAGTCAATATGATGGCTAAAATCAAGGACAAATAAAAGAGAATTAATTTGTCTTAGAGAATTTTTAAGGTTAGTTAATCGGTGATGTACCAATCACGTTACTGAGCTAGACTCCCCTTTTCATTTTTTTTGTGCGGTTAGGAAAAAGCTTAAAGAGAACTCCTCATAACCAACTGTCTCTTTTAATCGGTCAACGTTAGGGTTCCGTTGCACATGACTTAGGCCTTGACTTGGTACAAAAATGATTGTTAACCAGTCGAGTATCTTACTCGATTTAACGATATACCATTCTATAAATAATTTGTATTTATATAAATTTGACCCTTAACATTCCCATTGTAAAGTTTAATGGGTTTTTCCCACAAGGTTCGCCATCCTCATCGGATATTTCTTCCCATCAGAGACTTCTCCAACCCCGTATTCGGATTCAGTGTTTGTTGGGGGAGGATATATGCTATGGATGATGTTAACAACTAAATGTGTTGGTAATGTTGTGAGTGTAACTTTACGAGGCATTCCAATTTTCTAATATGGAGTAACTTGTTACGAGTAAGTTAACAAAGAAAGTTTTTCTCACGAAACAACTATAGCAACTAGCAACCACTACTAAGTATGACATCAACTCATAAATCATGAGGCATCCCCTTCGTATTCTCCGTTAGGGTTCCCCGTCAGAATCCCCATTGGGGTTCCCCATCGGATTTCCCGTCGAGTTTTCTCGACGGGTTTGGGTTTGGATCGGGGAGTGGAGCAAATACCCCTATCTTCATCCCCATCCCATCCCCAAGAGGGGAATCAATTTTCAACCCATCTCCGTCCACGATCCCGTTTAAAATCCCAATCCACTTGACGGGTTATACCCGCAAATTTTGGGGAATCCCCAACCCATTTACACCCCTACTATTGAATGATTTCATGCCTGAAAATCATGTGTACATCAAGGGATCCGCTACTTCAATATTGACTTGAATTTAAGTTCAGATTATCCGCTATCTTGGTTTCAATTTGTTAAATGTACCATAATTAGTTACGTGGTTAGTAAGTAAGCAATGAAGGATACCCTTTTAGACATTAGGTGTGACAAATCTGCAGGACCTGATGGGATGCCTGCTGATTTCAATTAGAAATGTTGTCACATTGTTGGGCCAACAGTCATTAGGGCAGTAAAAAGTTTTTATAGAACCGGAAAAATACTAAGACAAGTCAATCAAACATTCATTTTCTTACTTCCAAAAACGGATAATCCAACAACAACTTCCCATTACAAACCTATAAGCCTAGTATCAAATGTGTACAAAATTATTGCAAAAATTTTGGCAAAAAGACTAAGCGTACTTCTCCCTAAATTAATTTACCCATTTCAAAGTGCTTTCATTAAAAATAGAGCAATCCATGACAATGTGCTCATCGCACATGAAAATTTTCATGGATTCAAGTCAAAGAAAAGAAAAGGCAGCTTTATGGCTATAAAACCGGATATGGAAAAATCGTATGATAAAGTAGAAAGAGAATTCTTAAAAGGTGTACTTGAAAAGTTCGGTTTTGGAGACAAATTTTAGAAATGGATCGAAGAGTGTATCTCTACAATCTCATATTTCATATTAATCAACGTTTCCCCCACTACTATCTTTATACCACAAAGAGGACTCCGACAAGGCGACCTCCTTGATAGCTTATGTAATTATTGTAAATAAAGGGTGCCCTAATTTAATTATGTAAACCCATATCCTTATTAATATGAGCCGTCTGATGACGGAAACCCCTAAGGGGAATTTATCCAAATCTCACATGGTATCAGAGGACTCGCTCTTCTAACCTCTTCTGCTTCCAAAACCCTAAGGCCGTCACCACCGCCTCTTTCGTTCCTCTTCACAACATTCCTCGATGGTTGTAGAACGGAAATCCTCATTCTATTCTGCCCTCGGAATCTCAAATATCATGAACAACATTTCCCTCGTCCTCAATCATGGCACTCTACGCTTCTTGGGTCACCTTATTTCGCGTTACTGCAAAAGCACACAACGTTCTCGATCATATCGATGAAAAGGTTCCCAAACCCACGGATATTGATGATTCGATATGGCTCCAAGTAGACGTTGTTGTTCTTCAATGGATTTACAATACGGTTTCTGGAGATATTCTTCTACAAATTCTCGATTCCGATGATACCGCGCTTCAGGCATGGAGTCGAGTAAAGGATATTTTTCAAGATAACAAGAACACCCACGCCGTCTATCTTGAACATGAGTTTTCTAACTGTAAGCTCTTTGGTTTTCGGTCTATTAACGCTTACTGTCAACAACTCAAATCATTAGCAGATCAACTCAAAGGCGTTGGTTCTCCGGTACCTGCAAACCGCCTTGTTCTTCAACTTATATCGGGTTTACCCGCTGAATACAATTTCGCGGCTAGTTTCATTCAGCAATCAGACCCTCTTCCGAGCTTCACCAAAGCTCTTTCGTAGTTACTCCTCGAAGAAACTCGAATGGCTTCTCAAACGAGCTCCGGGAATCCGTCATCGGCCCTCACTGTTGTAAATCGTTCTCCGGTCGTCGGCACACCAGTGTCACTGCCGCCCACTCCACCGGAACAACCAGGGAACCGCCGTGGACGTGGCCGTAAGAATCGGACCCGTGGCACCGGCGGTCAAAAGCAGCAGCAACCTCCTCGGCGTGTTTGGATTAGGGCACTGTTTAGATGGACTCCTCAGTCTTCTCCTAGTGGCCGCCTACCTAACATTCGCCTCAGGCCCATTATCCGATAGGCCCATATCCACAACAGTAGGCCCACAGCTCCTTTCCTGCTTCTCAAATTGGCCTTCTTGGGTCTGGACCCTCTCAGCAAGCATCTCAAGCCCATTTTTCTACGGATATGCAGCTCACCAGCCTGGATGCGTCATTTGATGCGATGCCTCTCAACCCGCCGGATAATTATTGGTACATGGATACGGGCACCACCTCATACATGACGAATAATTCAGGTATGCTCTCGTCTTTTTCCCATAATGGTTCTTTAAATTCGATTATTGTTGGGAATGGTATGCGTATTCCTTCTACAAGTCTTGGACATACCGTTCTTCCCACCACTAAAAATCGTTTACACTTATCCAATGTCCTAATTGCTCCACAAAGTGTGAAAAACTTAGTATTTGTTCGTCGTTTTACTACGGATAACAGTGTCTCAATAGGATTTGACCCTTTCGGTTTTTCTGTGAAGGATCTACACACAGGGATCACACGTGTGAGATGTAATAGTTCCTGGAAACTCTATCTTGTCATGAGTCCTTCTACTCATCCACATCACGCTCTTTTGGTTGCATCTTCTAACCTTTGGCATGCACATCTCGGTCATCCCGGTGCCTCTGTTTTAGAATTTCTTAGAAAGTCTTCTTTTTTTCGATGTAATAAGTCTAATTTGGCTCATCTTTGTCATGCTTGCCAATTAGGAAAATATCATCGGTTGCCTTTTGTTAGGTCTCGTACCAGTTCCATTGCGCCGTTTGACATTATTCACAGTGATTTTTGGACCACTCCAATCCCTAGTCGAGAAGGCTTTAAATATTACTTACTTTTTCTTGATCATTTTTCTCATTTTCTATGGGTTTATCCAATCAAATTCAAATCTCAAATTTTTGAGTTATTTGTTCAATTTCACCAACTTATCAAAACTCAATTTCACCTTTCTATCAAAGCTTTCAATGTGACATGGGCCGAGAATTCAACAACCATAACTTTCACAAGTTCTTTGTTGATAATGGGCTAGTGTTCCGGTTCTCTTGTCTGCACACTTCTCCATAAAATGGCAAAGCCGAACGAGTCATTCGAACGATCAATAACATGATGCTATCACTCTTATTTCACACCTTCATTCCAATCTCCTATTGGCCCCATGCCATGGAGATTTCTTGCTACCTCCTTAACATCCTTTCATCCTCTTCTATTCAAAATCAATCTCCCACCCAAAAGTTGTATCTTACAACACCTTCCTATGATCATCTCCAGGTATTTTGTTGCCTTTGATACCCTAATCAAAGTGCGACAATCTCCCACAAACTCCAACAACGCACTACTTCTTGCGTTTTCTTTGGATATCACAACCATCATAGAGGCTACAAGTGTTTAGATATCAAAACCCACAAAATTATCATTTCTCGTCACGTCACATTCGACGAGACGGTTTTTCCCTTCGCTAACAGCTCCCGTAGTTCCCCGGAATTTTTAGCAGCTCGGTCTTATGATGATGACACTTCCCTTTACCTTTTGGAAAAGTTGTTTCACCCAGCCGGCCCATCCTCTCCTTCACCTTCTTCCGGCCCATGCCTAGTGTCCTCCCACACTTCCCCTTTGGCCACACGCTCCATACCTGCTGGGCCCAACACCTCTCCTCTCGCCCAAACTTTTCCTTCCGCCTCCTCTAGCCCGTTTGTCTTCCCTGACGCTCTTCCCAGCACAGCAACTGCCCCAAGTCCGCCCAACCCAACGTCTATCCCACACCTTGTAGTTGCTTCCAATTTCCCAGCTCAGCCTCTCTTAAATAATCCGTCGGACCAGCCCACCACAGTACCACACCACCCTTATACACGAAGTCAATCCGGCATCGTCAAACCGAATCCCATTTTTGACTTATCCGTTTCGACCGCTCCTTTACCCCAATTCTCAAATCCCACAATGTAGCCCTTCAAGACCCTATTGGACCGCTTCCATGCTCGATGAGTATCGAGCCCTTATGCGGAATAAAACTTGGGTCCTGATACCTCGTCCTGCGAATGCTAATATTGTGCGATGCATGTGGATTTTTACGCATAAGTACAGGTTTGATGGATCCCTGGAGCGATACAAGGCTCGTTTAGTTGCTAACGGTTGTTCTCAACAGGTTGGCATTGAGTGTGATGAGACTCAGTCTTGGTCAGCAAGGAAAGAAACGCCCAATCAAGTTTGTAACTTCACCCAAAATCCAGTAATAAGGATTTATTATTCATTTGCTTTATATATATTAGAGTTAAATTCCATATTGTCTTTCATTTGAATAGTTACTTTGGACTAGGAATTTAACATGTATTTGCATATACTATGCGTATAGAAGAGTCCAACTCAAATTAACATGCAATTAGTGCACACTTAATCCATACTTTCCAAATTTCTGTCTTTCATTATGACTTATGACTGTGTAAATTGGATTAGAGATGGTGGGTAAATAACACCCAATGTTCCCTTATAGTGCCTTTTCATGCTATTTTGATATCTAGTCATAAGGATGAATAGGATGATTCATATATTTTAATTTAGTCAATATGATGGCTAAAATCAAGGACAAATAAAAGAGAATTAATTTGTCTTAGAGAATTTTTAAGGTTAGTTAATCGGTGATGTACCAATCACGTTACTGAGCTAGACTCCCCTTTTCATTTTTTTTGTGCGGTTAGGAAAAAGCCTAAAGAGAACTCCTCATAACCAACTGTCTCTTTTAATCGGTCAACGTTAGGGTTCCGTTGCACATGACTTAGGCCTTGACTTGGTACAAAAATGATTGTTAACCAGTCGAGTATCTTACTCGATTTAACGATATACCATTCTATAAATAATTTGTATTTATATAAATTTGACCCTTAACATTCCCATTGTAAAGTTTAATGGGTTTTTCCCACAAGGTTCGCCATCCTCATCGGATATTTCTTCCCATCAGAGACTTCTCCAACCCCGTATTCGGATTCAGTGTTTGTTGGGGGAGGATATATGCTATGGATGATGTTAACAACTAAATGTGTTGGTAATGTTGTGAGTGTAACTTTACGAGGCATTCCAATTTTCTAATATGGAGTAACTTGTTACGAGTAAGTTAACAAAGAAAGTTTTTCTCACGAAACAACTATAGCAACTAGCAACCACTACTAAGTATGACATCAACTCATAAATCATGAGGCATCCCCGTCGTATTCTCCGTTAGGGTTCCCCGTCAGAATCCCCATTGGGGTTCCCCATCGGATTTCCCGTCGAGTTTTCCCGACGGGTTTGGGTTTGGATCGGGGAGTGGAGCAAATACCCCTATCTTCATCCCCATCCCATCCCCAAGAGGGGAATCAATTTTCAACCCATCTCCGTCCACGATCCCGTTTAAAATCCCAATCCACTTGACGGGTTATGCCCGCAAATTTTGGGGAATCCCCAACCCATTTACACCCCTACTATTGAATGATTTCATGCCTGAAAATCATGTGTACATCAAGGGATCCGCTACTTCAATATTGACTTGAATTTAAGTTCAGATTATCCGCTATCTTGGTTTCAATTTGTTAAATGTACCATAATTAGTTACGTGGTTAGTAAGTAAGCAATCAAGGATACCCTTTTAGACATTAGGTGTGACAAATCTGCAGGACCTGATGGGATGCCTGCTGATTTCAATTAGAAATGTTGTCACATTGTTGGGCCAACAGTCATTAGGGCAGTAAAAAGTTTTTATAGAACCGGAAAAATACTAAGACAAGTCAATCAAACATTCATTTTCTTACTTCCAAAAACGGATAATCCAACAACAACTTCCCATTACAAACCTATAAGCCTAGTATCAAATGTGTACAAAATTATTGCAAAAATTTTGGCAAAAAGACTAAGCGTACTTCTCCCTAAATTAATTTACCCATTTCAAAGTGCTTTCATTAAAAATAGAGCAATCCATGACAATGTGCTCATCGCACATGAAAATTTTCATGGATTCAAGTCAAAGAAAAGAAAAGGCAGCTTTATGGCTATAAAACCGGATATGGAAAAATCGTATGATAAAGTAGAAAGAGAATTCTTAAAAGGTGTACTTGAAAAGTTCGGTTTTGGAGACAAATTTTAGAAATGGATCGAAGAGTGTATCTCTACAATCTCATATTTCATATTAATCAACGTTTCCCCCACTACTATCTTTATACCACAAAGAGGACTCCGACAAGGCGACCTCCTTGATAGCTTATGTAATTATTGTAAATAAAGGGTGCCCTAATTTAATTATGTAAACCCATATCCTTATTAATATGAGCCGTCTGATGACGGAAACCCCTAAGGGGAATTTATCCAAATCTCACATGGTATCAGAGGACTCGCTCTTCTAACCTCTTCTGCTTCCAAAACCCTAAGGCCGTCATCACCGCCTCTTTCGTTCCTCTTCACAACATTCCTCGATGGTTGTAGAACGGAAATCCTCATTCTATTCTGCCCTCGAAATCTCAAATATCAAGAACAACATTTCCCTCGTCCTCAATCATGGCACTCTACGCTTCTTGGGTCACCTTATTTCGCGTTACTGCAAAAGCACACAACGTTCTCGATCATATCGATGAAAAGGTTCCCAAACCCACGGATATTGATGATTCGATATGGCTCCAAGTAGACGTTGTTGTTCTTCAATGGATTTACAACACGGTTTCTGGAGATATTCTTCTACAAATTCTCGATTCCGATGATACCGCGCTTCAGGCATGGAGTCGAGTAAAGGATATTTTTCATGATAACAAGAACACCCACGCCGTCTATCTTGAACATGAGTTTTCTAACTGTAAGCTCTTTGGTTTTCGGTCTATTAACGCTTACTGTCAACAACTCAAATCATTAGCAGATCAACTCAAAGGCGTTGGTTCTCCGGTACCTGCAAACCGCCTTGTTCTTCAACTTATATCGGGTTTACCCGCTGAATACAATTTCATGGCTAGTTTCATTCAGCAATCAGACCCTCTTCCGAGCTTCACCAAAGCTCGTTCGTAGTTACTCCTCGAAGAAACTCGAATGGCTTCTCAAACGAGCTCCGGGAATTTGCCCTAAAAGACTCAGGGATCTAACACTGGCTATCTGCTTCTATATATCGATGACATTATTCTTACTGCTTCTTATGATGCCTTACGCAAGCATCTGATACAACTTTTGAGCAAGGAATTTGCCCTAAAAGACTTAGGCTGTAATATCCTGAATTTTATTTCCGTTTACTTCCGAGTCAAACCGAATTTTCGACCTGATGATCTGTGTACATGATACCTAATGTTATCTACCATCACAAATTCTATCATTTTATGTAGGCCTAAACTCACATAAAATGATGAAAATTCTAACATAACCCTAATCTTACAAACCCTAGTTTATGTCATGACATGTCCTTGACAAAGTCATGACATTCTTTTGACAAGACAATAGCATGAACTTGACAAGGCCATGAAAAATTTATGACAATGCCTTGACAAACTTTCAGCCCACTCCTTCTTACCTTGTTTCATCCCACCTCTCCATGCATTCTTGCATTACCTAACACAGCCCAACAATTGCTTTGTCAAATCCAGCCAGCCCAGGAAAAGGTGCCAGTCTTGGTGTCCATCTCTCCAGCACGTGCAACCCAATCTCGTCCGCCCAACAATGAGATTCAGCCCTTCTGCGTACGTATGTTTGTTGAGTGTGAAGAGAGATCCACTCTCCTTAATGGTCCCTAAAACCACGCAGCAACCTCCACATTGGCGTCCAGATACACGCTCGGGGTAGATGTTATAGATCTCGCCACAATCGTCCTTTCCTCTCTTTACACCGTCTCTCTGAACTTCCGTAACCAGGGTCTTTGTTCGCCCCTAGAGGTGTGTGCAAATAAGCTTTAAATTTATAAAACTAGAATCAAGCAGCGAACCCGCAGTGTACGGATCGAGGTAGCTAAGCAAGAATTCCAGAGTATCGAACACAGGGATTTGGATGGGAACAAATTCGATTTCAGGTTATCAAGCAATAAGTATGGGAGTTTTGCAAATATTGGGAAAACAACAATCCTAAAGATCCAGGTATTCAGTTGTGGCAATAGATTCAAGATATACTAATGATGTAAAGACAGAGTAGAGATATGAAAAGGTATACTAATGCAAGGTAATCGTACGGTTGAGGTTCCAAAAACCTTATGTGACTCATCTAAAAGATACTCCCTATACAGGTTGTTGAGGCTCAATATAAGAAGGAACTAAAGACAAGGATTAGTGTCAAATACCCAAACCTATAATCTAAAGATCAAGATTAACTTATCCGATTGAGGTTGTTGAGACTCACAGTCGAGGTAGAGGTTGTTGAGGCTTCACTACCACCTAGAAAAGACAAGTCTAAACTAAGCTAAAGCAAATCTTTAACTTTGGATTAAGGTAAAAGCAAGCTCGTAAACTCAAGGAAATTACGGTTGGATCTTGAGATTCCACGGCCGTGGAACTCAAGAACAGCCCGTAAATTAGGGTTGTCGGCGACAATTCTCTAACTCTCAGGGTCTAATCTGTTTGCGATCGATCTATCATCATCTAAGCCACAACTATCAACCCTTCACCTTAGAATTGTTTAGGGTTTTTAGCCAATAACAGTCATGTTGATATTAATTCAAGAATTAAGGGATAAAAGATGAAAACTTTCAAGAACTATCAATAACCTTCAAGTGAATCTTAAGATCCCAACAAGTGTTTATCAAAGATTCAGAAAGGAACAAACAAATCACAACTATAGGAAAGAAGAGAAACGGGATGTCAATCCGTTTCCGATTCGAACCTAAACAAGAAGAGAGATCTTCTTGCAATTCTTCCAAGAACTTCGGTCTTTCACAATTCCGAAGATCACAACGACAATCTCCACCAAAGTGCGAGATTTGAACAACTCTTCAACTGCAACTTTGATCTTCAATGAGATCTCCAAAATTACTTCCAAAGTGGGGAAGCGTTAACCCTTAGCGTCGATTGCAAAGAGCTTGTGTAAAGGTATAAGCGAGCGTGAACGGGGATTGCACATCTATCCGTTGATGCAAGAACGCTAAGCAGGCATATGCGATGATTCTGAAATCTCTTTTCGGCCGTCTTTTTATAGGGCAAGACGAAGCGTCGGCCCGGCCCATTCTTCAAAAGATCATGGCTTCGAAATATGGCGAAAAGATTCGCCAAGATCACGGTCGTGGAAGATTCCACGACCGTAATTTTGAGGCGTGGAAAACTACTACGGTTTGATCCACGGCCGTAATATCCCCTGGAATGAACATCGAATTCTGACTCACAATCCACGGCCGTAATTTGGGGTAAGACCGTGATTCTTGCTTTCCTTCGTGCATTCCTCAATCTAATACTTGAATTTGCTTCCGAAAAGTTTCTCGATCCATGGACATATCAACTCAACTCTCCTTTGCTCGATTCCGTTCGGAAATACCTCCAAATCACCTATAATCAACATAGAACTCGTGTAGACATCCATATCGACAATATAGGTAATACTAGCTCATATATGCGCAAAGCTCAATCAAAGACCATCAATATGAATCAATTATGATTAGAAAACGTGCCTAAAATATCACAATATTTCATGCTAACAAATAACCCCATACTTAGCACTTGCTTGTCCCTAAGCAAGGTCTTTCAAAAAGCTTTAAACAAGAGTTAGGATGAAATATGTGTACCTTCTTTTGGATGAAAGTGACTTCTAAAGAATAGATCATTCTCAAACCTTGCTTCTATCGTTTTTCAAACTTTCACACACTTGATTAGAGAGTAAAAAGCAAAGAAAACTCATGAATCAATTCAACTTCCAAACAAGCATTATAACCTTCAAATATTATCAAAATCAATCATAAGAATTTCAATTTAGATCACCAAGCCATATAACATTCTTTTGATCTTAAGGACTTTCAAAGAAAAGGTCTAGAGTATGGAAGGGAAGGGAAACTTTAAGGGAGAGTGGTGCATAAATCCGGGAAAGTGGACAACTACCTTCTTCTTCTTTTGCGGTTTCCGCAACACAACACTTCACTTAGAGCTTCGCTCTTTCCTTTTCATTTTTCGACTTTACTTTTGGAGTTATGGATAGAGGTGCACAAAAACCGAAGCCTAGGAGATTGGCGTTTCTCAAAATTGCAAGAGATGCCTCAAACCCTTAGCGCACATACCATAATCCGCTAGGAATATCGCTCAATCCGACTTTGGCAAGACACAAACACCCGGCTATGTGAATGGTGCCGAGTTACTCATCGTCATGATTGACTTCCCCAAACCTATAATTTCTTTCTATTCAATTGATTGCAAATATATGCTCTCATGGCCCTCCCACATCAAACATGCCTTTTTCTCATTCACTTTCCAAGTTCCCGGATGGGTAAGGGAGGCAAACATTTTAATGAGGAGTTAGATGATCAAAGAAAGAAGAAAGAAAGTATCGAATTGCCTTAATCATTTCAACAAGAAGTATAGGAACTTATAATGTGATTTCAACTTCAATTTCTTATATGATTTAGGTAACATTTTCACATTATACAACTTGCAAAAGAGGTAAGATTCATTCATTCAATTTCTTTTCGAATTACCATCCTTTCAAGCATGCAATTGTCATCAAACTCAATTCACAAGTAGTGATTATCATGGAAATCATCTCAATTCATTAGAAGCATCAATTTTTCAAAATTTTTCAATTTTTATGGGTTTTTAAAGTTCTTTTTCATGCAATGCAAGAATGAAACGTGTAACATATGATGAACATGCAATGATAGTCTAGGAATGAAAGCAACATATAGAGTAGAGTTATTACAAACGTTTAGTACATCCCACCCCATACTTAGGACGAACATTGTCCCTAATGTTCACAAGAAAGAACAAAAGAAAGAAAAGAAAAAGAAACTCACAAATGGTGGCGGGAATGTCTAAAAACGAGCGGTCCGGTCCTCAATCACTGCGGCGCCGGTGGAGGTGGGAATGGAGAGAAACTCGGATCATAGACCCGCCCTAACTGCTGGCGGTAGACGTCCCTCATCATGTGGTCAAGGTCGTCTAAGTGTCTGTCTCTAGCATCCGCCCGGATCTCTAATGCTCCGACTCTGTCTGAAAGTCCGGTAGCCCAATCCGGCATCCTCTCATACCATCCCGGGGGATCGGCTGGTGCTGGTGCTGGTGGTGGCGGTGGTGCTGCTGGCTGCGTCGTGGACCAAGGAGGAGGTGTGCTGTACCAAGTGGGAGGTGTAGTCATCCACGTGGGCCTCTCGCTCACACTGGCGCGGCGAGATGACGAGCCTGAAGCTCTAGCTGGGCGTGGAGAGCGCCTAGGTACATCCGGGGCTGCATCCGGCTGATCCGGAAACGTGCCGAACTCCTGCTCTGCTCCTCCACCACTCTCGTACTGCTCTCCCATGTCCTCCTCATCCTCAGCTGGTGGTGGAACGTAAGGGGGAGCTACAAGCCTGTTCGCATGCATCGCAGCGAACGTCTCCTTCCAATTATGGCGTCCCGCCATAATGGAATACTCTGGCAGCCACTCAATACCCCTGCCTGTCCTACTCTCCCAGGGCATGCCCGCATAAGGCGGACCTCTATGTGTGGGGAAGATGAGTCCCCTAACCATGAATGCATGTAATCCTAGAGGTACGGCGGGTATGCGGGTGCAAGCTGAAAAATCTACACCCAAGCTCCTAGCTATGTGGGTCACTATCCCACCATATTCAATATTCCCCTTCGACTTGTTCTTCAATTTACTCATCGTCGCCGCCAAAAGAGTAGCACAATCAGCGCGGCATCCATAAAGCATAGCATAGAGAAGGAATAGCTCATCCGTCTTGATCTTTTGGGGCGTCTCCGTCCTAGGGAAGAGACACTCCGAAAGAACACGGTGAGCTATCTTCAAGGCTAGATGGTACATCAATCTAGCCTTGGTGTCAGCTGGTTGCCAACGGTCCTCGTCGGCATATATCATGGCCACTTCCGCCCAAAAGTCCTTGGCGGAAATGCCTCTAGGAAGTCGACCGTTATAGGTCTCATGGAACCCAAAAATGGTCCCGAACTCAACAATGCTCAGATGGTAGTCTCTGTTCATGAGACGGAAGGAGACGGTCCTATCAACATGGTTGTGCTCAAAAGATGTCACAACCTCTCGGGTGATCTCCTCATAAGCGTCTTCACGAATGTTCGTGAAGACTAGCAAACCGGCTCTATCCAAGAGCCATGTAAGGTCCTCTACTATGTTGAGAGGATGTAGATCCTCCAACAACAAATATCTAGGACCTATCACTGTCCTCTTCTCTATTTTCTCAAGTGCACCTATGTAGTTTTCGTGTATGATCGGGATGCTAGGAGGAGGGGGTGAAGATGGAGGTGAAGGTGAGGATGGTGGTGAGGGAGATGAGGGTGGTGGTGCCCTAGATGTGGAGGGGTTGCCCTTTCTCTTCTTATTTTGCTCCCCTTTCTTTTCCTTAATCCTTCCCGAAACTCTCCTCACAAAGTCCATTCTGTTGAGAATTACGGGCTGTTCTTCAGGAATTACGGCCGTGGAACCTCTGTAGACCGTGATTCGACACAGATTTTTGTGAATCTCAGCAAATTCACCAAATTTCACCACAACAAGCAGCCCTAATCTAATTCCTTCCAATCTTTATCAGTTCTTTCTAAGAATCTATGGCAAAAACGAACCAAATCCACTAGAGTCGAAGAGAAGAAAATAACCTCTTTTTCGGATTGAAAAATCCAAAATGCGGGTTTGTTGATCGTTTTCCACGCGATTTGTTGCTTGGATCTTGTTCTTGGTTGGATTTGCTGCAGTTTTGGGCGAAGAATCGTTGAAAACGATTAAAGAACGAAGATTTGGGAGGAGCTGTGGGATTTCGGTATTTAGGGCGTGGAATTGGGGATGAATTGTGGTGATTTTGTGATGAAGTGTGGCTTTTATACTCACAGGCAAAATTTCAAAAATCACGGTCTATCGGGGCATTCCACGGCCGTGGAAATGTACGGACCCGTAATTTTTGTGATTTTTCACAGGCCTTTGAGAATTACGGCCACTGTAGCTATGACGACCGTGATTTAGACCGTGGAACTTTCTGTAAAGCTTCAAAGTCCAAATTTCGTCACTTCTCTTCGACATTATCCCTCCTTTCTCCTTTTCCATCGATCCTACAACCAAAAACACGAACATACCGGGAGAAATCGAGGCAAAAATAAAGCAAAAACTTCTATTCTAAGCTAAACTATGAATCGAAAATAAAAACGAAAATGCAATACCTTGGGTTGCCTCCCAAGAAGCGCTTTGTTTAAGGTCCGTAGCTAGACCAATCTTGCACTTATTCGAGTGCGGTAGGTGCAAACTCCTCAGCTTGGAGTTCCGGTGAGTACTTCTTGAGTCGTTGGCCGTTCACCTTAAAACTTCCGCTAGCTTCACCCCATACTTCAACTGCACCATGGGGGAAAATACGCTTAATTAGAAAAGGTCCAGTCCAACGAGATTTTAACTTACCTGGAAAGAGGCGAAGTCTCGAATTGAAGAGGAGGACTTGATCTCCCTCTTGGAAGTCCTTTGGAATGATATGCTTATCATGCCAACGCTTTGCTCTTTCCTTGTAGATCTTAGCGTTTTCATAGGCGTTCAAACGGAGTTCATCCAGCTTGTTGATGTCTAGGAGACGCTTCTCTCCCGCTTCCTTCATGCCGAAATTCAGCCATTTGATAGCCCAAAACGCTTTGTGCTCCAGCTCTACCGGTAAGTGACAAGACTTCCCATACACAAGGTTGTATGGTGTGGTTCCTATGGGAGTCTTGTACGCAGTCCGGTATGCCCATAATGCATCATCTAGTTTCAAGGACCAATCCTTCCTAGTCCTTGAAACCGTCTTCTCTAGAATTCCCTTGATCTCCCTGTTTGAGATCTCAACTTGTCCACTCGTTTGTGGATGGTAAGGGGTAGCGATCTTGTGAGTAACCCCATACTTGGTTAGAAGAGCTTCAAAGCGACGGGCTATGAAGTGAGAACCTCCATCACTAATGATCGTCCTTGGCGTCCCAAATCGCGGAAAGATGGTCTTGTTGAAGAACTTAACCACCACCATGGCATCATTCGTGGGAGAGGAAATTGCTTCGACCCATCTAGAAACGTAGTCTACCGCCAATAGTATGTATTGGTTTCCACAAGAAGAAGGGAATGGTCCCATGAAATCGACTCCCCAAACGTCGAAAATCTCCACCTCTTGGATGTTGTTGAGGGGCATCTCGTTCCTTCTAGAGATATTGCCTGTTCTTTGACAAGCATCGCAACAAGAAACAAAGGATTGCACATCTTTAAATAAAGTAGGCCAATAGAATCCAGATTGCAATACCTTTGCGCTAGTTTTGTTCGAACTAGCGTGTCCTCCACAAGGTAGTGAATGACAGTGACGGATGACACTTTGCATCTCATCTTCCGGCACACATCGCCGAATGATGCCATCCGGACCTCTCTTGAAGAGGAGAGGCTCGTTCCAATAGTATTCCCGGACGTCCTTGAAGAATTTCTTCCTTTGTGCGTATGACAGTCCGGGTGGTATCTCCTGGCAAACTAAATAGTTAACGAAATCAGCAAACCATGGTTCGTTACCTTTGGAGATTACCTTGATGCACTCCTCTATGATATGTAAGTGTTCGTCCGGAAAGGAGTCATCAATGGGCAAATGGTCGTCCTCTAGATGTGTTAGACGACTCAAATGATCCGCAACAGAATTTTCCGAGCCTTTCTTGTCGCGGATCTCTAGATCGAATTCTTGTAGGAGAAGAATCCATCTAATCAGCCTTGGTTTCGCATCTTTCTTCGCAAGGAGGTACCGGATCGCAGCATGATCCGTGTAGACAATCACCTTTGCACCTACAAGATAAGAGCGAAACTTGTCAATAGCGTAGACAATGGCTAAAAATTCCTTCTCTGTAGTGGCGTAGTTGAGCTGAGCTTCGTCTAGCGTTTTGCTAGCGTAGTATATGGCATGGGTTCGTCCTTCCTTTCGTTGCCCAAGAACAGCTCCAATAGCTACGTCACTAGCGTCACACATAATCTCGAAAGGGAGAGTCCAATCCGGGGGTTGGATAATGGGTGCTGAAATTAGAGCTTGCCGAATGGTGTTGAACGCATCTAGACATTCCTGTGAAAAATCAAAAACTGCATCCTTCATCAATAGATTAGTGAGAGGTTTTGATATCTTAGAGAAGTCCTGAATGAAACGTCTATAAAATCCAGCATGTCCTAGGAAACTTCTTATTCCCTTCACCGAAATTGGGGGAGGAAGTTTCTCTATGGTCTCTATTTTAGCTTTGTCTACCTCTATCCCTCTACTAGAGTCTAAGTGACCTAACACGATTCCTTCCTTAACCATGAATTGACACTTCTCCCAATTAAGAACTAGGTTAGTGTCTTCACATCTTTGCAAAACAAGAGAAAGGTTAGAAAGACAATCGTTAAAAGAGGAACCGTAAACGGAGAAGTCGTCCATGAAGACTTCCATGATTTCCTCTACGTATTCGGAGAAGATGGCCATCATGCACCGTTGAAAGGTGGCTGGGGCGTTGCAAAGCCCGAACGGCATTCTCCTATAAGCGAATGTACCCCAAGGGCACGTGAATGTGGTCTTCTCTTGATCATCCGGATGTATCGGAATCTGAAAGAAGCCACTATAACCGTCAAGGTAGCAAAAGTGTGAATGTTGTGCTAACCTTTCAAGCATTTGATCGATGAATGGCAATGGAAAGTGATCCTTCCGCGTTGCATTGTTGAGCTTGCGGTAGTCTATACACATTCGCCATCCAGTCACGGTTCGGGTAGGAATGAGTTCGTTGTTCTTGTTGGTGATGACCGTCATTCCTCCCTTCTTTGGAACTACTTGAACCGGGCTCACCCACTTGCTATCGGAGATAGGATAGATGATACCTGCATCAAGAAGTTTAAGAATTTCCTTCTTGACAACCTCCTTCATGGTCGGATTCAACCGCCTTTGAGGTTGTCTTGAAGTTCTAAAGTCCTCCTCCATTAGTATCTTATGCATGCATAGGGAGGGTTTAATTCCTACTAAGTCCTCAATAGTGTAGCCTATGGCTTTTCTATGTTTCCTAAGGACAATCATGAGCTGTTCATGTTCATCTATGCTTAATTCGGAACTAACGATGACCGGAAAGGTAGAATTAGATCCAAGAAAAGCGTACCTTAGATGAGTAGGAAGTGGTTTGAGTTCCATTGCTTTCGGAGCTTCCAACGATCCTTGAGGAGCTTCCGATGTTTCCTTAGAAGTTTCTAAGGATGTTGAATGGTTGGGAGAAGAATTAGAAGAAGTTGAAGGAGTATGCCGATCGCCCTTTTCCACGGCCAAAATTACGGCTTCCTCTGGTGTTCCACGGCCGTAATATCCTCTGGAATGGAGGTTGATTTTGGTCGTGGAATCCACGGTCGTGGAATACAGGGTATGACCGTGGATTCGAATATTCTCAGCCTCATCGTGGAGTTTTTCAAACTCCACTCCATGCATCTCTTCTTGTGCTTCTAAGGCTTCAATTTCCTCTTTGCACTCTTCCTCTTCTCCTACATTGGTTAGACTCATAGTAATAACCTTTTGTAAGGGATCGTTAAAGAGAATCGCACTTACCTCCTCCCTAGATAAACCTTCTTCGTCTTGGACATTGTAAATATCCTCATCAAAGATTGGCTCCTTCACTAGAGTGGAAAGAACGAACTCTACTTTCTCTTCCCCAATATCAAAAGCGAGTCTCCCATTCTTGCAATCGACCATGCAGCCGGAAGTTGCAAGAAACGGCCTTCCGAGTATGATCGGGACCGGACTATCTGCAGGAATGTCAAGTACGACAAAATCAATGGGGACAAAGAACTTGCCTAGCTTGACTGGGACGTCTTCTACAATGCCAACGGGACGAGTAATGGATCGATCCGCCATGTATAACGTCATCTTTACTGGTTTAGGGTCGCCTAAACCGATCTTCCTGCACAATGCAAGTGGTATGATGCTCACACTTGCTCCCAAGTCACATAAAGCGTCATATGTGACTTCTCCCACTCCAATGGGAATGCAAAATGACCCCGGATCTTTCAGCTTTGGGGGCATTTTCTCCTTCATAGTTTTGATGAGATCCGAAGAATCCGAACTCATCTTGACCTCTCCAAAATCTTCTAGCTTCCTCTTATTAGAGAGGAGCTCCTTCAAGAACTTACCATAAGCCGGCATACCTACAATAGCATCAATGAAAGGTATATTAATATGCAGTTTGCTCATGAGTTCTATGAACTTACCGAATTGCTTGTCTAGGCGTGCTCGCGCTCTAGATTGAGGGAACGGTAGGGGAGGTTTGAAAGCTGGAGGGGGAACATAGACGTCCTCCTTCTCCTTCCCCTTTTCTTTGCTTTTCTCTACGGGGACTTCAACGAACGTAGGTTGCGGATCGGTGGTAGTCACTCCGCTCCTAGTTGTAATTGCCATTACCCTTCCCTTAGGGTTGTCCTCCGTCTTTCCTGGAAGTTTCCCTGGATTTCTAGGAACTTCTTCAGCATGATCGAACATTTGGTTTTCTAAAACCTTTTGAGCTTTGTCGATCTTAGAGACTCGATCATCGAATTTAATGAAGCGGTCCTCCATCCCTTGAAGCTTTCCCAAGATAGTTTCCAACATGGGATCTGGCTTCTCCTTCCCCGAAGTGCTTCCTCCATTAGATGATTGCCCCTGGCTTTTCAAAGGAGTAGAGGAAGAGGGAGGTGGAGTTAGCGAATTAGAATTGGAAGGATAGGAGTTACCGGAATTCTGTTGATTGGAGCGCCAATTGTTGTTGTTTGAACCACGATTGTTGTTCCAATTGTTGTTGTTCCGGTTGTTGTTGTTTCCGTTCCAATTGTTGTTCCGGTTATTGTTCCGGTTATTGTTGTTGTTGCGGTTGGTGTTATCACCGCCATTGTTGTTGTTGCCCAAATAACCAACATCCTTCCCTTGTTGCTTTGGGAAGTTGGTCTTGATAGTCTCCTTCAACTCCTTGATTTCATTGTTGAGGGAGAAAATCTGATTTTGAGCTTCATGTGTGAGCTTCGCTCCTTGCTCCACACGATTTCCTTCCACCTTCCGGTGGGAATACTTCTCTATGACTCTTGCTTGCTTCTCAATGAAGTCCCAAGCGTCATCTTCTCTCATGTCCATGAACGTTCCACATGAGAGGGATTGGAGGTTGAATTGCGTTCCCGCATCCAGCCCTTTGTAGTAAATTTCCAGCAAGGCAAGTTTGGATATGCCATGATGAGGGCAATCCAAGAGCAAATCCTGAAACCTTTCCCAAGATTGAAACAAACTCTCGTTAGGTCTCATAGAAAAAGCATTAATCTTACCTCTAAGTTCCGCCGTTTTGGAAGGCGGAAAGAATTTGGTGAGAAACTCTGCGGAAAGGTCTTCCCACGTGTCTAGTTTCCCATTAGGAAGAGCTTGGTACCAAGACAGCGCTTTCCCTTTCAAGGAGAAAAAGAATGGTTTAAGCTTGTAGCTGTTGGTAGTGGCGCTCTTCGGTCTCATCGTCTCCATCATACACTCAAAGTTTTGCAAGTGTTGGTGTGGAGATTCAGCGCTTGTACCACCAAACTGGCTTTGGCGAACAAGAGTGATAACTTGAGGATTGAAGCTAAACCCTTGTACATCTTCAGCATCAAAGTTCACACCTAAGCGGCGTGGTTGTTGTGTTGGATCCATCCGCTGGCCAAGAGTTCTCGGCTCATTATCCACACGTTCGACCCTCGCATTCCTAGGTGGAATGCGGCGGTTAGCAGCTCCTTGTGTATTGAAAGGATTCACATTGACTGTGGGGTCAATCTCTTCTAGCGGTGGCATGGAAGAGTCGCTATCATCGGCGGATGAATGACTTCTTCTTCTTCTAGACCTTGAAGTCCTTTTCGAGGATTTCTTGATCATGTTATTTTTAAGTTCGCTCATTTGTATTCCCATCTGGAACATCTGATCCTGTAGAGCGTTGACTTGGGATTGATGCCGATTCATCTCGTCTATGCGAAGGTTATCATTCCAGCGAAGTTGAGCTTCCTTCTCTGCTAGCTCCGATTGGAAATCACGTTCGTTTCCTTCGGTCATCTTCTTTTCCTTGCGCTTTTGCCTCAAGGTTTTCTCTAGCTCTTGATCAAGAGGTAAGAGATCTCCGGTATTCCTAGACCTGCGCATACACTTAAAACAATATCAAACAACGAGAGCAAGCTCCCAAGCTTGACAACCGGTTACCGAATTCGGCCGAAACCAAATCCCCGGCAACGGCGCCAAAAACTTGTTCGCCCCTAGAGGTGTGTGCAAATAAGCTTTAAATTTATAAAACTAGAATCAAGCAGCGAACCCGCAGTGTACGGATCGAGGTAGCTAAGCAAGAATTCCAGAGTATCGAACACAGGGATTTGGGTGGGAACAAATTCGATTTCAGGTTATCAAGCAATAAGTATGGGAGTTTTGCAAATATTGGGAAAACAACAATCCTAAAGATCCAGGTATTCAGTTGTGGCAATAGATTCAAGATATACTAATGATGTAAAGACAGAGTAGAGATATGCAAAGGTATACTAATGCAAGGTAATCGTACGGTTGAGGTTCCAAAAACCTTATGTGACTCATCTAAAAGATACTCCCTATACAGGTTGTTTAGGCTCAATATAAGAAGGAACTAAAGACAAGGATTAGTGTCAAATACCCAAACCTATAATCTAAAGATCAAGATTAACTTATCCGATTGAGGTTGTTGAGACTCACAGTCGAGGTAGAGGTTGTTGAGGCTTCACTACCACCTAGAAAAGACAAGTCTAAACTAAGCTAAAGCAAATCTTTAACTTTGGATTAAGGTAAAAGCAAGCTCGTAAACTCAAGGAAATTACGGTTGGATCTTGAGATTCCACGGCCGTGGAACTCAAGAACAGCCCGTAAATTAGGGTTGTCGGCGACAATTCTCTAACTCTCAGGGTCTAATCTGTTTGCGATCGATCTATCATCATCTAAGCCACAACTATCAACCCTTCACCTTAGAATTGTTTAGGGTTTTTAGCCAATAACAGTCATGTTGATATTAATTCAAGAATTAAGGGATAAAAGATGAAAACTTTCAAGAACTATCAATAACCTTCAAGTGAATCTTAAGATCCCAACAAGTGTTTATCAAAGATTCAGAAAGGAACAAACAAATCACAACTATAGGAAAGAAGAGAAACGGGATGTCAATCCGTTTCCGATTCGAACCTAAACAAGAAGAGAGATCTTCTTGCAATTCTTCCAAGAACTTCGGTCTTTCACAATTCCGAAGATCACAACGACAATCTCCACCAAAGTGCGAGATTTGAACAACTCTTCAACTGCAACTTTGATCTTCAATGAGATCTCCAAAATTACTTCCAAAGTGGGGAAGCGTTAACCCTTAGCGTCGATTGCAAAGAGCTTGTGTAAAGGTATAAGCGAGCGTGAACGGGGATTGCACGTCTATCCGTTGATGCAAGAACGCTAAGCAGGCATATGCGATGATTCTGAAATCTCTTTTCGGCCGTCTTTTTATAGGGCAAGACGAAGCGTCGGCCCGGCCCATTCTTCAAAAGATCATGGCTTCGAAATATGGCGAAAAGATTCGCCAAGATCACGGTCGTGGAAGATTCCACGACCGTAATTTTGAGGCGTGGAAAACTACTACGGTTTGATCCACGGCCGTAATATCCCCTGGAATGAACATCGAATTCTGACTCACAATCCACGGCCGTAATTTGGGGTAAGACCGTGATTCTTGCTTTCCTTCGTGCATTCCTCAATCTAATACTTGAATTTGCTTCCGAAAAGTTTCTCGATCCATGGACATATCAACTCAACTCTCCTTTGCTCGATTCCGTTCGGAAATACCTCCAAATCACCTATAATCAACATAGAACTCGTGTAGACATCCATATCGACAATATAGGTAATACTAGCTCATATATGCGCAAAGCTCAATCAAAGACCATCAATATGAATCAATTATGATTAGAAAACGTGCCTAAAATATCACAATATTTCATGCTAACAGTCTTCAATCCATCTCTCCGCCTCAAACATCAATCCCTACCGCTCTTCTACATCGCCACTGCCATCCAGAAGGACTAAGGTGAGTCTCTTATCGATGCTTCTCCCTTCTGTGAATCAAAGACGCGTACTAAGGACTGGTTCTTCATCTCAGGACTATGCAACCTTGCCGACCAGCTAGCCAGTTCCCCAATGGACATAAGGAAGACCTTCTCCCCAGCCTGGTGAGCCTCTCTACCCCTTCTATTCACTTCGTATCAGTTTCGACAAGAGTACTAACATGAAGGCGGCATGGTCATGCCATCACCTTGTGCAGACATCCTTCGAGCCATCTCCCCCACTTCCGGACATAGCAACCTTCTACAGCCAATCAAAGATCAAGGTGAGGACTCTAAGTCTTAAACCTCTCTCTTCCTTGTCAATACTTGAATGAAGAAGAGATGAGTAAGCCTTGCTATTGTTTGTCTGTAATAGGAGTCTAATATGTGTCCTACAATGACTAGAATATAGTTGTGAGAGTGAGGCTGGTGAGTATCAAAACAATGACCTCTTTCAATATCTGTTAAATTTCCAAAAATTGCGTTAAACAGTCATGTTCGAGCCTTGTTTTCGACACCTTCGAAGCATGATCCACCGTTCAATTTTTAATATGTTTTGGAGTGAAATGCATATTGTAATGTATTAAAATTTGGGATTTATTCAACGGTTAGATTTAGATCTATGAAGGTCCAAAGTGGACTGGTCGAACAGTTAGGAAAGATACTCAGGTTTTTGCTAAGTATGAAATTACTGGATGTTAGAACCAACTTTGGAGATTTATATAGAGAGTTTGGTTTAGGGTTTTAGAGAGATCTTTGACCTTATGATTAGTATGCATACAGGCTTACTATTCGGGCGGACTCGCGCCTTCATAGAGGCGGAGTCCGCCCGCGCGAAGAAGGACGCAGATGCGGACTCCGCATCCGCATGAGTCCGCGCGCATGCGGACTGCGCATGCGCGCAGACTCGCGCAGATGCGGAGCCCGCATCCGCGTCCCTGCGCATGCGCGCGGACTCACGCGGATGCGGAGCCCGCATCCGCGTCCTTCTTCGCGTGCCCCCAATGACAGATGCATTGAAGTTGGGTTCGTGGTTCGATGCTGCGAACCACGAACCGGAATTGACGAACCCAATCGCGGTTCGTTCGCGAACCGGAACGATGGGGTTCACGACCCGGATCGATACATCTAACGAACCGAACCCATAAAGAGAATTAAAGCTGAAAATTGGAAGTTGAAGTTCATTAAAGTGGCATGCGATATGGGAAGTTGAAGTTGCATATCATTGAAGATGAAGTATCGAAAGTTGCAGTTCAATGTATACGAAGAATTGAAGAAGAAAACTTTGTTTTCAAGGCACTTCAATTTAGTTTTAATTTTAATTTTTACTTTTAACGTCACCCAACTGGCTCCCGTTTCAATTTATCCTATTGTATAAGCTAAGTTTGTAGACTTTTTAAACGAGTTGAATATGAATATATTTTTAATCTTGGAAACAATTTAGACTCGATTCGAACTCGGCTATTTTATAATCCATCCAAATCTAAACACGTGAAAACTCATCTCGCCGAACTCGAATATAACTGTCCTAATCATCTTCTGGCATTACAATAGTGTGATTTGTGAAGAAATTTGGGGCTAGGATGATCACAATTGATAACAAGCCAATTAAGTTGCAGATATGGGATGCGGTTTGTCTATCTCCTCTTTTTTGTTCCCCTAAATGACTCATTGATCTACTATATCCAAGTATCCAACTTTGTAACTTGAGATATTGATACTTGCATTTGTTTTGTAGCTGGTCAAGAGTCATTTAGATCTATTACAAGGTCCTACTATCGAGGGGCTGCAGGTGCACTTTTGGTATATGACATCACTAGGTAAGGCTCTTCTGAATTGGTGCGCAACAACATGATTATGCGGTTTTTTATCTCTCCTTTTTTGTTTTGAGCTTTGGTTTAAGACTCTTAAGCTATTTTCCGACTCATATTGTTCCTGAAAGGGAAAAAAACACTAATTGTCGCTCCATTGTATTAGCATAAGGTCATAGGTGTCTAATTGTGTACCTTCGCGCATGCATTTTAGCATTTTCTTATTGTGAATCTCTTATGGGTAAAGCTCACTAGTCACGTCCTTCTGCAGGAGGGAGACTTTCAATCATCTTGTAGGCAGCAAGTCTGATCTTGCTCACAGGAGAGTTGTGAGTACAGAGGAAAGTGAACAGTTTGCAAAGGAACATGGATTGGTATTCATGGAGTGTTCTGCAAAAACTGCTCAAAATGTTGAGGATGTAAGTCGTTTGTTGGCAAAGGAGAATATCCTTATCATATGTTGTTGACATCATGTTTTAGACAATATCATATGTGTTGATATCATGTTTTAGTCGTTTTCATATACTGTTGCCATAATGTTTTAGCGGTTTTGATGTATTGTTGTCATCATGTTTTAGTGGCACTTGATATTTTGATTTTGTTTACTGGGAGTGCAATGAAATAATAATACAAACAAAAAAATAAAACTCTAGTTTGAAAAAAAAACAAAATAAAACATAAAAACAACAAAAAAACAAAAAAAAACAACAAAAAATGCCGGCGGAGGCGGAGTCCGCCTGCGCCGGCGTCGT
>BSUD01000005.1:93888701-93974846 GCA_033239045.1 Fagopyrum esculentum
GCGCAGGCGGACTCCGCCTCCGCCGGCGTCGTTGCCGGCTTCCATTAACATCACTCTATGCATATCATAAAAGACTTGGATAATTTCCTTAGAATTTTTTTATTATTATTTGGGTCTCGTATCTTAGGCTAAAGTTGGATCATAGTGTCCTTCTAGAAAGTAGGAAAAGGTGTATTTTCTAGTTTCTACCTAAACTCACTCTTAAGAGTTAGAAAATGATATTTGGTCCCAAGTAAGAGTTTAAGTATATATTACGAGATTTTTGGAAGTTTCAGGACCAAGGGTAAAATGGTCATTTTACCTTAGGAGGGTATTTTATTAATTTCCCTTATGATGAGATTGTACATCTTAGAATTGATAGACTTCTACGAATATGGGATGTATTTTGATCCACTTGCCTCCTATGACAGGCAATTGAATTTCTACGGTTGCAAATCGAGTTTTGATTAAGAGAGTCGAGATTTGATTCAAGTAAGTCCTTTGGGTTTACTTAGCTAGTTTCTAGATATTAGTGTGAATAATGATAGTGGTATTTGAATGAAGTGTTTATGATTGTACTTATTATTAATTATCGACCGACCTACATATTTGGCCTAAGAGTAACGGGCGGTGGCATTCTGCTCAGTTAGCCCGAGGGCGCTAGGGGTTTCTTTAGGGACTAGTTCATACTCTGTTTGTAGTGAAGCTACCGGCGGAGGTGTGCTAGACCTGCACCAGTTGGATAAGGAGCGGAGGCGAGAAATCTTAAGATTTCTCGTGCCACAACTTAAAAACGGAATAACGTGAATCACATAAGCTATCAGATAATAACCGGTTTGTGCGCCAACATGATGATTGTTTTATGTTATGTTGGGTGTGTTTGTGCTATTCTTATTCTACTTATATCTGGTCAGTTAGCAAACCGTTATCTTATTGTTGTTTAGACGTACCACATGTTAGAGCAGATGCCGAGTGATCCGTAAGGTCGTGGTCAGTCGGGTTACCGTACTTCATAGGACGGGTTGCAGTCTTTTCTTTATGTTGGCCTTTCAGTTATGACCTTCTTTGTTCTTAGTCTTTAAGATATTATTGTTGCCGGCTGTTTGTGTTCATAGTCACATTCATGACATTATCAAACGTATTTTATGATTTTATGGTTTTCCTTATCTGTGCCTTGTTGTAACATCTAGTTAAGTTGTTGTCAACTAAGGTCGGGACCCATTATGAGGTCCTAACCAGTAGCTCCCCGAGTTCCGAGAACTTGGGGTGTTACAACATGGTATCAGAGCCAGGTTGGCAACAATGGCACTTGAAATCTTCTAAAAGGCCGAATAAGTAAATAAACAGAACCCGGAAGGGGTTTGAGTTTTCGAAAGGAATTTTTGGTTTTCAAAATGCATGCATACTCAGGTCAGGATAGAAAGTACGGATGACAACCACTACCACCGCGGATCTCGCCATGCTAGTATGATTGCTTTAGAATGTCACTACTATTGGACTAATTAGTTAGATTATAACTATAGTTGTTATCACTCGTGCAGATAGCACGTACTAGGGCTACACCAGCTACTGGTCAAGGTAGAGGTCGTCCACCTCTTCCTCCAGCTGGAAAAGATAGGGGTGATAGGACTTATGTTGTTAGAGGACGTGGCCATGGAGGTAGACCTCCACTGGTGAGAGGTTGGGGTCGAGCTCCTCGAGAGGATCCACCCGCATCGAGCATGCCACATAATGCAGTGGAAGAAGTGGTTGAGAGTATGGTTTCCAAGGTCGGGAATAAGACCGCTGCTAGGTCTAGAGCACAGAGAGCACGTTCAACTAGTTCAGGAAGCGTCTCTATAGGGGCATCTGAGTATAGACAGTACAGAGCGTACGTCCAGCGTATGGAGGAAGCTGCTAGGACAGAGGGACTTGCCCCGGCACCGCCAATACCAGCAAGGTCAGCACAAGTGTCACAAAGAGTGACTCAGGCGCCAGTTGTACGTGAGAGGAGAGTTGAGGTTGACAGGGCTCATGCTGGGTCTAGAGCACCGAGGCCGGATGAGTGGTTGAAGGCTTTCAACACCTTGAAAGTCTCCCCAATTGATGGGGAGATAGGGTTGGAAGTGGAGCATTGGATAGGGCACGTGGAGACTACACTAGAGTCGATACGTTGCCCAGAGGATCGACATGTGGAGTTAGTACAAACCTTGTTCAGTGAGCAGGCACATTACTGGTGGCGGATCATTCGTAGCCGAGTCACTAGTTGGGATCAGATGAGGAGCATTATTAGAAAGAGGTATTTCCCTGCCTCGTTGAGGAGAGAGAAGTTTTAGGACTTCATTGAGGCGGAATTTGAGGATGTTCTTGTTGTCGAGGCAGTCAAGAAGTTTCAGAAGGAGTTGACACTACTTGGACCAGCTGCACCTCCTGAAGAGTAGCACGTGTACCTCTTCTCCCGGAGATTGAGAGAGAGCACTCGTTCTTATCTTGCAGGATTCCATTGTGAGTCTCTGTCAAACTATCAGGATAGAGCTTCCGCATATGAGAGGGATAGGCTAGTTCCGAGGAGAGTTGTTCAGTCTGGTGGGCCGGATAAGTGGCAGAGGACAGGATATGCTAGTAGTGGTACAGTAGTATCCGGTTTTGGGCAAGGGCAGACTCAGGGAAGACCTAGCTATCACACTATATTTCAGGCTCCGGGTAAAGAGCGACAGTGTTTTAACTACGGTAGTCGCCATCATTTCAGGGCAGACTACAAGAAGTCACCTATGACCTGCTTCACTTGTGGCAAGCCGGGGCACAAGGCTAGTTTCTGCCGTCAGGGCAGAGCTCCGTCAAAGCATGGTTCTTCCCCTGCAGGTGCTAAGAGGAATGGACAGGATGCCTCCTCAATACCGAGCGCCGAGTCAGCAGCAATAGAACCAGGCTCCAAGACACCCTACCTCACACAGTTTTGCACAGGGATCCGGTTGTGGCAGTAAACGTGGTGGTACTACTGATACCAGAGGAGCCCCGTCGAGAGTGTTTGAGCTGAGGAGTGCTGATCAGCCAACAGCACCTACGACCACAGGTACTATCTGGATTCATGATTTACCTGTGCAAATTTTGTTTGATAAGGATGCTACGCACTCCTTTATATCATATGCAAGCGTAGATAGGTTGTCCTTAGCTACTGTAGAGGGAGTACCTTTTGTAGTGGGGTTACCTGATGGGGGTAAGATTAGAGGATCCCGAAAGATTCATGGCTGTCCCATTCATTTGGGACATCGGGATTGGCTGGTAGATTTCTTAGTCATGCCCTTTGCACATGAGGACGTGATCTTAGGGATGAATTGGATGGCCAGACATGGAGCAGTGCTTGACATTGGTGAACGGACTGTGACTGTTACAACAGAGTAGGGTCACATGGAGATATTCTGAGGTTCGGACCTCGGAAATTCCGGCACCGTTATCAGCGCAGTGCGAGCAGTGAGACTGATAGCACAAGGTTACGAGGCCTTCTAGTGTTATGACATGAAGAAATGCAAGAGTCTGACAGTAGAGGAGATACAAGTTGCATGCGAGTTTGCAGAGGTATTTAGTGACGATCTGTTATGGTTACCCCCACAGAGGAGTGTTGACTTTAGCATTGAGTTAGAGCCGAGAACGAGACCGATCTTGAAGGCCTTGTACCGCATGGCACCGATAGAGCTGCTTGATTTGAAGAAGCAGTTAGAGGAATTAGCGGAGAAGGGCTTCATACGCCCTAGTATTTCTCCCTAGGAGCACCGGTATTGTTTGTGAAGAAGAAGGATGGATCGATGAGGCTATGCATCGATTACAGAGAGTTGAACAAAGTTAAAATTAAGAACAAATATCCACAGCCTCGCATTGATGATTTGCTGGCAAGTTGCATGGAGCGTCAGTATTTTCTCAGATCGACTTGAGGTCAAGTTATCACCAGCTGAGGGTGAGAGATCAAGACATACCTAAGACGGCATGCTGGACTAGGTATGGCCATTATGAGTTTGTAGTGATGTCATTCAGGCTCACTAATGTGCCATCGGTATTCATGGAGTTGATGAACGGTATTTTCATCAACTTCTTAGACCAGTTTATAGTGGTCTTCATTGACGACATTCTAGTTTACTCTAGGAGTCATGAGGAGCATGACGGACACTTGAGGACAGTGTTACAGATTTTGCAGGATAGCGTGCTTTATGCTAAGTTGTCCAAGTGCGAGTTCTGGATGTCAGAGGTGACCTTCCTAGGCCATGTAGTGACTGCTGAGTGTATTAAGTTCGATCCGGCAAAGATCGAGTCAGTGTCTTCTTGGCAACCTCCGAAGAATGTTAAGGAGGTTCACAGCTTTCTAGGTTTGGCAGGCTACTACCGCCGGTTTGTGGAAGGATTCTCCCTGATTGCCCGACCACTTACCCGCCTTCTGAGGAAGACTACTCGGTTCGTTTGGTCTGAGCCGTGTCAGCGGAGCTTTGAGGAGCTGAAGAGGAGATTGACGTCTGCTCCGATTTTAGCACAGCCTGAGGGTACATATTTCT
Organism: Fagopyrum esculentum; assembly: GCA_033239045.1. Classification (NCBI taxonomy): domain Eukaryota; kingdom Viridiplantae; phylum Streptophyta; class Magnoliopsida; order Caryophyllales; family Polygonaceae; genus Fagopyrum; species Fagopyrum esculentum. The sequence continues at coordinate 93,893,201 of BSUD01000005.1, forward strand.
TTGCGGTATACAGTGACGCATCCAAGCTAGGTTTGGGGTGTGTCTTGATGCAGAGGGGTAAGGTCATAGCCTATGCGTCTCGCCAGCAGAAAACGTATAAGGAGAACTACCCCACACACGACCTAGAGTTAGCTGCAGTAGTCCATGCTCTTAAGATCTGGCGTCACTATCTCTATAGGGCAACGTGTCAGATCTTCACAGACCATAAGAGTCTGAAATACATATTAACTCAGCAGGAGTTGAATAACTGACATAGGAGGTGGCTAGAGTTGATCAAGGATTTTGACCTTGAGATTCTCTGCCACCTAGGAGAGGCGAATGTAGTTGCTGACGCTTTGAGTCGGAAGACGCCTCAGGAGAAGGTGATAGCCCGGTTGACGGTACAACCGTTGTTGTAGAGGGGTTTGGCTTGGTTAGAGGTAGAGATTCAGTTTCCAGATACAGTCCATCATTTGGCTACCTTGGAGTTACTTCCGGATCTGTTGGGTGAGATCCGACAGAAGTAGGAGACTTGTCCGACTTTGACCAGGATCCGAGACAGGATGTCTCGAGATAAGGCACCTCAGTTCACTATTGGTGTTGATGGAGTGATGAGACGTCAGGATCGTATTTGTATTCCATCAGATAGTGAGTTGAGACAAAGGATATTGGGTGAGGCTCATGCTACCCCATACTCAGTACATCCAAGAGTGAGTAAGATGTACAAGGATGTGAGACGTTCCTTCTTGTGGGGTGGTTTGAAGCCCGACGTGGCTCGGTATGTAGCTCAGTGTGCGACCTGCCAGCAGGTCAAGATTGAGCATCGTAGGTCCGGAGGAGAACTCCACCCACTGCTAGCACCACAGTGGAAGTGGAGGACATCTCTATGGATTTCGTCACGGGATTGAGACTCAGCAGAGGTTTTGATGCTACTTGTGTAGTGGTAGACCGTTTGACGAAGACCGCACGTTTCATTCCGATTAAGGAAACGTGGTCGGTAAGTCGTCTAGCTGATGAGTTCACCATACACATTGTGAGACTCCATGGAGTACCAAGGACTATCGTTTCCGACAGGGATGGACGTTTCACCTAGAGATTTTGGCACCAGGTACATACCGCTTCGGGGACGAGTCTCCACTTTACCACAACTTACCACCCACAGACTGACGGTCAGTCGGAGAGGACCATCTAGACGTTAGAGGACATGTTATGGGCATGTGTACTGCATTGGGGACAGGTATGGCGTGATCACCTTCCCCTTGTAGAGTTTTCATATAATAACAGTTGGCACACATCTATTTGGATGGTTCCTTATGAGGCTTTGTACGGGAGGAGATGTCGTACACCATTGTGCTGGGATGAGCCTAGCAGAGCTGATGGAGTAGCTCCAGAGCATATACAGGACGACATCGCTCGGATCGCCCTAGTTCGAGAGTGGATGTTAGCATCTCAGAGTCATTAGAAATCCTACGACGACAAGAGGCGTCGACCTTTGGAGTTTAGAGTAGGTGTACAGCTGTGGTTGAGAGTGTCACCGACGAGAGGCGTCCGGTGTTTAGGCATTAAGTGGAAGCTGAGTCCCCGATATGTCGGACCTTTTGAGATCTTGGAGAGAGTCGAAGTGGTTGCCTACCGATCAGCGCTGTCACCGAGATTGGAGGGGGTCCATCCGGTCTTTCATGTATCTCAGTTAAGAGAGTATATACCGGACCCGAGACACGTTATCAGCCATGAGGATCTGATAGTTGAGCCCGACCACACTTTTGTGGAGTATCTAGTAGCCGTCCTAGAACGCAGTACTAGAAGTCTGCGGTCCAAGCAGATACCGATGTTGAGGATCCAGTGGTCTAGACAAGGAGCCGATGGGGCCACCTAGGAGACAGAGGAGAGTATTAGACGTAGTTATCCCGAGTTCTTTGCGGAGTTAGCCGCTACTTCTGTATCGACGGGTTAGTACTCGGATGTTGTTGTGTGACTTTTGTGAATATACATTTGGTTGATTGATTATGTTTTAGGTGTTGCCTGATTGATGATTGAGTAGTTCTTGCATGTTAGGAAGTAGGAGTGAATAGCTAGTAGAGACCGAGTTGGACGCTTATATTTGTGAGAGTCATTAGAGTAGATGCTCTCATTCTAAGTTTCGGGACGAAACGTATTTTATGGGGGCACTGATGTAATATCCAAAATTTTATTTCTGTTTACTTCCGAGTCGAACCGAATTTTTGACCCGATGATCCGTGTACATGATACTTAATGTTATATACTATCACAAATTCTATCATTTTATGTAAGCCTAAACTCACATAAAATGATGAAAATTCCAACAAAACCCTAATCTTACAAACCCTACTTTATGTCATGACATGTCCTCGAAAAAGTCATGACATTCTTTTGACAAGACCATGGCATGAACTTGACAAGGCCATGACAAGCTTTTGACAAGGCCATGACAAGGCCTTGACAAACTTTCAGCCCACTTCTTCTTGCCTTGTTTCAGCCCACCTCTCCATGCATTCTTGCATTGCCTCACACAGTCCAGCAGCTGCTTTGTCACAACAAGGCAGCCCAGGAAAAAACGCAAGCCTTGGTGTCCATCTCTCCAGCCCGTGCAGGCAAATCTCGTCAGCTCAACAATGAGATTCAGCCCTTCATACGTGTGTTTGCTGAGTCTGAAGAGAGATCCGCTCTCCCTAACAGTTTGTGAAATCACGCAGCAACCTCCACATTGGCGTCCAGATACACGCTCGGGGTAGACGTTACAGATCTCGCCACAATCATCCTTTCCTCTCTTCACACCGTCTCTTTGAACTTCCGTAACCAGGGTCTTCAACTCATCTCTCCGCCTCAGATATCGATCCCTACCGCTCTTCTACATCGCCACTGCCATCCAGAAGGACTAAGGTGAGTCTCTTATCGATGCTTCTCCCTTCTGTGAATCGAAGACTTGTACTGAGGACTGGTTCTTCATCTCTAGACCGTGCAGCCTTGCCGACCAGCCAGTCAGTTCCCTAGTGGACATAAGGAAGACCTCCTCCCCAGCTCGGTGAGCCTCTTTACCCCTTTTATTCACTTCGTATCAGTTTGGACAAGAGTACTAACATGAAGGCGGCATGGTCGTGCCATCACCTTATGCAGACATCCTTCGAGTCATCTCCCCTCTTCTAGACATAGCAACCTTCTACAGCCCATCAAAGATCTAGGTGAGGGCTCTAAGTCTTAAACCTCTCTCTTCCTTGTCGATACTTGAATGAAGAAGAGATGAGTAAGCCTTGATGTTGTTTGTCTGTAACAGGAGTCTAATATGTGACCTATTGTGCCTAGAATAAAGTTGTGAGAGTGAGGCTGGTGAGTATCAAAACAATGACCTCTTTCAATATCTGTTAAATTTCAAGAAATTGCGTTAAACAGTCATGTTCGAGCCTTGTTTTCGACACCGTAGAAGCATGATCCACCGTTCAATTTTTAATACGTTTTAGAGTGATATGCATATTGTAATGTATCAAATTTTGGGATTTATCCAACGGTTAGATTTAGAACTATGATGGTCCAAAGTTGACTGGTCGAGCAGTTAGGAAAGATACTCAGTTTGTGGCTAAGTATGAAATTACTAGATGTTAGAACCGACTTTGGAGATTTATATAAAGAGTTTCGTTTAGGGTTTTAGAGAGATCTTTGGCCTTATGATTAGTATGCATATCATAGAAGACTTGGATAATTTTTCTTAGAATTTTTATATTTTTATTCGGGTCTCGTATCGTAGGCTAAAGTTGGATCCTAGAGACCTTCTAAAAAGTAGGAAAAGGTGTAGTTTTCTAGTTTCTACCTAAACTCACTCTTAAGAGTTAGAAAATGATATTTAGTCCCAAGTAAGAGTTTAAGTATATATTACGAGATTTTTGGATGTTTCGGGACCAAGAGTAAAATGGTCATTTTACCTTAGGAGGATATTTTAGTAACTTCCCTTATGATGAGAGTATGCATCTTAGAAGTTATAGACTTCTAAGATTATGGGATGTATTTTGATCCACTTGCCTCCTATGACAGGCAATTGAGTTTCTACAGTTACAGATCGAGTTGTGATTAAGAGAGTCGAGATTTGATTTAAGTAAGTCCTTTGGGCTTACTTAGCTAGCTTCTGAATATGAGTGTTGATAACACGATTTATAGCATAGTTATAAGTGTACATTTAGATAGGATTCTCGCTCAATCATGCATGATCTAGCACTAGTCCAATACGTTTTGCACTCAAAACATGTATTTTGTCGAGATAGACGTCTACACGGACTTGTGTGCGTTTTGTAGGTATTTCGGGAAGTTTTGAGCTAAAACGATGCGTTTGAGGGTCGTTCATTTAGATAACACGCTTCCAAACTCATTGGAACGCAAGCCGAGGCTGAGGAGGACTCATGGAACCTTGCCAACACAAGCCATGCACCAAACCGCAGCCTAATGATCCAAAACGAAGTTTTTGCATAGAATCACGGTTTCCTGAAGAACCACGGCCGTGGAAATGACCGTGGATTTTGCCAGATTCTCGTGACAGCTGTGTCACGACTCTCATGGCCAGCTCATGAAGAAATTGTTATAAAGGTGGTCCTGGATGGGTTGTTAGAGGCAGCTGGGGTAGTTTGGGAGCAGCTCATCCATTATCCATTTTTCTAACAAATATATTCTCCAAAGGAAAAGAATTTTTCTAGGAAGGAAAGTGCCAAAGAGAAGAAGAAAGGTTCCATTGAAGAGGAGAGAAGAACACACCATAGCTTTCTTGTATTTCGGATTTTATTTCTGGAGTTTGTAAATCCTTGAAACCTTCTTTTGGAACGGTTGTAAGTAGCTCTAATTCCATTCTCGGATTTGTTAGTTCTTGAAGTTCATTGTTCTTCTCTCTTCTTTCATTATCTTGCAATGGGGGTTATGATTTTATGTTTGCTTGCTTTGATTTCCATCATGAATGTTGTAGGCTAAATTGATGTGATTCTAGGGTGAGGAAAAGATGGTTTTGGCTAGAACTATGATAGGACGGACTTAGATTTACCTTTGGACGATTTTGTTTATGAACGTAGTCTCTGTTAGAAATCACGGGTAGTTCTTGAAGAACCACGGTCGTGGTTTCTATAGAACAAACCGTGATTTTCTCTGGTTCGAAGGATCTCACTTTAGATCTATATAAATGTTGAAACCCTAAGTTTTTGCTAAGTTTAACCTACCCTAGAATATCCTAGAGTAGAGACTAAGTGCTAGGAGAGACTTAACCGGTAATCCTTGCCCTTAGAATTCAAAATAGCAAGACCTTAGGTAGTGGTGAGCCTAATAAGCCGCCATTGGATTAGATGTGCTAGGAATGTTGATTAGGACTTCCCATTCCGAGACTTACCCGGTAAGGATAGGTTAGATTCCTAATTAACAATTCCGGTTTGTGTAGAATTCCTAACCTTAGGTTCTTAGAGACTTACCCGGTAATAAGACCTTAGGTGTGGACTAGTTGGACCATGAGACCTACCCGGTAATTGATCCCAATCTAGAAACACTTAATCCCAACATATTAAAATCAATCCAAATAATGAATAGATAACTTGAGTTCTATGCCATAACCGGAATTTCTAACCCCTAGAATCCGTCTTTCCTTTCCCTTGATCAATATCTTGTTTGATTTGTTTATTTGTGCTGATTTTTGGTTTAGTTTGATTGATTGCTTTGAATGAATTGTGATCTTTGATGTGATCACCTAAAACCAACCAAACAATTGAGATTTTCTTCCTTTATTTTCTCCCTTTCTTTAGACTTAGATCTTGCTAAATTCAATCACAACTTAAATCAATTTCACCTTAGTCTTTGTGTTCGACCTCGGAATACTTATCTTTCTACATACGTCCCGTACACTGCGGGTGCGCTAGAAGTTAGGATAATTATAACGAGTATAAATTTAAGGTTTATTGCGTGCACACCTTTTAGCGTAACAAGTTTTTGGCGCCGTTGCCGGGGACTAGGTCTAGATTGAGTCTGTTTTGTGATTGTTTCTAGTGTAGATCTTTCTTGTTGCTTTTGATCTCTTTTTGTTTGTTTCTTTGCTTTTCAAGACATCTATTTCTCTTTAGGTGTATGCGAAGATCTCGTGGCAAGGATTTAGCTCCATTCGATCCCGAACCGGAGAAAACCCTTCGATCTAGATCCAAGAGTATCCGAAAGGAGAAAGAGATGGCCGGTAGAAACCTCCAAGCTGAATTGGATGAAGCCTTAGAGCAAATAAGGCTAAGAGATGAGCTCTTGGAGGAAGAAAGGAGACTTGCCAATGAGAGGCAAGAGGAAACAAGGAGGGAGATTGAGGAGATTAGGCAAGCCCTTGTTCAAGGAGAGCTTAATCGCCGACAACCTCCACCACCTCCACCACAACCGCAGCCGGCGGCTAATGTTAGGGTTGTACCTATTGCTATTGAGGAGCCACAAACCCTAGGGAGACGTATGGATCCGGCACAAAGAGCACACCGACCGGGTGTGAATCTAGGAGATCCCGCAACCCACAACTATGAGCTCCGCCCTCAAGTTCTACAAATGATCCGGCACAATCAATTTGGAGGGATGGAAGGAGAGTCCCCTCATCAACACTTGATGAATTATGAGATCTTGATGGAGACTCTTAGACCACCAAGATTGGAGAGCAACAACCATAAGCTAAGAGCCTTTTCCTTCTCTCTTAAGGATAAAGCCTTGGCTTGGTATCAATCTATTCTACAAGGGCGAGTTGGTACTTGGGAGGAGATGACAACCGAGTTCTTGACCAAGTTCTTTCCACCTTCCAAGACCACCGAATTAAGAGGGAAGATCAATGCCTTTGTGATGAGGGATAGAGAAAGTTTGTTCAAGTCTTGGGAGAGATTCAAAGACCTTCTCCTAGATTGTCCGCACCATGGCATACCAAAGATTGAGCTATTAGAGATCTATTTCAAGGGGCTTGATGAAGATAGCCAATTCAAGCTTCAATCTCTTTCCGGTGGGACATTTATGGAGAAACATGTAGATGATGCTTGGGAGTTTGTGGAGAAGCAAGCTCTAGTGATTGAAAAGTACTCTCATAGGAAGAGTGAAGGAAGAAAGGCGGGAGCATATGAGGTGAGTGAAGTTACCATGAGTAATTTCAAGCTTGATGCCATCAACAACGAGTTGAAGTCCTTGAGAGAGTTGTGCACTACCACCTTGAAGAGTCAAGCAACTCCTCAAGCACCTCCACAAGCAAACTTGTCTTCCAAGGAGGAAGATGTGAATTATATGGGAAGGGGCAATTTCAACAATTACCAAGGCCCAAGAAATTTCAACAACAACCGGCAATTCAACAATTACCGTCCAAACCACAACCATCCCGGGTTCTCTTACTCTAACCCGGATGGAGCCTTGAACCCTCCCGCCTCCACAAGCTCAACTCCACCACAAAGAGCTTCACAAGAACCTCCACCCGGTTTTACTCAACCTTCAAAGGATAGGACCGAAGTCATGTTTGAACAATTGCTAGGAAGATTGAGTGGACTTGAGAGCACCGTCACTTCAATTTCTAAGGCTCAAAAGGTCTTGGAAGCACAAGTCTTTCAAAAGGCGGGTGAAGCACATAGAGATCCGGGGAAGCTCCCCGGAAGAACCGAAGACAATCCAAGAGGCCAAGTTTTGGCTATCACAACGAGGAGTGGGTTGAGTATGAAGGATCCTTTGCCCAAGGACCAAGCTAAGGGAAATCAAGTAGTGGTAGAAGAGGGAAGAAAGCATGAAGATGGAGCGAAGAGCAAAGATGCAGAGCCAACTTATGTGGCACCGCCTCCGTACAAGCCACCACTACCGTTCCCACAATCAAGAGCAAGAGCTCGTTTGGACAATCACTTTGGTAAGTTCCTTGAACTAATGTCCAAGTTACATATTAACATTCCGTTCATGGATGCCATCTTAGGAATGCCTGCATATGGAAAGTTCTTGAAGGAAATACTCTCCAACACAAGGAAGTTGGAGGAGTATGGGGAGATTAGGATGACCAAGAGATCCTCGGAGTTGATCCAAACGATGAAGGAGGCAATGCCTCCCAAACTAAGGGATCCGGGCTCTTTTTGCGTCCCAATAGGAGTGGGAGATGTGAAATACGAGGCCCTTTGTGATCTTGGGGCGAGTGTAAGCATCATACCGCTTGCACTTAGCAACAAGGTCGGGCTAGGAGAGCCAAAGCCGGTCAAGATGACCCTCTATATGGCGGACCGTTCTATTACTCACCCGGTTGGGATTCTAGAGGACATCTCGGTGCAACTAGGAGGATTCTACGTGCCTATCGATTTTGTAGTGTTGGACATTCCGGCGGATTATCCGGTTCCCATCATCCTAGGAAGACCTTTCCTAGCCACCTCCGGATGTTTAGTGGATTGCAAGAACGGGGCTCTCTCCTTCAACATTGGGGAAGAGAACATCAAGTTCAAGCTGTCCACAATGATGAAAGGGCCAACCCTTGATGAAGATATCTTCAACATAGTCGATCAAGAAGAATCTAGAGAAGTTGTAAGCTCGATCTTGATCAAGGACCCCTTGGAGAAGGTTCTTACCTTGAGTATGATGGAGGAAGACATTGAGGAGGAATGCAATGAAGAGATCAAGGCCTTAGAGGCCTTGGAAGAGGAGCCAAGAGTTGGATTTGAGAGCCACGAAGAAATTGTGAACAGCTGCAAGTTCCACGGTCGAGATTCAGGTTCCACGGCCGTCAAACTCTCTGGACAACTCCGAGAAGCAAGCTTGGCAAGAACCACGGCCGTGGAAGATGAGCAACCCGTGCTTCCAACCGTGGTTTTCCCTGAATCAGCTCTTGATAATGATCAAACTTCTAGGAGCCAAGGAGAATCTTCATTTGCTTTGGACTCATCTCATCCAATCTTATTTGGATCGTCTTCAACCGAAAAAGGTCCTCCTTCACTTGAACTCAAACCCCTCCCCTCTCATTTGAAGTATGCATTTCTTGGTGACAATTCTACATATCCTGTGATCGTTAATGCATGCTTGAGTGATGATGAACTTGCTAAATTGCTGCATGAACTAAGATTGCATAGGAAAGTCATTGGTTACACTATTGATGATTTGGTGGGCATTAAGCCATCTTTGTGCATGCATAAGATAATGATGGAAGATAACCACAAACCCTTTATTGAACATCAAAGGAGATTGAATCCTATAATGAAAGAGGTGGTCAAAAAGGAAATCATTAAGTTGCTAGACGCGGGAATTATCTACCCTATCTCGGATAGTAAGTGGGTTAGTCCCGTTCATGTAGTACCTAAGAAGGGTGGAATGACGGTAGTAACTAATGAGAACAATGAACTAATACCGACTAGGACGGTCACGGGATGGAGAATGTGTATAGATTATAGGAAGTTGAACATGGCCTCTAGGAAGATCACTTCCCTCTCCCCTTCATTGACCAAATGCTAGAAAGATTAGCTCAACACTCTCACTTTTGCTATCTAGATGGGTATAGTGGATTTTTCCAAATCCCTATCCACCCCGATGACCAAGAGAAAACGACTTTTACATGTCCATGGGGTACCTTTGCATATAGGAGAATGCCATTTGGGTTGTGTAATGCACCCGCCACCTTCCAAAGGTGTATGATGGCTATCTTTTCGGAATATATAGAAAATATCATGGAAGTGTTCATGGATGATTTCTCTGTTTACGGTTCTTCTTTCGATAATTGCTTGGCTAACTTGTCATTAGTGTTGCAAAGATGTGAGGAGACAAATCTTGTCTTAAATTGGGAAAAATGCCACTTCATGGTAAGTGAAGGAATTGTGTTAGGACACTTGGTGTCTAACCGTGGCATTAAGGTTGATAGAGCTAAGATTGAAACGATAGAGAAGTTGCCACCACCTACCTCGGTGAAGGGGGTAAGGAGTTTCTTAGGGCATGCCGGTTTTTACCGGAGGTTCATTCAAGATTTCTCTAAAATTTCAAAGCCTCTCACTAACCTACTAATGAAAGATGTTGATTTTGTTTTTTCCAAGGATTGTCTTGAAGCTTTTTATAGGTTGAAGAACGTTTTGATCTCCGCACCCATCATGCAACCGCCGGATTGGAGTCTACCATTCGAAATCATGTGCGATGCAAGTGATGTGGCCGTTGGGGCCGTTTTAGGGCAAAGGAAAGAAGGGCGCACTCATGCTATTTACTATGCTAGCAAGACGCTAGATGATGCCCAACTCAACTATGCTACCACCGAGAAGGAGTTGTTGGCGGTGGTGTACGCATTTGAGAAGTTCCGCTCGTACCTTGTTGGAGCGAAGGTCATAGTTTACACGGATCATGCGGCGATCCGTTATCTACTTACAAAGAAGGATGCCAAACCAAGGTTGATTCGGTGGATCCTTCTTCTTCAAGAGTTTGATTTGGAGATACGAGATAAGAAGGGATCCGAGAACTCTGTGGCGGATCACCTTAGTAGACTCCCACCATTGGAGCTTGGGAAAGACAACATCCCGATAGATGACTCGTTCCGGGATGAACAATTGCAAATGGTGGAGGAATGCTTGTTCCAAGTGGCTAGAGGAAGTGAGCCATGGTACGCCGACATCGTGAACTACTTGGTGTGTGATGAAGTGCCTCCCGGACTTACATATGCACAAAGGAAAAAGTTCTTCAACGATGTAAGGCATTACTATTGGAGCGAGCCACTTCTATTCAAGAGAGGCCCGGATGGGGTGCTTAGAAGATGCATACCGGAAGATGAAATGGAAAGTGTGATCCGGCATTGTCACTCCTTACCATGTGGAGGCCATGCTAGCTCACACAAAACGTGTGCCAAGGTATTGCAATCCGGTTTTTATTGGCCTAACTTGTTTAGAGATGTGCAAGGTTTTGTAGCGGCATGTGATGCTTGCCAAAGGACGGGCAACATTTCAAGGAGGAATGAAATGCCCTTGAACAACATCCAAGAAGTCGAAATTTTTGATGTGTGGGGTGTAGACTTCATGGGACCATTCCCTTCCTCATGTGGCAATCTCTACATCCTATTGGCGGTGGACTATGTGTCAAGATGGGTAGAGGCCATCGCCTCTCCTACAAATGATGCCAAGGTGGTGGTGCGGTTCTTCAACCGAGTGATCTTCCCTAGGTTCGGAACACCAAGGGTGATCATTAGTGATGGAGGGAAGCACTTCACAAATAGGAATTTTGGAGCACTTTTGGCCAAGTATGGGGTGACTCATAAGGTGGCAACACCCTACCATCCCCAAACTAGTGGTCAAGTGGAGATCTCCAACCGAGAGATCAAAGCCATCCTCGAGAAGACGGTGTCTAGGACAAGGAAGGATTGGGCTATGAAGCTCAATGACGCACTATGGGCATATAGAACCGCCTTCAAGACACCTATTGGCACCACTCCCTACAAGTTGGTCTATGGCAAATCTTGCCATCTTCCGGTGGAAATGGAGCATAGAGCTTATTGGGCCATTAAGTGGCTAAATTTTGACCTCAAGGAAGCGGGAGAGAAGAGGTTGCTCGATATCAATGCCCTTGAGGAGCTCCGGTTGGAAGCCTATGAGAATGCCCGGATCTACAAGGAGAGAACCAAAAGGTGGCATGACAAGAGGATCATTCCAAAGGAGTTGAGTGAAGGAGATCTTGTCCTTCTCTTCAACTCAAGGCTAAGACTCTTTCCCAGAAAGCTCAAATCAAGATGGACCGGGCCATATGTGGTGAAGAAGATCTTTCCCCATGGAGCTATTGAAATAGGAGGGGAGCATTGTGGAAATTTCAAAGTGAATGGGCATCGCTTGAAGAAGTATATTCCGGGAGCCCCGATAGACATGATTGCCCCACTTCACCTTGAATAGACGCCCCCGAGTTTGGTCAAGCTAATGACCTTAAAGAAGCGCTTGTTGGGAGGCAACCCATCGGTAACATTTTTCCTTCATTTTTACTTAGATTTTTCTGTTTTCGTGTGCTTTGTGTGTTTTGTCTACTTCATGTGTATGCTAGAAGCATTAATGGCGTTGGAAGCCTTTCTCGGAAATGATGATGATGAAACCCTCACCAATTGTGGGTGGAGCGGACGCGGAACTTGGACGGCTAGCGGTGCCTAGCGCGGGTTCCGAAGCTTTGAAGAAATGCTTAGAGCTCTCTACCATGGTTGAAAGGATCATCCAACATCAATTCACTTGAGAATTCCCAAATACCATAGCAAACCATTTTACATTGTGAGACCCTTCTTTCACTCTCTTTACTTGTATACCACATTGGGGACAATGTGTTTCTAAGTATGGGGTGGGGTTCGCATGATCCTTTGCATGATGAGCATGTAGGATAGGTTAATATTTGCATGTGTCTTGCATTGTACATACTTAAACCGAAAATCCCATAAAAATCAGAAAATTTAAAAAAAATTTGTGCTTTCTAGGCTTGGATATGATCCTAATGATGAAACTTGTCTTGTGATTGGCTATGAATGGCCTTATGTGTTGAATTGATAAATGCATATGTGGACTTGAACTACTTCTCTTAAATTCCATGAATGACTTGAGATCATGATGATTGCCTAGAATGGATTGAGTATTGAAAGTCGAAATTACATGATAGTTCTTGCATACCATCTAGGAATGAATGAGGCATTTCATCTTTCTCTACTTCTCATCTTGATCATGATTGCTTGAGCACCTCAATTGATATAAATTCAACCTCCTTTAAAACCCCATCCGGGAATAGGAGCATGCTAGTGTGTTTGAATGTGTAAAAGCAAGTGCGGGGTGAAAATGTAATGAAAAGAATGTCGTGAATAGAATGCTGAAATTATTGTGGAAGTGTAGCCAAAATAGGTTTGGGAGCGTTGGTTTAAATGATAAGTAACTCGGTACACTTCACATAATCGGGTGTTGGTGCCTTGCCAAAATCAAATGAGTCAATAGCCCTAACGAGCTTTGGTATGTGTGCCCGGTGTGGATGCACCTCGAAAAAGAGAAAAAGCCCGAGGATGGCTAATCACCGAGGTTTCGGCTATTGTACACCAATGTCATTGTCTCAAAAATGAGTTAAAGAAAAAGAAAAGAAAGCAAGATAGGGAAAATATACACTTGGGGGAAGTTGATCGAGGACAAGGAAGTGAAGTTAGTTCCATTCCCGGATTAGTATCACATACCTAGAAAATTCCCCTCCCAAATTACAACGTTTCTTAGCCTTTTATGTCACAAGCCCTTATGACCTACTTGCATGTTTGTAAGACTTAGTAATCTAGATTGGATAGACTCTTGATCTTCTTGACATCTCCGTCCTCCCATCTCATGCATGCTTTTGAGTTAAGTACAATTGTCTTTCCATGCCCTTATTGATTCGATACATAATTGCTTATCCAATTGCCATTGATCATGACTATGAAGGTGATCCAATAATAGAAGCACAAAACCCAAAAAGATTTTTGCCATTTTTCTGCATACATAAATCATGTCATCTCTTAGTCTATAGTTGGGAATTTTCTCGGGGACGAGCAAAACCTTAAGTATGGGGTATTTTGATAACACGATTTATAGCATAGTTATAAGTGTACATTTAGATAGGATTCTCGCTCAATCATGCATGATCTAGCACTAGTCCAATACGTTTTGCACTCAAAACATGTATTTTGTCGAGATAGACGTCTACACGGACTTGTGTGCGTTTTGTAGGTATTTCGGGAAGTTTTGAGCTAAAACGATGCGTTTGAGGGTCGTTCATTTAGATAACACGCTTCCGAACTCATTGGAACGCAAGCCGAGGCTGAGGAGGACTCATGGAACCTTGCCAACACAAGCCATGCACCAAAGCGCAGCCTAATAATCCAAAACGAAGTTTCTGCATAGAATCACGGTTTCCTGAAGAACCACGGCCGTGGAAATGACCGTGGATTTTGCCAGATTCTCGTGACAGCTGTGCCACGACTCTCATGGCCAGCTCATGAAGAAATTGTTATAAAGGTGGTCCTGGATGGGTTGTTAGAGGCAGCTGGGGTAGTTTGGGAGCAGCTCATCCATTATCCGTTTCTCTAACAAATATATTCTCCAAAGGAAAAGAATTTTTCTAGGAAGGAAAGTGCCAAAGAGAAGAAGAAAGGTTCCATTGAAGAGGAGAGAAGAACACACCATAGCTTTCTTGTATTTTGGATTTTATTTCTGGAGTTTGTAAATCCTTGAAACCTTCTTTTGGAAGGGTTGTAAGTAGCTCTAATTCCATTCTCGGATTTGTTAGTTCTTGAAGTTCATTGTTCTTCTCTCTTCTTTCATTATCTTGCAATGGGGGTTATGATTTTATGTTTGCTTGCTTTGATTTCCATCATGAATGTTGTAGGCTAAATTGATGTGATTCTAGGGTGAGGAAAAGATGGTTTTGGCTAGAACTATGATAGGACGGACTTAGATTTACCTTTGGACGATTTTGTTTATGAACGTAGTCTCTGTTAGAAATCACGGGTAGTTCTTGAAGAACCACGGTCGTGGTTTCTATAGAACAAACCGTGATTTTCTCTGGTTTGAAGGATCTCACTTTAGATCTATATAAATGTTGAAACCCTAAGTTTTTGCTAAGTTTAACCTACCCTAGAATATCCTAGAGTAGAAACTAAGTGCTAGGAGAGACTTAACCGGTAATCCTTGCCCTTAGAATTCAAAATAGCAAGACCTTAGGTAGTGGTGAGCCTAATAAGCCGCCATTGGATTAGATGTGCTAGGAATGTTGATTAGGACTTCCCATTCCGAGACTTACCCGGTAAGGATAGGTTAGATTCCTAATTAACAATTCCGGTTTGTGTAGAATTCCTAACCTTAGGTTCTTAGAGACTTACCCGGTAATAAGACCTTAGGTGTGGACTAGTTGGACCATGAGACCTACCCGGTAATTGATCCCAATCTAGAAACACTTAATCCCAACATATTAAAATCAATCCAAATAATGAATAGATAACTTGAGTTCTATGCCATAACCGGAATTTCTAACCCCTAGAATCCGTCTTTCCTTTCCCTTGATCAATATCTTGTTTGATTTGTTTATTTGTGCTGATTTTTGGTTTAGTTTGATTGATTGCTTTGAATGAATTGTGATCTTTGATGTGATCACCTAAAACCAACCAAACAATTGAGATTTTCTTCCTTTATTTTCTCCCTTTCTTTAGACTTAGATCTTGCTAAATTCAATCACAACTTAAATCAATTTTACCTTAGTCTTTGTGTTCGACCTCGGAATACTTATCTTTCTACATACGTCCCGTACACTGCGGGTGCGCTAGAAGTTAGGATAATTATAACGAGTATAAATTTAAGGCTTATTGCGTGCACACCTTTTAGCGTAACAAGTGTGAATAATGATAGTGGTGTTTGAGTAATGTGTTTATAATTGTACTTATTATTAACTATCGACTGACCTACATATTTGGCCTAAGAGTAACGGGCGGTGGCATTCTGCTCAATTAGCCCGAGGGCGCTGGGGGTTTCTTTAGAGACTAGTCCATACTTCGTTTGTAGTGACGCTACCAGCGGAGGTATGCTAGACCTGCACCAGTTGGATAAGGAACGGAGGCGAGAAATCTTAAGATTTCTCGTGCTACAACTTTAAAACGGGATAACGTGCATAAGCTCACAGATAATAACCGGTTTGTGTGCCAGCGTGATGATTGTTTTATGTTATCTTGGGTGTGTTTGTGCTATTCTTATTCTGCTTTATTCTGGTCAGTTAGCTAACCGTTGTCTTATTGTTGTTTAGACGTACCACATGTTAGAGCAGATGTCGAGTGATCCGGAAGGTTGTGGTCAGTCGGGTTACCGTACTTCATTGGACGGGTTGCAGTCTTTTCTTTATATTGGTCTTTCAGTTATGACTTTCTTTGTTCTTAGTCTTTAAGATATTATTGTTGCCGGGTGTTAGTGTTCCTGATCACATTCATGACATTATCAAACATATTTTATGATTTCTGGGTTTTCCTTATATGTGCCGTTTTGTAAGATCTAGTTAAGTTGTTGTCAAACTAAGGTTGGGACCCATTGTGAGGTCCTAACCAGTAGCTCCCCGAGTTTCGAGAACTTGGGGTGTTACATAGGCCGTCTTTCATATTTCTTGGGCATATATGTTCGACGGACATCCTCTGATTTATTCCTATCCTAGGATAAATATGCTCGTGAGATTGTTGAAAGAGCAAAGATGTTCAATTGGAAACCGTCTACTACCCCTACTGAGATGCTTGTCAAGTTAAGTGCTTCATCCAGTCCAGCTATTAGTGATCCAACACTTTACCGGAGTCTGGTTGGGCGCTACAGTACCTCACCTTCACATGTCCTGATATCAGTTTTGCGATACAACAAGTGTGTATCTTTATGCACGCCCCGAGAAGCTCATTTTGCTGCTCTCAAGCGCATCATCCGATACATATTTGGCACGTCATCATTAGGTATCACCATCTCCTCTTCTCTGAAATCTGATCTCATTGCCTATACAGATGTTGATTGGGTAGGGTGCCCTGACACACGCCGTTCAACATCAGGTTATTGTGTCTTCTTCAATGACACTCTAATCTCATGGTCCAAAAGACAATCTGTAGTATCCAGATCCAATGCAGGCAGAATATAGAGGAGTTGCCAATGTTGTATTAGAATGTTCATGGTTGCGTAACCTTTTGCTTGTGCTACATTGCCCGCTTGCCAAGACATCCATTATATATACTGACAACATATTTGCTACTTATCTTTGCCAGCAACCCAGTTCAACACCAACGGACCAAGCATATTGAGATTGACATTCACTTCGTCCGAGATAAGGTTGCCCATGGTCACGTTAGAGTTCTTCACGTACCTTTGACTTTTCAATATGCAGACATTTTTACAAAGGGTCTTCCCCGACAATTGTTTCTACTTCAGATACAATCTTACTGTACAACCTCCTCTAGTTTCGACTACAGGGGTATGATAGTTTATGTAATTATTGTTTATAGAGGGTGCCCTAATGTAATTATGTAAACTCGTATCCTTATTAATATGAGCCAACTGATGAAGGAAACCCCTAAGGGAAATTTATCCAAATCTCACACTCCTTTCTCCCCTTCCCTTTAATTTGTGTGTTGATGTTTAGAAAGAAACATACAAAAATTATCAAACGAAAATCCCAAAGCGATAGGTTTCCCGATCACAAAAAACGGGACTAGAATACCTTTCTTGGTGTTTGCTGACGATGTCATTATTTTCACTAAGACAACTATAGAGGCGAGTAATAAGATCTTATCGACTCTAAAGGACTATTGTGATATTTCAAGGCAGATCATCAACTACCACAAATCCGTGTTCTAAACAACCTCAAACATTGATCAAAGCAATAAAAGAAGGATTCAAGGTCACCTATGTATTAATACCGTAACTAATCTAGAACAATACTTAGGGTGCCCGGTCATCAATGAGCACACAAACAAAAATATTTTTAACTCTGTCATTATTAAAAAGCAACAACTTACCAAGTGGAAAGCGTCGTCCTTGTCGCAAGAAGGAAGAATAACACTAATAAAAGTTAATCTTAACGCCAAACCAAGGTTCTTAATGCAGGCTTTTATGCTTCCGACAAGTATTCACCTTGAATTGGATCAACTAAATAGAAATTTCTTTTGGAACAAGGGTTCAAACTACGACCCACTAATACGCAGGGAAAAAATATGTAAACCAAGAACTCAGGTGACACGGAAATCAGGAAAGCATAAGATATGAATAAAGCATTACAAATGAAATTTTTGTGGAAAATCATGGCTAAGCCGGAAAATATTTGTGTCAAAGTTATTGAGGAAAAATATCTTAAAGAGTCTTGTCTTTGGAATTATCACTAACCTAACGCGTTTGTTGAAACTTAAGTTGTTGTTTTGCAGGAACAACCCATAGCAATGCATAATCCTACACAACACGTCATGATGAAATGGAGAAAGGAACCTCCTAAAACTAAAGAGCTACCAAGAGTAGAGCAACAAAATAAAATTTTTTGCACCCGATGCCTTGTGTTGGACAAGTGTTGCAATGCTACAATCGACAATGGACTACAGCCACATCATACGTAACCATACATCATCCTCTTGTTGTAGGCAAGGGAAGATGTGAAGTTTAATATGTCTTGAAAGCATAAGTATATGCTTTGAACAAGGGTCTCTAAAAGGCCGCAAGGTTAGGATTCACGACCATTGATATCGAAAGAGATAATTTATGTTCATTAATACAATCAACCAGATTTCGAAACCACCTTGGATGAATATATGATTGTATCCGAAATATCCTACTTAATCTCGAGATTCAATCAAGGTAGAGTTCAACACATTTTTAGGAAAATCAACAGTGTTGCAAACAAACCCTCATATCTCGGCCACGACTCGAACACTGATGATGAGATCGTCCTCGAGAAGTTGAAGACCTCATCTGCTTGTATATTTTAGGGCGACCGACTTCTAGAAGTTAATCTTCCTTTTCTCTTACCCTTGTATAAAAATGTAGTTGTCCAATTATATGATTAAGACGTGTTTAATATACAACACAAATATATTATTAGATAGAATATAGAGAAGTTGAGACAAAAATAATAATTAATGTTCCCTTTAGATATCAACTGTAAAGGTGAACGGTGGCTAATTGAAAATTATTTAGAGAAGAACAAGTTTAGTGTCTGTACCTTGCACAGGTATTTGAAAATATATTGGTGTTATTTTCTTTTTGTATGAATAATTTTTTGTACGTGTATTTTTCTTATTGTATTTTGTTGATTTGATCACGAATGTTAATGTAATAAAGTATACGCTTATAGGAGAAATAATAACAACATAATTGTTGATTAGTTTGTCATATAAATATGACTACATTTGGAGGCATACCAAGCTAGGAGTGTTCACTATATCTACAATATAAAAATCCCAATATTAATAAATGTTAAAAAATAAACAATATATATATATGCAATGCAAAAATATATTAAAAATAAGGAAAAACAACCAAAAATAATACCAACTATCAGTAGTCAACCCAAAATAATATCAACTTTGAAAACTACTATGAGCGATACAAACTATCAATGTATTTACCAAAAATAATATGTCTTACTTTTCCGGCGAAAATATTAACTCCGGCGATGACGTGGCAACCGGAATTTGACATGTCATCAAGAAATAATTATGTGACGTGGATTTTATTTTTGTAAATCAAGTTAATAACATTTAATATGTTAAAAATATAAAAAATTTAAATAATAAATTGGTAACTATTTTTTAATAGAATAATTTTATAAAATAAAATTGTAAAAAAATATTTTTTTGTACTTTTAAAAAAAAATTTATTAATACTAATTTTTAAATAAAAAATTGTTTTTTAATTAAAAAGTTCTTGTAAAATTTTTTTTTGGAATTTTATATATTTTAACTAATTTTTAAATAAAAAACCGATTTTAAAAAAAAATTTATTAAAATTATTAAATTATATGCAAAATAAAAACAATTCAAATATTTTTTTAAAAAAATCAAAAGTAAAAACGATTTATTTTTAATATATATATTACAAATTTTTTCTTTTTAAAAAAAATGATTTTTCAAAAACTTTATAAAAAAAATAGTTACAAAAATTATATTTTAAATATAATTATTAGAAAATAACTTAATTTATACTTTTAAAATTTTTTATGTGTTATTAACTTGATTTTTTTTAAAAAATAATCCACATCATACAATTAATCTATATTTGATGACATGTCAAATTCCGATTGCCACATCATCGCCGGAGTTAGTATTTTCGCCGGAGAAGTAAGACATATTATTTTTAGTAAATACGTTGATAGTTTGTATCACTCCTAGTAATTTTTAAAGTTGGTATTATTTTGGGTTGAATGTTGATAGTTGGTATTACTTTGGGTTATTTTTTCTAAAAATAACTAATTCAAAAAAAAATTGTGCAGATATAATATAATTCAAATCGATAAAATAACATGTGTCGTGAACCCTTGAGCACATGCGCGGCAGACCGATTCTGGAAAAGAAGAAGAAGATAAACTTGATATAAGTGTAAACTCATAAGCTATGCTCGCTTGATATTATTGATAGAAAACAAAATAAGTGTAAACTCAAAAGATAACATTAATCTTCAAACTTTCTATTTTTATTTATACAATTTCTGAAAGTGTCATTTTTCTTGATAATCGATGTAAGATAACAAAATCCATATTTTACAAAAAAAAATGCGGGCGCTCCACGTTAGTGTCGCTTACTTCAATAAAAAATAATATAAATAGTTTATATACGTGCCCTACAGGGGTATTTGTCAATATAAAAGTTTTAAAGTTATTGTATATTCATAATATTGATAAAAGATAAATTACGAATTTAATAGGTCAACGACCCACAAATGAGTAAGTCACAACGACCTACATACAAGTATTAATCCGATTATAATAAATATTATACTTGGATCTCATCAAAAGGCTAAAAAATATATGATTTGTTTAATTTTCAAACCTTCTATGTCTATTTATACAAGTTCTCAAAACGTCATGCTTTCTTACTAACCGATTTAGAGGAACTTTAAATTTTACGTTAAGATATAACCATACAAATATAATTTGGTTTGTTTCAAATTTGATTTACGTAAAAAAAATTGTGATTGATTAGTTTTTTTAAAGAAATTTAGATATTGCTTTATTAAAAATAGATTTATTTGCTTAATTTTTTATTTAATAAAAGATTTAATACAAAAAACAACTAATTTAGCAAAGTATATAGATAAATAGTTTATAAATGTGTCATACACGGATATTTGAAGTTTTAAAAGTTATTGTATATTTATTATATTGATAATATATAAGTTACGAATTTAATAGATCAATGACACACATAACAATAGGTCACAACGACCCACAAATCAGTATGTCACAACGACCTACAAACAAATATTAATCCGATATAAATAATATTTTACTTGATTCTCACAAAAAGACTGAGAAATGTATGATTTGCTTAATCCTCATACCTTCCATGTTTATTTATACAAGTTCTCAAAACGTCATGTATCCTTGATAACCTATGTGGGATAACAAAATCCATATTTTACAAAATAACTATAGTTTAGTAAAAAAAAAGATTTATTGGCTTAATTTGTGGTTTTGTAAAATATTTAATCACAAAAAATTTGTAAATTTTACATCATTAGTTTATATAGATGCTATTTTTTAATAAAAGTTTTAAATTATTTTGAATATTCATTATATTGATAAGATATAAATTACGAATTTAGTAGATTAATGACACATATAACAGTAGGTTACAACGACCTACAAATCAGTAGGTCACAACGACCATTCTCACCAAAAGGCTCAGAAATGTATGATTTATCTTCAAACCTTCTCTGTCTATTTATACAAATTCTCAAAGCATCATGCTTCTTTGATAACTGATGTGGTATATCAAAATTTATATTTTACAAAATAATTATGGTTTAGTAAAAATAGATTTATTAGCTTAATTGATAATTTAATAAAATATTTAATTTGAAAAAAAACGTGAGGACGGCATGTCAGCATTAGTATGGCCTAAAGTATATAGATATAGATGAGCTCGCCTAAAGTATATAGATATAGATGGGCTACTAAAGGCTTTTGGTTGTATCACTCGTACATATTTCCAATTAATTATTTTTAATTAAAATTAAAGGTAAAAACATTAATTATTGAGTTTAAAATATAAAAGAAAGAGAAGTTATAAAATTGACAGAATATTTTTTTATTTTCTATTTAACCTTTTCATAATATATAATAGGAGCCTATTTTATCTATTAAAAACATAAATATCGGGATGGATTGTGTTCATCTATACAATAACTACTCACAGCCCATTTACCCAATTACTTAACTTGATCTGGTTTATTACTTAATAGTAATTTATTTTTATTTTTTTTGGTAATGCAATAGTAATTTATTAATAATAGATGGAATAGCTTTGTTGGTTAGAGCGTGTGGCTGCATTTAAATATTATAAGCTACTTAACTCATAAGAATGGTTGATTGGATCTCTAATTACATGAAATAAAAACACATGAAGACTTCTTCTGCTATCGACCGAGTCACTCCAGCTCATACAACCACAATCTAGATCACTCTCTCGACACACCACGCTATCCTGCAGAGAGGATGGAGACAAAATGAGATAATCATGCTCTAAACTCACCCCCAACTTCCTACTATCAATACTTTAAACTCAAAAAGATTCTTGAGTATTATTATACCTTCAGATCTCGGAACTTAGGGAAAGTAGAGCTGATGATGATGATCCTCCAAAAGACAAAACAGAGGAACCTCAGCTACACTTATCATTTGGTTGAGTTTCATCGTTCGAAACTGTACCAAACCCCAGATGACCCACTTGGCACATTTCTAACAACACATTGTCCGCCTCAATTACCACTACACACCCATCTTCCACCTCAGGTTGTTCCTCTCCCTTGCCAACTTTTCTACTAACACATACCATTCTCTTTTCGTTTTCCTTCTTTTTCCTCCTCCCCAAACACCTCCTTCCCATGGCACAAGGCACTTTGATGAATGCAAGCCCCAGGAGGCTCACCACAGCCAGCGGACAGCAACACAGCGCCACGCAGTCCGCCACAAGAGCTGCCGAGCACGACCGGCAGTTCTTTCCCGAGCAGTCAACCGAGCACTCCCCCGTTTCTGTTACTCTTGTAAACCTGTCAAGCTCCCTTGACGAGGATGAAGGTGGTGCGGATGATTCCGAACTCGGGCCTGTGTCGGCCCTCTGCTTGTGTCGAGGGTGACATGCCTTCTCCTCCATCGTTTTCGAGAGCCAACCCCTTTATGTGGAGGTTAGATGATTGAAGGAGAAGAACCTGCAAGAAAGAAAAGGCAGTTGAGTTCAAAAGACATGGGGAAAAATACAAGTCTTTCACATTTATAATGCAACAAAAAGGCTGGTATTTAACAGATTCTGAGTTGGGGAGGTGGAAAAGGACAGGAAGAGCTAGGGATTAGAGTTTACTAGTTTAGAGCTATGAAATTATTCCCCTTGCATTTAACCTTGGTAAATTCCCCAAGGGTAGAATACTCCAAAGGGCATTTACTGGTGAGAGAGGTAGAGCAACAAAGTATGTGGCCACCCAAAATCAAACCCATCTTTACTGCTCTTAAGGTCCCCCCAACCCAATTCCTCCTAACAGGAAAACAAACTGTTTTGAAAAGGATTCTTCATCCAACTGTGATCACTTCAGAAGGGTAAAACTTATAAACTTAAGTCATATTTCTTTTTCAATGGAGCTTGCTTTAGTGTTTTAGCTCCAAACTTTTGTCCTTTGTCTACTCATTATTGAAGCAAGCAGTGACATTGCAAAGTGGTACTTAGTTGGAGGTAATAAGGCAGTAGGGGTTTATTTGAATGCTAGTACAACAATTTCCTTCTTTTTTACAGTTACCTAAATGGATCGCTCTAAAGGTGAAAGCTTTACAAACATACTACAACAACACAATCACGGGTCGTGGAGTTTACTTTAAATGGTAGAGTTGGAAGGACAGTAATTTCACAAGAAGCAAGGGGGTAATATATTTTGGTGGAATGTCAGAAGAGCACCCTTGCAAAGTGAAAATATGACTAGAGTTACCAAAGATTCATATATCTAATCCTTCCAATCAGAAAACCCAAAATTTTCATGACAAATCAGAAAGACTATAAGACTGTGCTTTTCCTTGGATAGTTGTGTAGTACTCTCTGTAAATGCTACTTGTCCCTACATGTTTGATGCCTGATTCATCATTCTAAGGATTAGGGACGACCCACCTAACTCTCCTTACGGTCAAGCACTTTCAACCCATAATCAAAACTACTAAACAAGATGAAGTCAAAATGATCCCACTGAACTTGAATTTACTCAAAGGTTAAAACAGAACCTATCCAACTAACTCCATCCCCCTTTACCTATCTTCTGTGGCACCAACTCACCTAAATGTTGCACAAGTTTGGCAAAAAACATTGAAGAACATGGGCACTCTAGAATTGATCCATTCTCGAGTGGTGCCAGCTTCTTCCCCCTCTTTCTGTATTTTCTTTCATCTTTTCACCAATTATTGTTTTTTTTTTTCTGGGCAAAAATGGTTTTCTTTGAAAAGTTCCAACCCTTTTGTCTTATTGGTTAGTAATTCAGTACAGTTTTTGGGGGGAGGGGTAAACTCTTTTTCATCTCTAACTGAATTGATGTGGCTGGTTTTACTCTCACTTCCATCTTCCTCCATGATTCAACACATACTAGACACCTGCTATGAGATTTCGTAGTAAATCTGTGGTATTAAAGAAGACTATAATTAATTCTAAAGAGCGTTTAACTTTAGGTACTAGGTTTTAGAGAAACCAAAGTTTTCTTCGAGCTCAAGTACAACAAACAAAAGAGACAAGGGATAAGAAATCATTCCAAATTCACTTTCAGCTCCAAAGTGCATACAAAGCAAAATCTGGTAGTAAACAAGCATGATCATTACAAGAAAATTGCAATTACTACCCCTCAAACAAAAACCAATCATTTTTGATAAGTAATGACTCGAATGAAATTTTAATTAGAACCAATCAAGGATAACCAAACAAAACTATGTGAAGTTACAAATGCTTGTTTACTAGTCCAGATCACAGCCCAGAATATATCCACACTATAACAAATCATACTCAATGATTAGCAATTAGGTATTTCACTCCTTCCACTCAACCCAACAATAAAGAAGCCAGAGATTTGAACTTGTGGGTTTTAGCCAAATCAGATTCATATTCAGAGATATCTAGCCTATGTTCTGCTGAACAAGACTACTATTTTGCATTATAAGATCTTTAGTCAATGCTAAACATACAAACTTGAAATAAAAAAAGGATCAATGCAGAAGCAAAATATATGCAGAAAAAAGGGAGAAGGGTTACCTGTGGAATTCTGTACACCCATGGGAGGAGAAGAGAATCTCCTGGTACAGATTGAATTGGTACCCACAACACCGAGCTAGTTTGTTGCAATGCTGTGAACTGAAAACGGCGTCGTTTTGCCCGGCAAACCTCTGTATCAGAAGGAGGAGAAGAAGAATGCGGGTCTTTCAAGCATTTTCACAAACATTTTAAGTGCATTCTCAATTTCTCTCTCCTCACACCTTTCCTCACGGTTACTGAGGACTGGAGTGCCCAATGCCCAACCATGTTCATCACTTCAGCAACTTCCACACACTTCACCCCTGCAACACTTCTCCTTTTTCTTACATTATTTTTTTTTAAAAAAAAATTAAAATTATAATGAGCGTATTAAATGCATTGCTCTAGAAAAAATATTAGACTAAATTACAGTAAATCATACAAGTAGATCTTCCATTACAGCTAAATATGATAGGAGAATCTTTAATTTCTTTATTCCATTCCTCGAGTTGTGTGTCTTTGTAAGACTGTTTTGTCCAAAAGGATCTTTCGTTTTATTTTGGGCTAAACTACAAATAATTTTCCTCTCTAGTAATCTAATATAGATTATGGTACCAATTAAATATAATAAAACTAATAACTCCGATGTTAATAATAATAGAGTTTTACATAATTACACGGCCAGACATCAGTTTTGCACTTAACTTGACAGATGTTTCAGTCGGGGTAGCAGACGGTTTGTAGTTAGACATTTTTGCTCTTTCAACAATTTCGCGAGCATATTCATCCTGACACAGGAATAAGCCAGATGATGTCCGACGAACAGAAATGCCCAAGAAATAGGATAGTGGGCCTAAGTCTTTCAGGGCAAATTCCTTACTCATAAGCTTGATCAGATGCTGGCGCAGGGTGTCAGAAGAAGCCGCAAGGACAATGTCATCGACATATAGAAGCAGATAGGCAATGTCAGATCCTTGATTATAGATAAAAAGGGAGGAGTCACTCTTACTGCTAATAAATCCAATGCGATGTAGGAAGCCTGCAAAGCGTTGAAACCATGCCCGGCGAGCTTGTTTCAGGCCATATATAGACTTCTGTAAAAGACAAACATGATTGGGTTTGGAGGGGTCGCGAAAACCTGGTGGTTGAAACATATACACCGTTTCATTTAGATGTCCGTGTAGGAAAGCATTTTGAACATCCAGCTGATGAATGGA
The DNA here is from genome assembly GCA_033239045.1 of Fagopyrum esculentum. NCBI lineage: Eukaryota > Viridiplantae > Streptophyta > Magnoliopsida > Caryophyllales > Polygonaceae > Fagopyrum > Fagopyrum esculentum. The sequence goes on from BSUD01000005.1 coordinate 93,919,298, forward strand.
CCAAAAACGGGATACTACAATGCTTAGAACCATACGGATGGTTGTTGGTTTAACAACAGGACTGAAGGTCTCATCACAGTCAATACCAACCTGCTGAGAACAACCGTTAGCAACTAAACGAGCCTTGTACCGCTCTAGGGAACCGTCAGACCTGTACTTATGCTTAAAAATCCACATGCATCGCACAATGTTAGCATCCGCAGGACGAGGTATCAAGACCCACGTCTTATTCAACATAAGGGCTCGATATTCATCAAGCATGACAGCGGTCCAAAATGGGTCTTGAAGAGCTACATTGTGGGATTTTAGAATGGGAGACAAGGGGGCGGTCAAAACGGATAAGTCAAAAATCGGTTTGGGTTTAACAATGCCTGATTGACTGCGGGTTTGAGGTCGGTTTGGTACGGGTTGAACCGTAGGTGAAGGAGCTGTTGTATTTAAGTTGGGTTCGGTTGGGTTTGAAATGGGAAAAGAACGGTGTGGGACAGTAGTAGACTGGGCCGGATGAAAAATTGGGCGAGCTGGACCAGAAGAGGTGGAGCAGGCCGGGTGATGAGGGTAAGGGATTGGGCCGGGTAAGTGAGTAGGCCGGGTAATGGAGCAGGCCGGTCCAGACGGAGCAGTAGCAGGTTCTGGGGAGGATTGGGCCGAAGAAGAAGATGGGCTAGGGGATGGTAGCGGGCCGGTTTCAGCTGAAGATGGGGAAGGCCGAATTTGTGCTAAAAAATAAGGGGATGGATCTTCGTCATCCGTGGGCTGTGTAATAGGTTCCGGGGAAACTCGGAAATGGGTAGCAAACGGAAAAATTGTTTCATCAAACGTCACATGACGGGAAATGATAATTTTATTCGTAGCTAAATTCAAACATTTGAATCCTCTATGGTATTTAGGATAACCTAGAAAAACTCATGGAGTGGTTCGATGTTGAAGTTTGTGGGAAATGGTTGCACTTTGATTTGGATAACAAAGGCAACCAAATACCCGGATATGAGCAAGAGAAGGTTTAGAGAGGTATAACACTTGAGTGGGAGATTGACCGTAAATGGAGGTGGAGGGAAGGATGTTTAAGAGATAACATGAAGTCTCCACGGCATGAGGCCAATAAGAGATTGGTATTGAGGCATGAAATAACATAGAGCGCATCATGTTGTTGATGGTTCTAATCATTCGTTCAGCCTTACCATTTTGAGGAGATGTGTGAGGACAAGAAAAACGAAAGACAATGCCATGATCAATGAAAAATTTGTGGAAGGTGGTGTTGTTAAACTCGCCGCCCATGTCACATTGAAAACTTTTGATGGGTAGACTAAATTGCGTTGTGACAAATTTGTGAAATTGAACAAAGAGGTCAAATACTTGGGACTTGAACTTGAGAGGATAAATCCATAGAAAATGAGAAAAATCATCAAGAAATAGTAAATAGTATTTAAAACCGTCTCGACTTGGGATAGGAGATGTCCACAAATCACTATGAATAATATCAAAAGGAGCATTAGAGCGAGTAGTAGAACGATCAAAAGCTAATCGATGATGTTCTCCTAATTGACAAGCATGACAAAGAGAAGTCATAGGAGACTTTTTATACTTAATAAAGGAAGAACGACGAAGCAAATCTAAAACTGGATCTCCGGGATGTCCGAGACGGGCATGCCAAAGGTTGGAAGACTCGACAGAAAGAGCATGATGAGCACAAGAAGCGACACTTGTGACTGGATAGAGTTCCCCGGAACTATTACACCTCAGACGTGTGGTCCCCCGTGTGTAGATCCTTCACAGAAAAACCAAAAGGGTCAAATTCTACGGAGGCATTGTTATCAGTTGTAAACCGTCGAACAAACACTAAATTTTTGACAATTTTTGGGGCAATAAGGACATTGGGTAGGTGTAAAGGTTTTGTGGAGGTGGGGATAGTAGTATCTCCAATACCTGTAGAAGGAACACGCATACCATTCCCAACAATTATCGAATTTAAAGAACCATTATGTGAAAAAGATGAGAGGGAACCTGAATTATTCGTCATGTGGGAGGTTGCACCCGTGTCCATGTACCAGTAATTATCTGTCGGATTTAACGTCATGGAAGAGAAATTTTGATCCAAATCAGTCGGCTGAGCTGCTACTGTAAAATGGGTTTGTGGCTGATATGGAGAAACTGGACCGGGCCCAAGAATAGACTGCTGAGGCTGCACAGGAAAGGGGCATGGTGGTCGTTGTGGGCCTGCTGCGTTTTGGGCATGCTGCCAGTGTGGGCCGGCTGAGTTGCTGGACTGTGGAAGCAACACCCAACCGAAGTTAGGGTGCCAGACCGCACGAGGAGGAGCGCCGACCTGCTTCTGACGGGACTTGCCTTTCCGGCCTCGACCGCGTCGGTTCCTGGAGGAGTCCGACGACGCAGGGGTGGAATCGGACCGGCGCTGAGATGACGAGCCCGCCGGCATGTGCGACGAGGAGCCGGAAGATGCCTGGGAACGTGCATCAACGGTGAGGGCGGTGTTAGACGAACCGGAACCCGATTGAGCATTTAATCGAGTTTCTTCAAGAAGCAACTGAGATCGAGCCTTACTGCCTTACTGAAGCTGGGAAGCGGATCGCTTTGCTGAATAAAACTTGCCGCGGCATTGTACTCAGCAGTTAATCCCGAAATAAGTTGTAGAACAAGACGAGTGTCAAGAACCGGTGAGCCGACCCCTTTCAGTTGATCTGCTAATGATTTGAGTTGCAAACAGTAAGCGTTAATGGAGGCAAATCCAGATAACTTACAATTTGAGAACTCATGCTCGAGGTAGACGGCGCGGGTATTCTTGTTATCCTGAAAGATGTCTTTTACTCGATTTCATGCCTGAAGTGCAGTATCGTCAGAGTCAAGGATTTGGAGATGGATCTCGCGGGAGACGGTGTTGTAGATCCATTGTAAAACTGCTGCGTCGACTTGAAGCCATAACGAATCATCGATGTCTGCAGGTCGAGGAACCTTTGCGTCGATGTGATCAAGAACATTGTGAGCTTTCGCAGTAACGCGAAATAAGGTGACCCATGATGTATATGGAGTGTCATGATCAAGGATGAGAGCAATGTTGTTTTTGATATTTGAGATTCCGAGGGCAGAATGGAAAGGGGATTCCCGATCGGAGGCCATCGAAAAAATCGGTGAAGGGGAAGAAAAGCGGAAGAGGGTTTAGAAGAACGAGAAGTCTGATACCATGTGAGAATGAGATGAATTCCGCTTAGGGTTTCCGTCATCAGACGACTCATATTAATAATAATAGAGTTTTACATAATTACACTTAGGGCACCCTATATTTACATTAATTACGTAAACTATCAATTTACTTATCTCATGTTTGCATGTTTATGGATGACTAGTTTATACATAGCATCCTGTGCAGGTATATTTATATATTTGATGTGTTTTGAATAGAACGATATCATTTCATATGTTTTGAGTAAAATAAAATCAACTTTTGTACGTAAAACTAATGATATATTTGTAAAAATAATATCTAATTAAATATTTTTTTTAATTTATTACTAACAAATATTTTGTAAAGAAAACAATATATAAATTTGAACTTACAAAATTTTACCTTTACATTTTGTGGCATTGTGAAAAGTATTTCTAAAAAATATAAACAAAATATAGATATTTTTAAAAATAAATTTGATCAAATTTTTTAAAAAAAATGACATTTAAAAAAAATAAAATCTCATCAAAATTTTGTTGAAAAATAATTCTGTTGAAAAAAAACAAATATTAAAGATAAAAATGAATATCTTTTATGAAAAAATACTTTACAGATCTTTTAATTTATCACTAACAAAAGTTTTGTGAAGAAAAAGAAAAAAAGAAGTTTAACTTTTGAGAAAAATATTTGAAAAATAAAAACAAAAACAAAATATAGATATTAAAAAATGAATTTGGTCGAAAAAGATTTTTTTGCGTTAATTTTTATTATAAAAAAATTGTCCCACAAAATAGATTCGTTGGAACTAACGTGAATCGGTTCCTCTAAAATTTTTAATTTTAATAATAAAAGATTTTTTGGCTTAAAAAATAGTCTAATAAATAAAAATTTATTCCCTTTATTAAAGACTATCTAATTTAAAAATTTTTGAAGATTTTATATTAAACAAATCAGTTACAATTTTTTTTATATTTAAAAATAAAAGTTTTTTTAGGAGTAAAGATTTTTCAAAACAAATCGGTTAAAAAAAAAATTTGCACTTAAAAAGAAATTTTTTAATGGCGCTAATTGCGGGAGCTCTGTTTTAAAGTTACTACCTCCACAACACCATGTCAGCATCAATAATAGTGTATATAGATATAGACTTGAAAAAATAATATCCGTAACAATATATTGTTTAGGAAAAAAATTGTTAAGTAAAATATATAGACAATTTATTAAAAAATATTTAAATATGTATTTTTTGAATATACAAAAATCCGATCAGTTTGGAAAAAGAAATCAAAATCCGATCAATTTTGAAAACAAAATCAAAATCGAATCACTTATTGATAAGAACTTAAAAACAGTCTAAATTTTTTTAAGAGAAGGACAAAATCCGACAAATTTTTTAAATAGTACCGAAAATACATTTAATAATATGGTATTAAGTTTGAAATTTGAATACACCAGATCTTGATTTTTTTTGAAAAAGCACGTATCTATGAATATTACGGTACAATTAAGAATAAAAACAAAATCAAAATCGGATTTAAAATTTTTGTTTTCTTTGGATGAATACTACGGATATTAATTTATCATTAACCAAATCTGCATAAAAAACTGACGGAAAAGATTTTAAATTATTTTAAAATAATAATTTCAGTAACAATAGATTGGATTGGAAAAAATTTGTTATGTAAAATATACATACAATTTATTAAAAAGTAATTAAACACGTATATTTTGAATATAAAAAATATCCGATCAGTTTTGAAAAAGAACTCAAAATCCGATTAGTTTTGGAAACGAAATCAAAATTGAATCAATTATTGATAAGAACTTTAAAACAGTCTAAAAAATTTTTTTAGAAAAAGAAAAAAAAATCTGTTAATTTTTTAAATTTTACCGTAAATACATTTAATAATATGGTATTTAGTTTAAAATTTGAATACACCAGATTTTGATTTTTTGGAAAAGCACGTACCTATGAATTTAGGGTACAACTAAGAATAAAAACAAAATCAAAATCGGATTAAAATTTTTTTTTGCTTTGGATGAATACTTCGGATTTGATCGAATCAATAGCCAAATCCACATTAAAAAATTGATGGAAAAAATATTTTAAATTATTTTAAAAAAATAATGTTCATAACAATAGATTGGATGAAAAAAAATTGTTACGTGAAATATACAGTCAATTTATTAAAAATATTTAAAAACGTATATTTTGAATATAAGAAAATCAGATCAGTTTTGGAAAAGAAATCAAAATCTGATCAGTTTTGGAAACGAAATCAAAATCGAATCAGTTATTGATAAGAACTTAAAAACAGTCTAAAAAACAATTTTTAGAAAAAGAAAAAATCCGATCAATTTTTTAAACACTATCGAAAATATATTTAATACTATGGTATATAGTTTGAAATTTGAATACACCGGATTTTGATTTATTTGGAAAAGTACATACTTATGAATCTTACGGTACAATTAAGAATAGAAACAAAATCAAAATCGGATTTAGTTGAAAATTGATTGTACCGTAATACATTAAAGATTTCGGAAACGAAATCAAAATCGGAGTTAGTTTGAAAATTGATTGAAAAACTTTGGAAAACTGATATGATAATATGGTTTTTAGTTAGGGAAAGCGCGTACCTAAGAACTGACTGGAAAACTACGAAACTGAACAACAAACTAAAAAAGCCTTGGATTCCCGAAATGCATGAAGAACGGCAATGCAAATTATTGAAAAGGATGAAAATGATAAATCAATATCCGTATACAGTTATATAGCAACGGGTTATATATTTGATAATAAAAACAAATTACCTCTATGAGAACGAAACAATTAGGAGGAATGGATAATAGGTGTTGGGAAGAATAACACGGATGGCATCGCCTTTTTCTTCCACCCTCTTAAAGTTCTATCTTGGATCTAGTCTTTGATCCAAGCATTGATACTCGAGGATCCTTTTGAAGGATCAACCGAACGCTTCCGCATCCATTTCTATGCTTCCGCCGCTCAAGTTCTACGCTTGATCCAACTCGAACGATCAAGAAGAAGTAGTTGAAGTTTCTCCTTGATCTAGATCGCCCGTATTTATATCATTGGTATCAGAGCAAGGGATTAAGGTCAAGTTCTTTACTTGTGTTCTTGATTGTTCATCATCAAAATTTTTTTCTCTTCAGTGTTCTTTGAAGATCTTTATTGTGTTCTTCAGTGTTCTTCATCGTTCATCATGTTCTATGATGATGATGATCAGTTTGATTTATATGGAGAATGTTTGCCTTCTCCACATGAACTAAATCTCAAAGCGGCCACAAAGAGGAACCGACGGTATCAACAAAACCGTTGGAGTTCCCATTATAACAACGAGGAGTGGTTGCCTCCTCCGGACCCACCAAGACCGATTTTTTCATGGATGGACACCAACGGTATCCACATTGACAAGAATATTTTGAGGATACCTATGTTTCCCCAAGACGGCGTGCCAATCATGAGCAAGTTGTCAATGTTGCCCCCGACGGCGTCCTAGTCCCCAAGAGGAGTATGTCGTGCTCCAAGCAACAAATGATGATCTAAAGCGTGAGTTAGAATCTTTGAAGGCACAAGTTCTTGCCCTAAAGACTTGCCCAACAAGAAGAACTTCAAGCGGTGTCACAACCAAGGAGTGAGTTGGTTGTCCAACCGTTGTGTGATGAAGTCAAAAGACGTGGAAAAAGTCATCATTCAAGAGTTCTCCCTAGCAATTCCAATTCAAATGGTCAATCCATTGCATGGCAAGTTCTTTGAAGATGACAAAGACGAGACCATTTTTGAGAGTGAAAAATAATACAACCCCGATAACGGTATCATTATGTTGATAGAAAACCAAATTTGAGCCGGCGATTTGAGGTTTGTCTTTATGATGCCCACTAACTTACCTCTCAGCTTGTCGTTCTATCTTTTCAACATGGCCTCAACGTTCCCCATCAAGGGTCTTGCCGGCATGAGAGACAAATTCCACGGCACCGCCACCTTGAGGATTTACATATTCAACAAACGCCACAAAGCCACAATCTTGAAAGACTAAAAGTCCAAGCCACCCGACAATGTGCATCCGGTGTTGAATTTCAAAGGTCACGTTCCCCAAGATATCCTTTCTTTATTTTGACCGTGCAAACGAGGACGTTTCACATTTAAGAGGAGGAGAATGATACGCCCCGAATGGCGATGTCATCCGTATTTCCGGCTAGAAGGACCCGACACCATTATGAAGACATTTAAATATTTCGGCTATTTTTTAAAAGAGTATCGTGCAATTTTCAGGTTATTATCTATTCTCGAAAAAATTTAAAATATATTAAAATTTGTTAATAAATCATGTTCCAAAGAAAATTAATTTAAAATATATTTAAATTAGGTATAAATATTTTTGCTTTGGATGGATTTGATCGAATCAGTAGCCAAATCCGCATCAGAAATTTGACGGAAAAAGATTTTAAATAAATTAAAAAATAATAATGTCCGTAACAATATACTAGATAAGAAAAAAATTTGTTACGTGAAATATATGATTAATAGATAATTTGCTTATAAATAAAGATTCTCTGACTTAAAATATTAGTTTAAAAAATAAAGATTTATTGGCCAAAAAAATTGTGGGAGATTCGTTTCAATACTGCTTCCACGTCGTGCCACATCAACAAAATCCGTGCTTTCTTTTAGTATGTATATAGATATTTATTGAATAGAAATCAAAATGTAGGAAGTGTCTTGTGGAATTTTGAAGGATCTGATAAGAATGAAAAAAAAAAGATTCGGGTAGATTTTATAAATTGATTAATAATTGTTTTAAATAATAAAAATAAAATAAATAAAAATTTATTATTTGGTGGTTACGTTAATAAGAAAAAGAAATTTGACTAGAATCTATAATTTATTAATTGATTAAACGTAGGAAGTGAAGAATGTAAAAAAAAGAGATCCGGATAGATTTTAAAAATTGATTAATAAATATTTTAAACAAAAAAAATAAAAAATTTATTATTTGGTGGTTACGTTGATAAGAATAAGAAATTTGGCTAGAATGTATAATTTATTAATTGATTAAAAGTTGGAGAATCTCCAACAAAAAAAGTTATGTACAATCTTTGAATAAGAGGTTATTAGTTTAATAAAAAAAAGATTTTTTTGGCTTAAAAAATAAAGATTTATTGGCCAAAAAATTGTGAGAGCTCCATTTGATTACTACTTCCACATTGCGCCACGTCATTCCAATATGTACTCTCTTTTAGTATGTATAATATATAATAGATTAGTAAGGATGCGCGTCGTTCATTCGTTTGGAAAAAATTTCGTGATTGAAAAAATCGGGAATCATCATTTAGTACAAACTCGGTACTTATATACATTTATTTTATTGTGAATCGTTGATTCGTTCCGGAAAATTTCGTTATAGAAAGGTCTCAGCGCACATAATTTTTTTTCTGAATCCAGTTTTTATCTAGAGGTTACGTACTTCTAAATTGAAAAATTGCAAAAGAGTCCTTGTAAAAGAAACTTTAGTTTGTAACCAATAAAGGATTATTTTGACTTATCTTAAAAAATTTATCTTCTAAATCTTATTCGTTACATTTATCTTTTAAATTTTTATCTTTCAAATTATATCTTTCAAATTTCTCTTTCTATATAATTCATGGTTTGTGAACTATTAAAGACATCACAACAGAAGATCAAAGGTGCCACTAGTTTTTTCATCCGAACTTTTATCAAGATGGATAGTGACATATCTATCGATGAATTCTCCAACATACAAGTACAATCAATCTATTTTTGTATCCTATAAAATTATCAATATTTATTACTAGTGATTAGCAATCAAGTTACAAGCTACTATTTAATCATATTGAATCTACTACAAGTTGCGTATTCATGTGATTGTGATATATGTGTAGGATGATGGTAAATTGTGTGAAGGATTGAACTTTATTAGAAACTATCGCTTGGGGCAAAATATGAAGTGAATGAGTCATACAAAGTAAAGCCTCCACTTTTCGCTAATGTTGATCCTCTAAACTGTTATGTTAATTGATTCTTGTTACATTGTAGCCTAGGACTTAGAGATTAAACTAGCACCTTATATTATGGTCTAAGTAGAGAGTTGTAAGACTCATATGATAGCTTGCTATGTATTTAATCTTGATGCCTATAATGATCCAATGTTGCCACTTGGTTAAACTAAGTGAGGCAACTTGGTGATTGATATGGTGACAAGGTTTATACATGTGTATGCTATTACGTGACTTAGGAGATACTTAGTTGTAATGTGTGTATTTGTGTGTTGTAACTATCCGGATGAAGTTGAGGACTGGGCTTGGTAGCCCAATGCTGGAAGCCCATCTCCTTGATCTAATGTTGAGAGGCCTCCTTGATGATGTATTGGTGAACCGGCCGCTTGATGTTGTTAACTCGGTTCATTGGTTCACTTAAGCTCATAGCAAAACGAGGCGTTTCACCTAGGGTTTAGCTTGGTACTTAAAATCTTGGTTGCAGCTTCTGAAACCCTAGATCGAGAGCTTGAGTGTTCTTCGTCCAAAACAAGAGAGAAAGAGAGAGGATAGAGAAGAAGAAGAAAGGATCGTCCAAATCTCGCTTTGAGTGAGAAGGATCCTTAGAAGAGAAGAGAGATCTGTTATCTCTCGGTTGTCATCTCGTCTTTGCTTCGTTGGTTTACAAAAGGGACGAAGATCGATCTCAGATCTTCGTCGAGGTGCCTTTAAGGGGGCTTTTCTTCACCTTTGCTTCTTTGTATCTCCTGAGTTTTGTTTGTTTGCTTTCTTTGCTAGATCTTAGGAAAGGTGCTAGTATCTCTTGTCCAGTGTATGTAATCTGTGTTCCTGGATACCTAGTGAAACCCGGGACCGGATCTCCCCTCTTGAGGTCTCGTAGTGTAGGAGTATTTTACATACTACCGAACTGCGTTACCAAATTGCTTGTGTGCTTGTATGTTTTTATCTTTAGTCGATTCTACGACTAAGGTGTTTAGATTTATTAGATATTATATTCACAAATTGGTATCAGAGCATTCTATGAGTTTTTTCTTTCAAATCTGTAAAACCCTAATTTTTTGGGGTTTCTGTACTACTTGATGTCTTCGTATATCTTGCCTTCTTATATTGCTTCCGCTTGTTGATTTGCCTTGTGTGGTTAAATCTTCTCTGATTGATACTTGCAGTGCTCATCTTAGTTGTTCTTTGTTGTTGTATCTATCTTTGCTTACATTTTCTACCTTCTACGTGTTTTTCTTTTGGCTTGTATAACCACATCTGACTTCTTTCATTTCTTGTTTACAGGAAATAAAATGACAGAAGCCAGCATTAGACTTAAGCCATATGATGGAGTCTCTGACTTCATCATGTGACAGGTCAAAAGGAAGGCGATCCTGACCAAGGAAAAGTGTTGGAGGGCCATAACTGGTGACTACTTGGCAAAAACGTCTACAGCCAGAAAAATGGAAATGGATGAACAAGCACATGCTGAAATCATGATAAGGTTGACTGACGACGTGGCTCGTCAGTTTGTAAGTATCTCTTCTGCTAAGCCTTTGTGGGATACTTTAGATAAACAGTATAACAAAAAATCTTTGCCCTCTAGGATATCTACCTTACATAGGTTATTTACATTTAAGATGGATGTGAATGTGACCTTGAATGATAACCTAGACAGATTTCTAAAAATGGAAATGGATTTAGAAAGATGTGATGACACTATTAAAGATACTCATCTTGCTGTTATCCTGCTTGGTTCTTTACCTTTCCAATTTGACACTTTTAGGGATGTGATTCAATATAGTACTGAAACTTTAACTAAGACTAAGATCATTGAATCTAATGTTGATAAAAATGAATCTATGAAAATTTATAAGACTAAACCTAATGATAAGAAATCTGAAGTTAAGTCTGAAGTCTTAGTGACTAAAGGGAAATTTAAAAAGAACAACAAGTCAAATAAAAAGGATAAGAAAGATGACTTCTATGATAAGAACCCTAATAGTGAAAATGACAAGAGAAATAAAAAATGCTTTTACTGTCAGAAAGTTGGTCATTTCATAAATGATTGTAGAAAGAAAAAGAAAGATGAATCTAGTAAAGGAACTATTGAAAATAATATTTCATTGTTTGAAAATACTCATGCTCAGTATTCATGTGAACTATTGATGTGTACTATTCCTTTCAAATGCAAATCTGATGATTGGATATTAGATTCTGGATGTACCATGCATGTTTGTCCTGATAGAACTCTTTTTTGTTCTTTAGATGTTTTTGATGGTGGTGATGTCATGTTAGGTGATAACACTGCTTTAAAAATAAAAGGAATAGGAAATATACCTATGTGCATGTTTGATGGAAAGATTAGGGTGATACAAAATGTTAGATGGGTTCCTGGCCTTAGGAGAAATCTGTTGTCTGAATCTATGTTTGATAACCTAGGATGTAATATAAATACTAGTAATGGTATAAGAGAAGTTGTCAAAAATGGTCATACTATTATTAGGAGTTCTAAAAAGGGTGGTTTGTACTTTGTAGAACAATCACCTGAATTAAATCTCTCCACTACTGATATTGATAAAAACAACCTAGAACAAACTACTTTATGGCATAGCAGATTAGGGCACATAGGAAATAATGGCTTGCTTCAGTTACATAAACAAGGCATATTAACTAATCAACTGACTAATCTTAGCTTTTGTGAAAACTGTGTATTTGGTAAAGCTAATAAAAATAGCTTCAATAAATATTCATACAAAGCAAATAAACCTCTAGAATATATACACTCAGACCTATGGGGTCCTGCTCATATAGAAATTATAGGTGGAAAGAAATATTTTATTTCTTTCATTGACCATTATTCTAGAAAAGTTTGGATATATTTGTTGAGAACAAAAGATGAAGCCTTTGAAAGCTTTACAAACTGGAAAATTGCAGTTGAAAATGAAACTGACTTAAAAATCAAATGCCTTAGAACTGATAATGGTCTAGAGTTTTGTAATGCTAGTTTTAATGAATTTTGTAAAACAAATAACATTAAAAGACATCTAACAGTACCTTACACTCCTCAACAAAATGGTACAGCTGAAAGGATGAATAAAACTCTCTTAGAAAATGCTAGATGTATGCTTATAAGTGTTGGTATGAAACATAGTCTATGGGGTGAAGCTGTAACTACAACAGCTTACCTCATTAATAGGTCTCCCTCATCTGTAATAGACTTTAGGACACCCCAAGAGTTATGGACTGGAAGGAAGCCTAGTATTATCCACTTAAGGCCCTTTGGGTGCACTGCATATTCCCATATAATACAAGGGAAGTTACACCCAAGAGCACAAAAGTGTGTAATGCTAGGTTATCCTGAAGGTGTTAAAGGCTATAAACTTTTACTCATACAACCACATGGCTACAAAGTGATAACATCTAGAAATGTGACCTTCAATGAAAGAGAATTCTATTTAAAACTAGAAACACTGACACTGTTGAGAATACCAGTAGCACTGAAAATGAAACTGAATCAACTAGAAACTTTCACTTCTACACAAATGACCATAATAGGGAGAATCAAATCATACATGAAGAGTTTGACATAGGATATTATCAAACACCTAGTACTAGTGAAGAGAACTATGATGCTGATAATCTTCCTAACAATGATGAAAACACTGCTATAAGCAGTGAGAACCATAGATCAGAATCAAGGGGGGTAGAAAATATTGGTGATATCTCTGCTGCTCCTTCATCTCACTCTGATAATGCATTGCATGATAACACTACTAGAAACACGGGTCATTAACTACGCTTTGGCTTCAACGCTTCTTATTGCGTCGCCTGAAATTTCAACGCTTTCAACAAGCGTTTATCATTCTCGACGCTATATAACGTCGAAGATAAAATGGACACTTATAAATATCGAAATAATTTACAAAGCGTCAACAAAATTATCAATTTTCGTCGCCCGCGAAATTAAAAAACCAAAACCCGCCTCTTTTTTCTGTAACACCCTAAACCCGCTCTAACTTTTGAGTTTCCATTCAAACAAGCCCTCTTTCATTTCTTTTTGTCCGTCAAACCCTAACATGTACACCTCTCTACTATTCTCTATCGCCGTCTCTCTTTGTGAAGAAGAGGAGCCCTACTTCGACTACCGACAACCAAGAGGAGCCCTACTACTCTCTAACGCCGTCCCTGCGAGTCTCCGGTGACAAATACTTCTCCATCTTCGCAGCTTCCTCGGTGGCTTAGGTAACGATGACCGACAACCACTCCGACTTGTACTTTCTGGCCAAACTCATCTGGATTGGGTGATTTGTGTCATCCTCTACGCTACCATCCTCTGTGCTACCATCCTTTGCGTTATATATATCCGAACATGAAATCCCTCTCCCCCATCATTTAGGGCTTTTTGTTATCTTAGGTTTGTTAACTTCGTTTGAAACAGGGGCACTGAAAAAGAAGAACAGATTCAAAAGCGTCTTCGGCATGCCAAGGGAGAGACGGATCAAGGGAAATCACCCGGTCTTTTGGATCATGTCTTGGTAAACGACGACTTGGATGCCTACTATGAAAAGCTTAAGGTGAGGCTCTCACTCAGCTCTATCAATATATATCAAACTTCTTCATATTAAATCATCTCTCAAACTAACTTTTGGTGTAGGAAATCTTGGGGATAAAGGAATCAGCCGAATCTTTACTTGAATCAGGTTAGAATGTTCATCAGTTCATTAATCATTATGAACTAAGATCTTCTTATATTTATGAATTGCAATTTGAACTGAAATGCAGGGACCAAAAACGTTCGTCTACGTCTAAATCTCTTATTTGCTCAGCAACAAAGGTAGACATTAAGATCTTCTTGAACTGTGAGGCATTAGGTGTTAACAAACCAAAGGACGCGTAAGTTAATTTCTTATCAGTCTACAAGCTTTCATTTACCGAACTACTATCAATGTGAATTCTAACTTTATGTTTTGGGGTTTGTAAATCAACAGTTTTATACTCGACCTCTCTTACTCAAGGGAGGAGCACCGGGAAGAACAAGAAGCAATGAGTTCTTCTTATATTAATGTGAATTCTCACTTTATGGGTTTGCCCTTCTGTCCCTTACAATCCTGTCCCTGCAATTGTAAGTTGAGTCCTTCTCTCCCATCATTTAGGGCTTTTGATTTTCACGAATTTCAGTTGTCTTGTTACTAATAAATTTTGAGTGTTTTTTGTTTCTATTTCCTAGATGCTTATATGTGAAGCTTTTAGCTTCTATAAATTGTTGGTTTACCTTGTTATGGAAAAACAGGTGGATTTTGTAGCTTCATCAAAGCATTCAACCTCTCAGTCAGTGAAGGATGAGGTGACGTGCTTAATTTTTTGAATTTTTGCTTGATTGATCTACAACATTTAATGACTTTGTGTTTTGATGTGTCTTTGTTATTCCCCCTCTGAATAGGTAAGTTACTTTGAGTCAATGACTTTGTCAATGTTAAGGAAGGTAAAGCTCTCCTATTTTGATTCAGTTCTTTTGCACTATGTTTTACACTAGAAATATGGATTGTAAGTATTACACAAATGAATTTTTTAGCTTGAAGTTCACACACAACCATTTATGTGCTGCATGAGTATTTCTTGAGCTTAGCATTTCTTGTGTTTGTATTGATTCCTTTTTTCTTTTCCTTGTCTCCTGTTCTGTACTTCTAACAAGTTTTTTGTAAAACCAATTTCATTTTTGCATTTGTGCATCAGTACTTGGATGCAGAAAGTTGGATTTCTGCATGAAATTCCCTTGTGACTGTTGATCTTAGTGGGCTTGTCAAACTTTCCAGCTTAGTGGGTATTAGATATTATTGTTGCTAAATAACCGAGTTTCTTTTGCATTTCTTTTGTAGGCGGAAAGTGCAATTGCTGCTTTGAACTGCAGCGGTGTAGTTCATGGATCATTGCCTATTAGGTTAGATGACTTTCTTAGAATAATTTATATATTGCTTATTTGCAGCTACGGTTCCAATGTTTAAAACTAGTTTGTGCATATTCAGGGTTAGCCCATCAAAGATACTTGTTCGTCCCCGTGTTGATCTTAGTGGTCTTTTTTAACTTCTTACCCCGATGCACATCTTTAGCTTTTGTTGGTTCTTTTTAACTCGAGTTAACTAAAATTACAAGGATTTTCAAGCTTATACATGGTTGGCTTCATACAAACCTGAAGCTACATTTCATGCTACTTTTATCAAAGAATAGTATGAGTGATCCTTACAACAATTTTTGGAGTATTACTTATGGTTATTCATGTTGGAAAATTTTCATGTGCATTTGGTTTGGTATATGTTAGTCCATTCAGTAACCATGCTTTTTATTTTTCTCATGCAGCTGATTGCAAATTATGTTGGGAATTTTAAAGTTGGAGAGCACTTCTCTCGGACAACTTTAAATACAATTCTCATATGTTCTTTGCATATTGAACTTGTTATAGGTAGCGATTATTGTTTCAGACAACCCTGTTAAATGCATATTTGAGATGGAATTAGAAGATGATGACCTTGAAGACACTACAAATGAAGGAGTTGAGGTATGATTCATGGACCGATGCAAAGTTTTATGAGGTCGGTTGTTTATACTTTTAGTTTTTTGGTCTCAATCAACACTTGGGTTAACTTCTAGTATATAGCTCCACATGGAATAGTATACTTTTTAGGTGTTTGAATTCCTTTGCAAGTCATTCCACAAAACTATCCTGAATGCATACAAGTCCAAAATTGTACAAGTGATGCCCATGTATTTGAATTTTCTGCTAAGATATATTCCTTTTTATTATGTAAAATTTACAACTCTAATTGTAATCGTATTTGCACTCTTCACTAATGGCTACTATTTTGTGCCCCGTAGGATGAGTGTTGTTGCTTATTTGGCTAGCTACATGGCTCGTGCAAAGTTCTTGATGACATCTTTTGTGACAACCATGACCACAAGGTGATTGTTGTAGGCTGACTTGCAGCCTCTCTCGCTTCAGAAATATTCTTAAGCTTACTGCTTCTTTTAATGTTCTAGGCCATTATGCAAGTTTACTTCTCCACTATTGGATTTGAATGATCTTGTCCACTTTGTAAAAAGTACATTTTATGTAATGTTTGTTTAATTTAGTGATATTAGTTTGCACGTTCGACGTGTATCTTAAATGCTTGTTTTTGTAATGATTTTTTGTAGCAGAGTCTTTATAATGGTTCATAAAAGTGTCAATAATGTTTAGCGTCAATCTCTTATAGGGATTGACGCTAAACATTAATTACCCATAACTCATTTCTCTACGCTTTTTAGTGTCCACAAATGCATAAAATAATTGGCGGGAATTTGGAGCAAAGTTGGCGGGCGAAAATCTTGACGCTTTTTAGCGTGCAATATATTTGAATTTTTAAAAAATATTCCAAATACAAAAGCGTCGAAAGATGTTTATTGACCGTACATAGCGCCGACAATATTTGACGATAAAAAGCGTCGACCATTCTCCGCGTCGCGAATACCTACGCTTAGTGAAAGTGTCGAGAAGTTTTTTCTCGACACTATTTAACGCCGAGAAAGCCTTAAAAAAGCATAGCTAATGACCCGTGTTTCTAGTAGTGTAATAATGATGATTCTTTGCATGATATTGGTGATTCCTTGCATGACAATGATGATCATAACTATCAGTTGACTAGAGATAGAAATGTAACACCCCGAATCTGCGGGACTCGAGATGTCACATTGGGCTAGGATCTCACAATGGATCCTGACCCTAACCTGACAACAAGTTCACTGGACCTTACAACATGGCACTGACAGATATAAAACAAATACATAAAACAGTATAAATTATACGACCCAAAGTAAAAAACAACATAGCCGAGTATATAAAACAACATCCTCACATAGGAGGTACAAAAGATCATCCTCACGCAGGAGGGGAAACACAACAACCCCAAACCAACCACCTAATGTACGAGAGTCCTCGGCCTGTCACCCTGCCAGATCACCCAGTAGCGCCTAACCTGTAAACATCTACAACACGGTATGAAATTGTTAGCTAACCATACATATATGAGGTAATGCATAACACAAGCACAATCATGAAAGATAAACACACCAGCATGCTATCACACATTTACCCATTTATTATCTTTATATAATGACCATTCACTCAAAAACCGTATATATATAGATAGATGAAAGTATGTGACACAAGGACCGATACATCCCCGCCTCTGAGTGCAATGTCCAGCTGTACGAGTATCGGTCACACAATCCGTGTACCCTATGGGAGTGGATTGCACCCTTCCTGTAAACCAGTCTGGCCCGACATCAGAGAACCTCCTAGACTCCACGGCGGGATGAAAGGGAAAGGTTATCACAGCCACGCAGTGGGGCAGTCAATAGAACATAGGTCGATAAAAACGACAACTCATGCTATCATAGCAAACATATAAAGCACACACCACTCATGCAAACACCCAATATAGGGATGGTAGCTAAGTAAGTCCTACGGACTTACCTCAACCTCGTACAAACTCAACCATGATCACCTCTACATTGGAGGGACAACACGGCCTATAAACAAGGCATAAAGAGATATATCAACCTCTATTCATCAAAGGGGTCACACCTAGACCCAAAGGGATCCATAAGGATCATACTCAATCTATAAGCCTCACAACCAACTAAACCTCAATATCTCAACATAACTCACAATTCCTCAAATCTCAAGGTAGTATCTAATCGACATTCCTCAATCTCAATTCTAATCCTAATTTAATTAATTAACCTTTAATTAATTAATTAGATTTTGCCAGAATAACGTTTTGCCCGCAGGCAATTTCTAAACCCCTGTCATCAGATTTCATCAAACAAACTATCCATAATCACCAGAATAATATAACGACCATAATGGAATTTCTAATTATCCATTTTGACAAGTCTAAAGTCAATTTAGGCCAAATCGCAGTACGGAAAACGAATAAATTCATAACTTATTCGTTACTAACCCGATTGACGATTTGAAAGAAGATTCGGAATCACAACGACGCAGGCTACGTATGGACAACATCAAATTCATCGGAATCTGAGCGACGGAACCGTCCTGGTGACATATATGCTCGACCAGCCCTCCACATACTCGGAAATGCAGAAACTCGGTACCGATATGAAGAGAATGAATAGAGGAATTCAGAAACTCAAACGGAATTGAAATCGGATTAGAAACGGAGAGTAGATCTGAGTTTGAAGGTTGAGAGAAATCAGAGCTTTTACGAGGAAACGTGAGATGAAATGAATTAATAAAGGATTTTCCGCTATTTATAGTGAAGACGATAATTATCCTTTACCACAGTCGATAATTATCCTTTAACCGATCCAAAGGCGGGTCGAACCTCCTTCTCCAAACTTTTCGAGATTGGAATAATAAGTTTGGAATATTGTAGGGATAATTATTCCACAACTGCCTCGGAAAACGTGTATTCCTAAGCCGTCTTTCTTAGCCGTTAAGAAACGAAATAACGACTCTTTTGGCCGTTTTGCCTCTCCATGTTATTTCATATCTAGGACATATCCGATATCCTGATCATTTCTCTCAACTGCATTTTTATTAATTGGAGCTCCCAAATGCTCCAAATAACACCGGAGGGTAAAAATAATTACCCGGGGAAAAAGTAAAAATTTCCCCAAACGTCCAAAATTACGCGAGGAACATAACGATAGGACTCATACTCATCACTTGCGAAATCTTCGCGAGTTGTATGTCAATTACTATCAACGATTAATTTAATCAACATTAATTAGAATTCGGAAATCCTAGCTATTACATCACACCCCCCTTAAAAAAAAGTTTCGTCCCGAAACTTGAACAATTCCCAAATCCTCTCGGACCCATACGCCGAGGTATAACTCTCACTCTTTCTATCAGAGGTATCACATCTCCGTTCAAAAGATCACAACCTATAACAATCTATAACCTCAAGTATAAACATGGAGGAATCATCACTCCAGGAAAGAGGGCCATAACGCTACCCAAAGGCGTAGAGGAATCACGTCTCTCGCCATACCACATCACAAGGCATAGAGGAAGCACATCTTTAGCCAAAACATATCACATGCATAGAGGAAATACGTCTCTAGCCAACCCATAAACATATGTATCGCATGGAGGAATCACATCTCCACTGAACTATGTCCATCAAGGTAGCATGGAGGAAAGAACCATCTCCAGATGAATCCTAATCCCACTCAAATAGCGTGGAGGAAAGAACCATCTCCAGCTATAAATATGATCATACTCGGGTAGCGTGGAGGAAGTAATCATCTCCAGCTATAGCATACATCACGCTAGCACATCAAGATCTACTAAGATCATAAATCACATCACAACTAGCATGGAATAACATATCAAGGCATATAAGCACATAAGCACAACATTCATCAAGATAGCACTAAGATATACTCGTGCTCCCACAAATGGGTATGTCCTAACATATACTCTGGATAGTTCCTCAATACACTATCCTCAGTCTCTCACATAGCCTCTTCAGGTCTTCATCTCGACCATCATATCCTCAATATGGGAATGTCTTTCGAATGCAAGCATTTCATATCTCATTCCAAGAATGTAATCGAATAATGCAACAAAAGTGTGGTTGGACTCAACCACCAAATCATCATAACTCACAAGGTATCTCGAGTCTGGTATATACTTCCTCAATTGAGACATATGAAGCACTGGGTGAATATCCTCTAATCTCAAAGGCAAAGCTAAACATCATGTTGCCTTCACAAAACTGATCAAGATCTCAAGTAACCGACATATTGGAAACTCAGTTTCCCTTTCCATAATAACACAACTAATGTCTCACAGATGAGATACCTCCAGCCGGACATGAACTCTCGCTTTAACTTTAGAGGTTAACGCCTCTTGTCTACATATAATATCTGGCGACTCTGTACAACCAGCATTCTTCCTTCAATCAACGTTACTTGAACTATAAAATCCTGAATCTGGTCAGGTGTTATTCCACTACTATTGCTAGATCACTTCTAGCATAAGGATATACGACATCTATGTCTATATATTGCCTCATAGGGCCATCCCAGAAAGATGCACGTCCTTCATTATTATATAATAAACTCATTAATGGAAGCTAATATAACCATCCACATTTCCCATTCAACTTACAACTTATAATAGATCTTTAAGATCTAGATGATCCTCTCTAACTGACCATCTGTCAGGGGGTGAAGTGTAGTCATGGGGTACAGACTCTTCATCAAAACAATCTGAATCTGCTGCCCAAAATCTCAAAGTAAAAACATCCATCTCGATCAGAAATGATCATTCTAGGTATACCATGGAGTCTCACTATCTGTCTAGTGTACTCCTCAGCCAATTCATTCACTAGCCACGTCCTTCTGATAGAAATGAAATGTGCCAGTTTCATTAATCTGTTACCAACAATCCAGATAATATCAATCTTCTACTGGGTCACAATCCCATAACAAAGTCCATAGAGATGTCCTCCCAAATTCTACTACTGCACTGTTAGTGGGTGGAGCTTATCTCTAGATCGGAAATACTCTATCTGGACCCGCTGACAGGTCACACACTGTAAGGATAATTATTCCACAACTGCCTCGGAAAACGTGTATTCCTAAGCCGTCTTTCTTAGCCGTTAAGAAACGAAATAGCGACTCTTTTGGCCGTTTTGCCTCTCCATGTTATTTCATATCTAGGACATATCCGATATCCTGATCATTTCTCTCAACTGCATTTTTATTAATTAGAGCTCCCAAATGCTCTAAATAACACCGGAGGGTAAAAATAATTACCCGGGGAAAAAGTAAAAATTTCCCCAAACGTCCAAAATTATGCGAGGAACATAACGATGGGACTCATACTCATCACTTGCGAAATCTTCGCGAGTTGTATGTCAATTACTATCAACGATTAAGTTAATCAACATTAATTAGAATTCGGAAATCCTAGCTATTACAAGAAATCCTAGGGTTAGAATACCTAATAGGAGATACAATGATTCTGAATATATTCTATTTACAAATGATTTCAATGTTGTTGAGTATGCTTTTCTGACTGGTGATGTTGTTGATAATCCATATACTCCTGACACATATAAGCAAGTTATGAACTGTTCTCAATCGAAAAATTGGAAACTAGCCATGCAAGATGAAATAGATTCCATGATTGTTAACAAAACTTGGGTGTTAATAGCTAAACCTGAAAATACTAAACTTGTGCTTTGTAAATGGATTTACAAACTAAAGGAAGCTATTAAACTAAATGAACCAGCTAGGTACAAAGCTAGGTTAGTTGCTAAAGGTTTTACCCAAAGAGAGGGAATTGATTACACTGATATATTTACTCCTGTTGTCAAATATAAAACCATGAGATTGTTGCTTGCTTTTGCTACTGTGCATGATTGGGATATAGAACAAATGGATGTAAAAACTGCCTTTTTACATGGTAATCTGGATGAAACTATCTATATGTAGATAAATCTAAACCTGATCATGTTTGCTTGCTTAAAAAATCCATATATGGCTTAAAACAGTCACCTAGACAATGGAACTTGATGAATGCATGAAAAACTTAGGATTTTTAAGAAGCAATTATGATTACTGTTTGTACTTTAAAAGCATATCTTCCATGAATCCCTTGTTTGTGCTATTATATGTTGATGATATATTGCTCATTAGTAAGTCTGCTGTGTTGATTGTTGGTGCTAAAAGGGATTTAAAATCGAATTTTGATATGAAAGATATGGGTCATGCACAGAAAATTTTAGGTGTTAGAGTCATAAGGGATAGAAATCATAAAAAGATGTGGTTATATCAAGTTGATTATATTGAAAAAGTTTTAGAAAAATTCAATATGAAGCATGCTAAACCCACCTCTATACCCTAAGGAGGGCACCTTGACTTAACTAAGCAAAATTGTCCTAGTAATCAAGCTGAATTGAAAAAATGGCAAAAATTCCCTATGATGTGGTTGTTGGTTCTAACATGTATGCTATGTTATGTACTAGACCTGGTCTTGCTTTTGGTATAAGTGTGTTGAGTAGATACATGTCTAATCCTGGTGAATTACATTGGACTGCTATGAAATATATTCTTAGATATATCAGTGGAACTAAAGACTTGTGTTTGATGTTTTCTGAGCATGATAATATTGGTGAAGTGTTTGGTTATGTAGATTCTGATTATGCTAGCAATAAGGATAATAGGAAATCTACCACTTCATATTTTTACACTTGGACTGGTAATTGTGTTTCATGGAAATCTCAACAACAATCTGCGGTTGCTTTATCCTCTACTGAAGCTGAATATATTGCTGCTGTCGAAGCTTCTAAAGAAGCTATTTGGCATAAGGGTCTTGTTAGTGAAATATCTCATAAACCTTGTGTTCTTGTAATTCATATGGACAGTCAAAGTGCTTTGTATTTGTGTAAAGATCCTGTTTATCATGAAAGATCTAAACATATTGATGTTAGAAATCATTTCATTCGAGATAGGGTTAAAAAGAAACACTTCTTTGTTAAGAAAATTAAGGGTGGCTTGAATCCTGCTGATTTTGGAACTAAAATCGTGATTGCTGATAAATTTGTCTTTTGTAGAAATTTTCTACAGATCTTTGATGTTCCTTGAGTGTTGTGCAGGTCATGGACTGATGACGGGCATGAGTGATGGTCTTAGGCACACTATTGGGGAACAAAACCAGATTGCAATGATACAAGAATCAAGAGGGGATTTGTTATGTTAATTGATTCTTGTTACACATTGTAGCATAGGACTTAGAGATTAAACTAGCACCTTATACTATGGTCTAAGTAGAGAGTTGTAAGACTCATATGATAGCTTGCTATGTATTTAATCTTGATGCCTATAATGATCCAATGTTGCCACTTGGTTAAACTAAGTGAGGCAGCTTGGTGATTGATATGGTGACAAGGTTTATACATGTGTATGCTATTATGTGACTTAGGAGATACTTAGTTGTAATGTGTGTATTTGTGTGTTGTAACTATCCGACTAAAGTTGAGGACTGGGCTTGGTAGCCCAATGCTGGAAGCCCATCTCCTTGATCTAATGTTGAGAGGTATGCTTGATGATGTGTTGGTGAACCGGCCGCTTGATGTTGTTAACTCGGTTCATTGGTTCACTTAAGCTCGTAGCAAAACGAGGCGTTTCACCTAGGGTTCAGCTTGGTACTAAAACTCTTGGTTGCAACTTCTGAAACCCTATATTGAGAGCTTGAGTGTTCTTCGTCCAAAACAAGAGAGAAAGAGAGAGGATAGAGAAGAAGAAGAAAGGATCGTCCAAATCTCGCTTTAAGTGAGAAGGATCCTTAGAAGAGAAGAGAGATCTGTTATCTCTCGGTTGTCATCTCGTCTTTGCTTCGTTGGTTTGCAGAAGGGATGAAGATTGATCTCAGATCTTCGTCGAGGTGCCTTTGAGGGGGCTTTTCTTCACCTTTGCTTCTTTGTATCTTTTGAGTTCTGTTTGTTTGCTTTCTTTGCTAGATCTTAGTAAAGGTGCTAGTATCTCTTGTCCAGTGTATGTAATCTGTGTTCTTGGATACCTAGTGAAACCCGGGACCGGATCTCCCCTCTTGAGGTCTCGTAGAGTAGGAGTATTTTACATACTACCGAACTACGTTACCAAATCGCTTATGTGCTTGTATGTTTGTATCTTTAGTCGATTCTACGACTAAGGTGTTTAGATTTGTTAGATATTATATTCACATAAACGCTGAAGATTTTGTTCCAAATAATTACTCCAAAGACTCTAACACAGAGAAAGTATGGTCAGATCGTGATTCCATGATAGAATGGGCTCGATTTGTGGGTCGAAAACAATACATAGTACTAACTATTGTAAATTCATTGTCGAGCGAGGACACTAGACTTGGTAATGTACTTCTGGCGTGTGAGAAGTATGGCAAATATCGATGCGGTAAGAAGAACATCAGCCAACAAGGTGAACAAACAAAGATGACGAGGACCAAAAAAGTGAGTTTCCATTTTCATTGTATGGATATGAAGTAGAGAGGAAAGTATGGAAATTAAGTGTACGGTGCGGGTATCATAATCACGATCTTCCGCCTAGCTTAGTTGGCCACGCATTTGCTGGAAAATTGAAAGATTGAGAGATGGTTTGGTTGAGAGAGTTAACTGAGGCGGGATCCAAGCCAAAATCGATCCTTCAAGCTTTAAAAAAGGATATTTCCTGACAATTTAACCTCTAGGAAGCAATTGTATAATGCGAGCTGGAAGCTGAACAAGGAGGCAATGGATGGGCGAACTGTGATGCAACAATTTATGCATTTAGTTAACCAACATGGCTGCTTTAACAGGCATAGATATACACTGGATGGTGGTATGATGAGTGATATGATATTTGCGCATCTAGACTCGATTCATCTCTTGCGTCTTTTTTCTTATGTCTTGATCATGGATACGACGTACAAGACAAACTAGTAATGTGATTATTAATATAATTATTATTATTAGTATACGGAATAATTGCTTATTACACACTTTAACAAATAGTTACGTTTTTCACTTGTTCAATATGATAGGTATAATATGCCATTTTTTGAGATAATAGGATTCACTTGTACGTTGAAGACATTCGCCGTTGCTTTTGCATGGATGGGGCACGAAAGGGAGGAACACTACGATTGCGTTTTGAGTAAATTGCAGCTGATTTGTCCCATCCCACCGTTGGAAATTGTGACGAATCGAGAATTAGGTTTAATAAATGCACTTGCTAAGGTCTTTCCAAATTCTAATCATATTTTGTGTAGGGTTCATGTCAAGCACAATATAGAAGAACGTGCTTTAAAAAAAAGCAAATCTAAATATGTTAAGTTTAATTTTTCAAGGGCATGCATGAACTTGTTTGAATCTAGTACATAGACAAAAAATGAGATACGTTTAGCAGAGATGATATCTCATTGGGAAGAATGGAGACTAGATGGGAGCTTATTACTTATCTTCAAGATACTTGGCTTATTCCATACAAGGACCGTCTTGTGAAAGCTTGGACCGATAAGACCGCTCATTTCGGCACGCACACGACTAATAGGTATTTATTTTTATTCTTAAAATTGTCTCATTCTCACTTTATCTTTTTCTGATGACTTTTATGTTAAAGAGTTGAATCAGCTCGTGCAATGTTAAAGTTACAATTGGCATCATATGTTAATGGATTTGACAAAGCATTCTCTGACAGACACAACATTTTGAGAGATCAACTTGATCAAGTAAGGGCATCTTTGGAGATTTCGCATTGCACAATGCCAACAATGCTCCACAATATTCCAATATTTGGTTTATTGAAGTATAAGGTTTCCAACGATTGTCTCATCTTGTTGATACAGGTGTATAACTTGGCGGTAGCAGAAGATTATGACCCAATGTGTAATGATTATTGGTGGAAAGAGTGTTACGGTGTACCATGTCCGCATGAGCTTGTTACTCATATTCAACATCGTAGTCTAGTGCAATTATCCGAGATTCATATATTTTGGAGGCAAGTGAAATGATACGCTGACATGGAGCGCATAGCCAACGTTGATGAGGTCATATATATCTGTTGATGATTTGGGATTGAGGAGTATGTTCCCAGAGTTTGTAGCTGGTTGTATGTCGCCGGATGAGAAAAAACGTCTTAACGAGGCATGGAACGATGTAAGAAATCCAAAACATACGAACATGAAGGATCCACCTATCCATAAGACGAAAGGAAGACCAAAGAAGAATACGACATCCAGAGATAAAGTTCATGGGAGCACACTGAGAAAAACTTCTAACAATGGAAGAACAGAAGATTCAAGCGTGGGGCTTCTACACATGGTAAAGCTCATAATGGACACTCTTCTGCAACCCATAATTTCACTAGAAAGCGCTCACAACCTGAGAGAATGCAATTTAATTTTGGTACTGATATGGATGCCTTCATGATACCTTATATTACTAATGTGGTAGATGTAGTAGGGGGCGGACATTGTGGTTTCAGGGCCTTTGCCGAGGTGTTGGGTTTAGGGCAAGAAGCATGGGGGAGAGTTCGTCGTGATTTGGTGGAAGAGATTGATCGTCATCGTGACATATATCTTCATATATGTGTCCCTGAGACGATTGATAATGTGAGAGAACAAATATAAACTACTACAATATTCCCGCACCACTCCAACATTGGTTACATATGCCACATACGAATTTGATATTTGCCACGTTTTACAATGTTGTGTTAGTTCATCTTGACCTCTGTGTCCCTGTAACGTGCTTGCCCATGACCTCTCCTTCCGATCGCAACCCTTCAAACAGAATTATGGGCATCGCCCGACTTCATTCACGATAACACATCATCCCTATAAGTACATTATATAGCTTTTGCTTATACTTGGGATATACAGAAAAAACCCCTCATTCCCAAACAATGTACGCGCCTCCCACGCGCTCAGGAATTGTGAGCTTTTCCGACCACCAAATTGAAACCCTAGGAGACAAAATCGAGTGTTTACAGCCACCAGAACAGCCATCCCCTTTCCCATGCATCAATCTTGAGAGAGCCAACAGATCTAGGTTTTTGGCTATCGATCTTCTCCCAAAAACGTGCAAAAAAAGGAAGATAACTCTTCAACGAACAAAGTATGCAGGAAGAATACCCAGGAAAAAAAAGAAGGTAGAAAAGGCTGAAGCAAGTCTCCATATCACTACAACCAAGATTGCACAGATATAGGGCTCAATGGCTAAAGGAAGGATCTGGAAAGAGGAAGGTCCGAAGTCCATATTTGGTGGTTTCTGGAAGGAGAAGCTCGCACTTTTAGGAGGAAGGAAGGAAAAAAGCTTCTCGTTGGAACCAAGAAAAGGTCACGGGAGAGATACAAGGGGAAGAGCATACAGATATGCAAAAGGAGGTGGTCAACCTGGTAGTAAGCTACATTTCAATTATTCAAATCACTCAAATAGGTAATATCTTTCAGCAAACTATATATCTTTTGAATTGCTTTACTGGTGTTAAACATAATCTACTTGACAAATACAAGAAACCTGCATTGAAAATAGATAAAGTCAACTATAGGGGTGTTTGTGATTTGATAATATCTGTGTTGGATTCGAAACTTTGTTGCCTATATAAAGACCAACTTGCTAACAATATTATCCCACACCAATTAAATCAAAATCCCTTCCCCTCTCTCTATTCCTTATACTGTGGTTTGTTTCTAAAACGCAATATGAGTAATAACAAAACTTTCAAAGAAGCACTATGCAAAATTCCTTCTCAACAACAACTGAACAAAGAACAAATTGAAAACTCTGAACAACTGGAAGCTGCGAAAGCTGAGAATAATGAGAATGACTCAAAGAACATTGAAGGCTCAAAGAACAAAGGTGAGTCTTCAAAAAAAATCAGATCTTGCTGAGTATCTTAGTTGTCTATCTAAGGTTAAAAGCGATTTTCAAAAATAGAAGGATACTTCTTTGATGGGTTGTGTCCTTGGTGAACCTATAGACATGGCTAAACTTAGAATAAAGTTAATCCATGGAAAAATGTGAAGGGTGAGGTTAGAATCCTTACTAAACCAAATCATTGGTTTGAAGTTTCTTTCTCCAATCCTATAGATAGGAAAACAGTATGGGAAGTTAGGCCCTACCATGTCTTTGGTTTGTTAATTGTCTTGAAACCATGGAAACCAAACTTTAACACTCTCATAAAAAGTAATACCACAGCAGATTTATGGGTTAGGATTTCCCAAATCCCACCGGAGTATGTTAACAAAGAAGCTACCAAAATCATCATAGAGAAAAACCAAGTGGGTGAGTTCGTTAAACTCGACTCTTTCTCCGAAAGGGGAAAAGGAATAAATTTCACTAGAATTTGCATTAACATGAATGTTGATGGGGAAAGGAAGAGAGTTGTTCCTATTCTGGATGATAATGAGAAAGTGAAAGACTTCCCCATTTGGTATGAGGATTTTTCTTTGGGTTGTGGCTTTTGCGCAAGTGAAGATCACACGTATAAAATTTGCCCTCTAAGGAGAATTAGAACCAAACCTTTTAGAAACATAAGGGAACTCAGTGGCAAAAAAGAGGGCACAGCGGGAGCGAATGATGAAAAAGTTTGGAGTTATGTGGGAAAATATAAGCAGAATAACTCTCGCCATAATGAGGTAAGACCATATCTCTCATCTCACTATGGTTTCCATAAGGAAAAAGATGAAGACTCGTCTTCTAGCTCCAAGATCAACACTAAACAGCCAATGAAAAAGAATGAAGTGACTACTACCCAGGAAAATGTAGAGGAAAATCAGGGGAATTCTAAAGAAGTCCCTAAAGCCCAAACAGTGAACGAAGCTATTGAAAAGTTTGAACACAATGAACCCAATGAAGAAAAAGCTGAGGGCGAACTCCCTAATGATGTCATTCATGAAGTAGAGCCGAAAGCTATGCCCTCCCTTGCTGTCCCTATGGAAGAGGATGAAGAGCTGAAAACAAAAGTCGCTAAGATTGAAAAACATCTCAATAATGATGAAGACCATACTGATGCTTCGGAAGATGAGATGATAGTAGCCCAGTTCACTACAGTGTTGTTCAAGAATGGTGAAATTCCTGATGAGTTAAAGGTTGCAGCTTCTTAGAGCACCTTTCACTCGGATGAAACTAATAACATTGTCAACAAGCTTATGGATGCCATGGAAGTCAACAACGAGTCCGGAATATCTGACTCTAGTCTAGGGAAGAGGCAGAGGGTGGTGAAGACACGGCAACCTCCAAGCTGAAGGGAACAAAGAAACCCAAATTCAACTTGTTTTAAATGGATCTAAAACTTTGGCGGAATTCCAGTGTATATCTGGATATGTCCAAATTGCGGAATGCTTTTACATTTCATGTTCTATGTCTTTTTATTACTTGGTCACCTAGAATTAGTAGCAAATGTTTGTGACAACATCTGCTATGTATATTGTAACACCCCGGATTCTCGGAACCCGGGATATTACTGGTTAGGACCTCACAATGGGTCCCAACCTCAGTTTGACAACAATATTACTAGGATCTTGCAACAAGACACAAATAAGAAAAAACGAAATTCATAAAATTTATTTGTAAAAGGATGAATGCAACAAAGTCTAACAGCCTATCGTACTTAAACAGCGGAAAAGACTAACAGTCTTAACAAAAGGCAAAGACAACAAAGCAACAACCCAAACCCCCACTCTAAAGAGTACGGAGACCCGGCTGACCACTACTTCCGGATCACTCAGCTGCTGTTCTATCCTGCAGTAAATCTAAAAACACAACAAAACAACCATTAGCTAGTTATCTAAACATTAGGAGAATAATAACAGCACACACACACACATAAAATAATAAACACTCATCATGCTTTCAAACAATCCATTTATTATCTTCATTTAAGTCATTCACTCTAATGATACTTATTTTCTGACACGAGGAATTCCCAAACCTCGCCTCCGCCCCCGTGTACCCATCAGGAGTGGATCCGATGCATCTCACCGTGTACCTGGATGGTCTGGGTATAGAGAACCTCCCAGTCTCCTGGCAGAGCTGGGCAGTGATGTCACAGCCCGTTATACATACACTTGGGCCTTAAAACATAATAACCACGGTCGTCCTAACAAGATGTTATTTATTATAACACACATTGTACACACACAACCATCATCACCCAACTAATATCCAGAAACCAACTAAGTAAGTCGCGAGGACTTACCTTGATCAAAATCGCTTTCTCAAATCTCAACTCGATCCGAACCCGTGGTAACTCAAACGCCTGTCAAATAAGGCATGTGGATCAAAATCACATCCAGATGTCCAACCTCATGCGAAGGAATTACGGAAAAAGCTCTCTTACGGTAAAAGACCATTTTACCCTTAGTGCCGAAAATTCTCAAAGTCTATCATTTAGTTCTAATATTTTCTTTTAGAACCTATCTCCATAATCTAGTTCTCATTGAAAAGTTTGGTAAGGATTTAGTAAGGTTTTGTAAGAGTTATCCAATATTCTTAATTTGTACCATAGTCGTTAAAGCCTGATTTTGGGTTCATAAACGCCGCTTGGATAAGGTTATAAAAATTCCAAAAAAAATCTTAGATCCTCTATGATATGCATACTAAACATAGGGGTAATTACCTCTCACAAAAACTTAATCATAACTCTGCCATAAATCTCCAAGTGGGAATGAAAGCTGAAAAATTTCATACTTAGTCAATTTCTGAGTGCTTTCACAACTGCACAACCAGCCTACTTTGGGCTCCTATAAATCCAGATCCGACCGTTGGATCGATCTTAACTTCTGATACATAACAGTATGCAAATCACTCTATATCATACTAGAAATTGAACGGTGAGTTATATGTTTAAGGTATCGAACAAAAGGCTCAAAGTTGACTGTAACACTACAATTTCTGGAAATCAAAAATTTCAGCAAGATGTATTTGATATTAGGTCTGATTATTACCGATGTTAAACTCATGTTCTGGATCCCATCTGCACGTCACCGGTTCGATCCTTCCCAGCCTCCACTTCTTCTAATGGTCTGCTGAAACAGATCTTCACTTCGAGTTCTATAAGCATCGACAAACAATGAAGGGTGCAAGGCATGTCACGTGGTTTGTGCACTGTCTTCTGGACGCTAGGTGCACGGAGGGCTGGCTTGTTTCGTTTCACTGAGTGCACGCATAAGGAGGTCCGATATTAGGATGGTTGTTTGCAACAGAGGCAAGGAGGGTGTGTCCAAGGAAGGAAGGAGGCCGGTCGACGCTTCTGTTGACGACGAAGGAAAGAGGAGGGCGAGGCGTGCAACCGCTGTTGTGATGTGCTCGGAGATTGAAGGGGAGGACGGTGGAGTTGTCTTCTGCCTGTTGGGACTCGGAGAGGAAGGCTGGGAACGTTCCTTGATCGAGTTCCTGAGTTGCTGTCCACTACTACCCATCTGCAGGTGCGTTTCCTCCTACGGTTGCTGGGCTCGAAGATGCAAAAGAGGTGAAGGTTCACTCACCGGAAAGGAAACGAAGACGCCGGTGTGAGACGTGCCCAGGCCGCCGCTGCTGTTACCGGTGGAGGTGGGAGTTGAAAGTTGCGTCGGTCATGCGATCGATGTGTCCTCTGTTACGTGCAAAAGTTCCGAGCGGTTTAGGTTAGAAAGCAAACATGGAGGGGTGGAGATCTAAGGGGAAGAGATGCTCTCGGTCTTTGCTTGCTGTGCGAGACAAAAAGGAGAAGAGAGGAGGATGTTTGAGAGTTGTAAAAATGGCTAGAGGTTGGGCGGCAGGTTGTTTACGGTGAAGGAGAGAGTTGGTTGTAGATTAGGGTTGGAAGAAGATTAGGTTAAAATTAGGATTAGGTTTAAGTTAGAGATTTGGGCCGGTTAAATTGGGTCTGCTCACCCATTAAACGAAAGGCTGAAGTAAAACATAAAAACTCGTACGGAATCGTAAAAAAAAAAAAAATACGGAAATTGATTACGAAATTATTTACTGAATTACATAAGTTATCATTTTATGTGAATCCATGTCACATAAAATGATAGAATTTAATATTATTTATTTTTTTATTTAAAAGAATTTAGGTTGGCGGATCGGAATCCGGTTCGATCGGGTTTTAAACGGAAATTAAATTTTCCGGTTATTACATATATGTATGTTCAATCTTATTCTCCCCCAATGTAACATGGAAAGTTCTCTCCAAATTTTCCTTACTAATGAATGGATTGTGGGAGACTGTTTGCTTTTTATATCTCTTGTTTGCATTTACTGTGAGTACCTTATATACTATCAGACAATTCTCTGTTCCTGTATCCCTGGACTGTAGAGATCTCCATATGATAACAATTATTTTGCTAGTCCATGCTTGTATATGCAGATTAAACAGAAATCAAGTACAACAACTAACTATCCAAGTTTTTGAAGAATAAGTAAATTTTTTGGAATGACAAGCTACCTTGAGCTTAGAGTTGTTCTGCACTTTACAACTAATTGTATGAAATGGTGGATTTGTTATGTTATGCAGGTTCCTTTATTCAAATTTTATGGTTTAAAGTCATAATTGACTCTGACATGCATAATCTATGTGCAACCCTGATATCAAACCTCCGTGATCAAAATGTGGCATTGGTTGATTCTGTTGATGTTTCAATCTGGTTATGGCATGTAGACTACACTATTGTTACTATGTTTTATGATCATAAGAAGAATTCTGAGTTAATTTCATTCAATGTGGTTGGTATGAGCCTTTTGAATGCAGGAACAAGGAAGCAGGAAAGCCAAATACGAGAAAGGAGAAACAATAAATCCTATGTCTCTCAAGAATGGAATTTAGCAATTGTATTTGGAGTGAATAACAAAGCTATAGAGAGAACAACATCAGTTTGTACTAGTTTGGATGCGAAATCCGATTTTATCATATGTACCTGACTAAAGATCAGCCAAGGACTAGTGAATAATGTATGCCCATATTTTGTTTGTTGGACCGGAACTGAATTATGCGGTTTTACGTTGTTTGTGAAGCTGAAAAATTCGAAGTGGAGAATAGAGCATTTAAGCAATAAATCGGCAAGGAGGAACTCCCTCCATGGAATGTACAAGCTTGGCAGCAAGTTTACAAAGAATGGATGGATTTGTCTTGATCTAATTCATGTGCACATTACGATTTTAAAATGTAAACATTTACATTCTAACTCAGCACATGCTGACTGGTGTGTAAATTGTTTTGAAAACAAAAAGATGACTAGATTAAGAAATAAACCTAGAAGCCAAGCAAGGATTTACATTGAAATATTCTTGTTATACGGCTCAGACCATAAAAAAAAGGACCAAAAAAGAAGATACATACATAGATTTGTCTAAAATTGATACAGATATTCGAACACATGAACGGAAGGAAAATACCAATAGAGTTTTAATTCCTCACAAGAAACGTAAGCCATTTTGTTTAATCACTTATACGAAAGAAAGAAAAAAGGAGTTTTTATTCCTCACAAGAAACGTAAGCCAATTTGTATAATCACTTCTACGAAAGAAAGAGGCGATATGAAATTGTATCTTAGACTAACCATGTGGCCTTATTGTTATGGTCTAGTGAAACCAAATGTAGGTCAATCTAAGGGCGTCCTATGGAGATTAATAAGCTATAAACCAAGTGTATGTACAAACAAACACATGAATAATCTCAATGGTAATGTTGGTAAAAACCATAAAAAAGAATATTGGTTCGGAACAGTGGAAATGAACAGCCAACCTCTACTATTATTCTTAAAATGAAGATCGCCTTTTGGAATTGTCGGGGCATGAAGAAAAAGAATTTTTGGACTAACTTGAACTTGACATGCAAAAATGAAAACATCCAAATGATTATGCTGGCAGAGACCAAAACAAAAGACGAGCCAGATGAAAGTGTATGGAAGAGCGCAGGTTTTGACAACATTTTATTCATACCGGCCATGGGTTTTTTTATCACTCCAAATTTTTGGCGTGTTCTCGATATTTTTTTCTTCTGACTTCAATCGATATTTTTTTTATTAGATTAAATATTTTATTAAAAGTATTTATGAAATAAAAAAATGTTTCCCGAGTATATTTATATTTTGGATACCTATTACTATTATTTTATGGAAGAGTTTGGAAATAATTTCCCAATCCGAGAATCCCGTCCGATTATTTCGATCAAGTTATTTCAAGGACTTTTCTTTATTTTATTTTTTAATTTTTTTATTCTCTCTCCTTGGCTGATGAGCCGCTCATCTCTCCCTGTCACATTTCCCTCTCTCCGACCCCTCACCTCCGACCCCTCGCTCTCCCCACCGTACCCTATCTCCCTCTCTCACGCAGCCCATCCATCTTTTCCCTCACTCCCTCTCACTTTCTGTCAGTTAAACACCACCATCCCCCCTGTCTCTTTCCGTTGAGTCGTCGGAGCCATCCGCACCGAAGAACGTGCACCAAAATGTCGAAGAAGAGCAGCCTTGCCCTGGGCCGTCGAGGAGCACCAACGCCGTCCCGCGAACCGCTGTCCAGCCCTCTCTCCTTCCTCCGCCCGCAACAACCGCCGGCCGTCAATCCTTCCTTTGGCTGCGTGGTGTTCCAAGGTTGAAGACAACCCTATTTCCGTAATTCAAATCTGGCTCCCCTTCTTCTTTGGTGTTATTTACAGATTTGACCCAGTTTCTTTGTAATTGCAGATTGTACTCCAATTTCTGGATTTTTGCAAAAATACCCCTACACATATTTAATTACAAAATGTGCCCAATATTTTGATATTGCAGTTTTAAACCCATATTTTGGAATGTTAACAATATACCCTCATGCAGAAATTATTTACATAAATGGACCCATATTATTTGTGGTTCATGACCCAAATTTGGTGATTTAACTATTATGCCCTTGTTGAATTAATTTCGGATTATGGCCCAAGGATTTAATTACGGATTTATGACGCATGTTGTGACATTGGGTATTTTGCCACAGAAAATATTTTAGCGGGATTTTAACCTCGGTTTTTAAAACAAGTTCCTTAGAGTTATATGTATTATATATATATATTCCGATCAAATTTAGCATACGAGCTAAATTTGTTTAGTTTTGGTGCTAGGTTCGGGAACGACCCCGTAAAGGCCGAACGAGTCCAAGTTGACATCCGTTGATCGATTTCCGTCTTTTGACGACGTGTGAGTATTATTTCCCTCGATTTAGTTATGTTTAGTATAAGTATCATGCTAGGTTGGATCTAGCATAACCTAGTGAGAATGCCAAGTAGTGGCTTTGAACCTTAGGTGAGTTTCGAGGATTTGATATTGTTTGATGGATTGATGTTGATTCTTAGCTTGAGGTGTTGGTTACCTTGTGAGGTTGTTATAAGGCTTTAAGTTATATGGTTGATCTTGTGAGCGTTTGAGGCTCGAGGTGGGTTGTATGATCTTGTGGGATTTTGGAGTATTAGGTTTGGCTTATCCTAGTTGCGTTGTGAGTTATGATCTTGCGAGATCCGAGGGTTTAGAAGTCTTAGGACTTCTAACTTGTGTTGAGTGTGATGTGAGCATGAGAGATTCTAGGATGCGGTCCTAGAATTGAGAGTCAAATGGTCTTGCGTAGATCGTTTGTATAGAAGTCTAAGACTTCTATTGTGAGTGGTTGTTGTTGATATAGTTATCTTCTTGTGAGCAGGTTATGGGCTTCCTCCCCTAAGGAAGCGAGAGTGTTGTGAGTTGAGTGTGGTGACGAGGTAAGTCTCCGGACTTACTTAGCTCGTATTCCTTGTATTAGCATCTATGTGTGTTTGGTGGTGTGTGTTTATTGTTTATGTTATAACAATTAAACCGGAAATAGGACCACCGACCTTTATACTATTTGGCCCAAGTGTATGATAACGGGCGGTGACATCACTGCCTAACTCTTGCGTAGAGCTAGGAGGTTCTTGGCGACTAGCCCGTGTGGTTAGACGGTCGGAGGCATCCGCACCGTTCCATGCGGTAAGTTTGGACCGAGGCGAGTTTCGGGAGATTCTCTTGTCACAAAAGAAGTTGAATTAGAACGGGATACGACTTAATAATAAAAAGATAATAAACCGGACTTGTGTGATTTGGTGTACATTGTGTGTTATGTTGATTTACTTGTGTTTGTGCCTTTCACCTTGATTCTAATGCTTCGAATATTAGCTAACGGTTTTATACCGATTGTTGTAGATTGTCTTGCAGGTTAGGAATGCGGCCGAGAGATCCGGAAGAGTGGGCAGCCGGGGTTCCGTACATTTTAGGATTGGGTTTTGGGTGGAGTCGAGTTTGAGTATTGTATTTATTGTATATTGTATATCGCATGGTGGCATTTGACCCTTGGTGTTGCTTATCGGCTGAAGTCTTTTGTTGTTTCTTTCGGGTTTCCTGTCATTGCATAAAAATGTATTTCGGTTTTGGCTTTTATTTGTGCCTTGTTCCAAGATCCGGTGAAATTGTTGTCAAGCTAAGGGTCGGGACCCATTGTGAGGTCCCAACCCGTAGCATCCCGAGTCCCGCGGATTTGGGGTGTTACAAAAGTGGTATCAGAGCCCTAGGTTGACAACAATGGCACTCGCAATCTTTTAAAGGCCGAATAAACGGAAATAGAACCCTCAAGGGTTCTAAGTTTAAAATGATTTTTCGTTTTCAAAATCACATGCATGAGTCGGGGTAGAATGTACGGACCACCACTCCTTCCGCGGATCTCGGCGGCTTAGTTTATTGGATTTATATATATATATATATATATATATATATATGTATGTATATATGTAGATACATTGATATGTATATATTGATTGTAGTTGCATGTTGGACTTGATATATATATGTATAGTTATATATGTGGACTATAGTACATGTTTGGACCTTGTTTTGTTGTTATGGATTTCTGGATGTGATATATTAGTAGTAATGTAAACATAGGAATTATATATATAGTTATATATACATACACATATGGTATGCTATTATTTTATTAGTAGTAGTGGATCTTATAGTTAAGATGATAGGAAGCTATCATCGCCCTTGGACAAACGCCTTTTTGGGATTAGGATAGTATATATACGATGATGAGTATGCTCAAGTACCGAGTTGAGCATCACATTCTGGCGAACACCCTAGCGATTCATCGGACTCCTTTTAAGGACGTCAAAGAAACTATTTGAAGGATAAAGAGGACATTAGCGGCAAAGACGAACAAATAGAAGGGAATTTTGAGTCAACTTAAGAGGATTCGAGATGGAAGCAATACAAGTAAAGAGAACAACGTTAAGGTGTATAAGTGGTTATAAAGAAGCCATGATTGAACGACTACGAGGCCAATAGAATGGTTCTTCAAGAAGACGTGTTGGAAACTAAAGATGCGAATTAGAGAGGAGACGTGTACACTTTAGCAAGGTTAAAGGTGGTATTCCTCCAAGAAGTGAAGCTTTCCTTAGACGCTCCTAAGCTTTGGAGTCAAGATGAAAAAAGTGATCGAACCATGTGCGAAAGATTTAAGTTAAGCTTACAAGGTACAAATAAGTGAAGTGTCAACATTACGAGAGCTGTGAGAAGAAGGGCATATTAGGGATTCACGTGGAGTTGACCGATTTCCATTATAATGACAAGACTAAGAAACGCCAAGAAGAAGGAAGTGCATATATATGATGGTTTGAGAAGATGAAAGAGGAAACAAGAAGCTTTGATAGAAAGACTAACGATATCAACCAATAGGAACACGAACGGATGCTAGCTAAGGCTATAAAATTTGGGAAGGTGCACTTGAAAGACATCAAGGAAGAGTTCTTAAGCCTATGAGAGTGGTAGAGTTACCTTACAAAAAAAGGAGGCGTGGAGTGTAGATCGAGCTCGCAGAGTTGAAGTAGAGTACCCCGAGAGGATAGCCTTCATGAGAATGGTAACATGGAAAGGTAATAGAATGTTAAGTCGTTAACTTCGGAGGAGGTGAGATACAAGTTAATCGGTGACAACTGAGAACGCACAGGTGCGGGTTGTCTATTGATGTGTAGATGGGAAGAGTAAACAAGACTATAGGAACATAGAGGATCAACAACAAGAGCTTGGAGTATTCGCGGTGGATCAATGTCAGTAGTAAGGTACATCAACGGAAGCGCATTTGTTTTAATCAAATAATGTGGAACGAGTTCAAGCAAGTACTTATAACAAGACCTCCGAGGAGGATATTGTAACGATCTTTCGCGACCTTCTTAGGTCATGGGATTTGCATAGGAAAGAACGGAACGGGTTACAAATTTTAAGGTTTGATCATGGTAAGGGGAGCTAGAGGATCAAGTGTAAGATGAGGCTTCCTTTGTTGTTGTGCGGAAAGGGTATATATAAGGGGAGGTATGATATGTTTGTTCAAAGGTTATGGATGTCATGTTTTTACGAGCCCAACTAAGTCAAGGTTTTTCTGACTCGCATGACGAAGGCATAGTAGCTATGACGTGAAACGAGGAATCTAGATTAGGGCAATGCTGCAAGCTTAGAGGAATGATGTGAGGGCTTTGTGGAGTTGAGTGGATCTTTCAGTGTTTGTGGTCGGGAATTTTCGCCTAAAGGCATATTGGTATGGTTGTGAAGTCTTTCATGGATACCAAGAGATACATAAGGTGACCAACAAGAGTAAGAAAAGACTGAGGTTTTGAAGTTTGATATCGCTATGAGATGTACAAGAAGTACATGAAAGATTATGGTTAGAGCCTCTACATTCGGTGTGACGTTACATAAGGAAATGAAGTATAAAATTTCGACACCACTTGAAAAAAAAAAAAAAGAGCTCCTCTCCTCTATGTTGGGATGTCATAGAAGTTTAAAAACAAAAAAGATAAGGTCAATTGTTTTGAAGCATAGTTAAATCCTGTAATTTGGACCCTTATGGCTGCACATAAGTGAGAATCCTTAGAAGATTTTTACAATCATGTCATCAAAGAGGAAGAACGGGATTAAGTTAGAGGAATACTTATATAAGAACACAAGAGTCAGAAGACGCAAGCAAATCTTTCAAGAAAAGACGAATATTTGAAAGAGCGCGGTCAACATTGTAGCTAAAAATGGAACAATACACGTGTTGAAAGACGTCACCCCAACAGATTGGGGGAGATCAGTAATACCATGACTACCTGTTAAGTGTTAAGACAAAGTGTCGGTCTTATGGTAAGAGACGAAATAAGGAAAGACAAAAAACGAGATATCACGGATTCCAATACGTTAGAATGTGGATTTTTCCACTAAGGTCAAGCTTGACTCAATTCTGATATCTAAGGCGCCGTGTGGAATGACGCTTGTGAAGTTGTTATGGAGAACACTAGTTGAGGAAAGAGAAGCGGTTATCCCCGTTTGTATATCGATTTCAATGAACTAAACAAGATGACAATAAAAGGACAAGTATCCCTTACAACGAATGGATGATCTACTTGACCGGTTGCAAGGGTCGGTAGTTTCTTCTAAATTTGATTTAAGGTTTGATGGTCACCAATTGGGAATTCGAGACTTAGATATTGCAAATATGGCATTCCGGACAAATCATGGCCACCACGAGTTGTAGAGATTCCATATGGGATTACTAATGCCTCAAATAAGACATTTTGGTCTACTCTCGAAGAAGAGAGAAGTTGTATGACAAGTTGTCTCGTGATGACAACCACCGAAGGATGGGAAAGAAGTTACAAGTTTTATTGTATCACCTGGTCATTTCCAGATTTGTGGAGAGATTCTCCAAAGTAACACCATTTATGGCTAACCTACTTCGGAAGACAAAGAAAATTTAAGCGGGACAAATATCATAAGAGTTGTTAAGAGTTAAGAGAAGGGTCGTTAGACAACTGTTTTGACATTGCCTCGAGGTGTGATGGATTTGGAGTTTACAAGTGATTCTCTAGGACAAGGTGTTGGGTAAGTATTGATGCAAAGGGAGAAACAACATACGTGTCTTGATAGTAGAAATAGTGTGAAGTAAAATACTTCCTTCATTTCTTGGAATATACAACAAGAACTGAGGAAATGTAACATTGAAGTTTAGTATGGCTAGAGCCAAAGCCAATTGTGTAAATTGGAAGTTCGACTTTCTT
The DNA here is from genome assembly GCA_033239045.1 of Fagopyrum esculentum. Classification (NCBI taxonomy): domain Eukaryota; kingdom Viridiplantae; phylum Streptophyta; class Magnoliopsida; order Caryophyllales; family Polygonaceae; genus Fagopyrum; species Fagopyrum esculentum. The sequence goes on from BSUD01000005.1 coordinate 93,959,094, forward strand.
TGTTAGAGACAATCAAAGAGAAATATAATGAAAATGTTGAAATGAGAAAGACCCGAGAAGAAAGTTAAGTTTCCGATATATCGGACCTTTTTGAGATCTTAGCGTGGGTTGAAGAAGTGACTTACAAGTTGGTGTTGCCACCTAGAGTAGAGTATGTTCAACCGGTGTTTCCTATGTGTCAATTGAGAGAGTACATACATGACTCGAGACATGTTGTCATTCATGAGAATCTAGTGGTAGACGAGGGACCAATGTGGCTAATTGGAAGACGGAGGGTAGTATCTTTGGTTGAGTTTTATGCTGATTTAGTAGCTTTGATAGAATCGACGGGTTATACCTAGTTCTTCTCTTAAGTTATTTGTGTATATGTGTGATGTTATATGTTGTGTGTGTCCGTGCGGAAATGTGCTTTATGACGTGATGTATCTTACAGTAGTAATTCGGGTAGATCAGGATTAGATTAGATTAGAGGGTTTAAGCCTTCCTAGTTGTCAGTTTATACCTCGGCCTTAGGGACCGAGAAGTTCGACGCATAGCAAGTTTCGGGACGAAACTTGTTTTTAGGGGGATCTAATGTAACACTCCAAATTTTTGGCGCGTTCTCGATATTTTTTTCTTCTGACTTCTATCGATATTTTTTTATTAGATTAAATATTTTATTAAAAGTATTTATGAAATAAAAAAATGTTTCCCGAGTATATTTATATTTTGGATACCTATTACTATTATTTTATGGAAGAGTTTGGAAATAATTTCCCGATCCGAGAATCCCGTCCGATTATTTCGATCAAGTTATTTCAAGGACTTTTCTTTATTTTATTTTTTATTTTTTTTATTCTCTCTCCTTGGCTGATGAGCCGCTCATCTCTCCCTATCACATTTCCCTCTCTCCGACCCCTCACCTCCGACCCTTCGCTCTCCCCACCGTACCCTATCTCCCTCTCACGCAGCCCATCCATCTTTTCCCTCACTCCCTCTCACTTTCTGTCAGTTAAACACCACCATCCCCCCTGTCTCTTTCCGTTGAGTCGCCGGAGCCATCCGCACCGAGGAACGCGCACCAAAATGTCGAAGAAGAGCAGCCTTGCCTTGGGCCGTCGAGGAGCACCAACGCCGTCCCGCGGACCGTTGTCCAGTCCTCTCTCCTTCCTCCGCCCGCAACAGTCGTCGGCCGTCAATCCTTCCTTTGGTTGCGTGGTGTTCCAAGGTTGAAGACAGCCCTATTTCCGTAATTCAAATCTGGCTTCCCTTCTTCTTTGGTGTTATTTACAGATTTGACCCAGTTTCTTTGTAATTGCAGATTGTACTCCAATTTCTGGATTTTTGCAAAAATACCCCTGCACATATTTAATTACAAAATGTGCCCAATATTTTGATATTGCAGTTTTAAACCCATATTTTGGATTGTTAACAATATACCCTCATGCAGAAATTATTTACATAAATGGACCCATATTATTTGTGGTTCATGACCCAAATTTGGTGATTTAACTATTATGCCCTTGTTGAATTAATTTCGGATTATGGCCCAAGGATTTAATTACGGATTTATGACGCATGTTGTGACATTGGGTATTTTGCCACGGAAAATATTTTAGCGGGATTTTAACCTCGGTTTTTAAAACAAGTTCCTTAGAGTTATATGTATTATATATATATTCCGATCAAATTTAGCATACGAGCTAAATTTGTTTAGTTTTGGTGCTAGGTTTGGGAACGACCCCGTAAAGGCCGAACGAGTCCAAGTTGACATCCGTTGATCGATTTCCGTCTTTTGACGACGTGTGAGTATCATTTCCCTCGATTTAGTTATGTTTAGTATAAGTATCATGCTAGGTTGGATCTAGCATAACCTAGTGAGAATGCAAAGTAGTGGCTTTGAACCTTAGGTGAGTTTCGAGGATTTGATATTGTTTGATGGATTGATGTTGATTCTTAGCTTGAGGTGTTGGTTACCTTGTGAGGTTGTTATAAGGCTTTAAGTTATATGGTTGATCTTGTGAGCGTTTGAGGCTCTAGGTGGGTTGTATGATCTTGTGGGATTTTGGAGTATTAGGTTTGGCTTATCCTAGTTGCGTTGTGAGTTATGATCTTGCGAGATCCGAGGGTTTAGAAGTCTTAGGACTTCTAGCTTGTGTTGAGTGTGATGTGAGCATGAGAGATTCTAGGATGCGGTCCTACAATTGAGAGTCAAATGGTCTTGCGTAGATCATTTGTATAGAAGTCTAAGACTTCTATTGTGAGTGGTTGTTGTTGATATAGTTATCTTCTTGTGAGCAGGTTATGGGCTTCCTCCCCTAAGAAAGCGAGAGTGTTGTGAGTTGAGTGTGGTGACGAGGTAAGTCTCCGGACTTACTTAGCTCGTATTCCTTGTATTAACATCTATGTGTGTTTGGTGGTGTGTGTTTATTGTTTATGTTATAACAATTAAACCGGAAATAGGACCACCGACCTTTATACTATTTGGCCCAAGTGTATGATAACGGGCGGTGACATCACTGCCTAACTCTTGCGTAGAGCTAGGAGGTTCTTGGCGCTAGCCCGTGTGGTTAGACGGTCGGAGGCATCCGCACCGTTCCATGCGGTAAGTGGGGACCGAGGCGAGTTTCGGGAGATTCTCGTGTCACAAAAGAAGTTGAATTAGAACGGGATACGACTTAATAATAAATAGATAATAAACCGGACTTGTGTGATTTGGTGTACATTGTGTGTTATGTTTATTTACTTGTGTTTGTGCCTTTCACTTTGATTCTAATGCTTCGAATATTAGCTAACGGTTTTATACCGATTGTTGTAGATTGTCTTGCAGGTTAGGAATGCGACCGAGAGATCCGGAAGAGTGGGCAGCCGGGGTTCCGTACATTTTAGGATTGGGTTTTGGGTGGAGTCGAGTTTGAGTATTGTATTTATTGTATATTGTATATCGCGTGGTGGCATTTGACCCTTGGTGTTGCTTATCGGCTGAAGTCTTTTGTTGTTTCTTTCGGGTTTCCTTTCATTGCATAAAAATGTATTTCGGTTTTGGCTTTTATTTGTGCCTTGTTGCAAGATCCGGTGAAATTGTTGTCAAGCTAAGGGTCGGGACCAATTGTGAGGTCCCAACCCGTAGCATCCCGAGTCCCGCGGATTTGGGGTGTTACAGTTTTGTTGGGGGTTTATGTCTTCTATGGAAAGAGTACCAAATCAAAGGGGAGAAAGTTGAGATTATTACAATGGTCAGAAAGATACCTTTTAATGAAACACACTAATTCTAATATGCTTTTTGAATCAATGATCTTTTTCATTTATGCACCACCAAATGAACAAATGAAAAATACGTTTTGACTACAACTAAAAAGTGAAATGGCAAGTATTAAAACACCGTTGATCGTATTGGGAGATTTTAATGATTTGTTGGAACCGTCTGATAAAAAAAAGGAGGTGATATAACTGCAAATAATAGGTTCGATCGACTATTGCAATTTTCTAATCAATTTAGTTTAAGAGATCTACCAACCAAAGGAAATGACTTTACTTGGAAGAAAAAGAAAGAAGGTGATAATAACACGTACGAAAAACTGGATAGAGTAATGACCTCGATGGATATCATTCAAGAATACCATTCACACTAGGAACCATGCTTTCACAAACTCTGACCACTGCATGATATCTTTCTTTTTCCAAAATAACCAAACAAGCGTGAAAAACAAACCATTTAGATTTGAAACAATGTGGATGCTAAGACAAGACTGTGAAAACATTGTGAAACAAGCTTGGAGGTCTCAATACCAAGGTACAGATATGTTTATCCTAGTAAAAAAGACTAGCCTGCTTAAACAGAAACTAAAACAATGGAGTCGAGAAAAATTTGGCAACATAAACAAACAACTACTAAAAGTGGATGAAGAGTTAGAAGGTCTACAAAAAGTTAGTTTTTCACACTTTGACCAAGATATCAATAACAAAATGAACAGACTGAGTAAGAAAAGAGACTGTCTCATAGAATACCAACATAAGTATTGGATGCAGCGAGCTAAAATAAGAAATCTTCAATTTGGAGATAAGAACACAAAGTTTTTTCATAGGAAAGCAACGGGAAGAAGAAATAAAAAGATAATTACGACAATCACTAAAAATAATGGTGAGGTATTGGTTAAGGATACCGACATCAATGAAGAATTTGTAAATGAGTACAAGAACCGTTTTAAAGCTACATCAATCGACACGAGCAAAATACAAAGCCAACTACAGATTATCCGCCATGAAATATCCAGTACTGATAATTTGAATATGGAAAGGCCTTTTTCTACAACTGAAATCAAGGAAGCACTGTATAATATAGGCTTAGACAAATCGTCAGGCCCTGATGGGATGCCAGCAGCTTTTTATCAAAAATATTGGCATATCGTCGGACCATCAGTAACTAGAGCGGTCAAAAGTTTTTACAGAACCGGTAAACTACTTCGTCAACTAAATCATACTTTCATAGCACTCCTCCCAAAAATTGATAACCCAACCACTGCATCGCACTACAGACCTATTAGCTTAGTATCAACGGTCTATAAAATTATCTCGAAAATATTAGCAAAAAGGCTAAGCTTAATTCTTCCAAAACTAATCCACCAGCTACAAAGCGCTTTCGTAAAAAATAGAGCAATCCATGACAACGTGCTCATTGCACATGAAATCTTCCATGGATTTAAATCAAAAAAACGAAAAGGAAGGCTATATGGCTATTAAATTGGACATGGAAAAATCCTATGATAGAGTTGAATGGGATTTCCTTAAAGCGGTATTGGTCAAATTCGGTTTTGGGGAACAATTCCGAAATTGGATACAAGAATGTATATCAACAGTTTCTTACTCTATCCTAATCAATGATTCTCCGACTAATATATTTTGTCCGCAACGTGGTCTCAGACAAGGCGACCCTCTTTCCCCTCTGCTATTTAACCTGTGTGCAGAAGTGTTAGTTAGAAACCTACAAAAAATATCTAATGATAACCCCAAATCTTTTGGTTTCCCTATCTCAAAAAACGGGACCAGAATCCCATTCCTTGCTTTTGTAGATGACATTATTCTATTCACCAAAACTTTTGTCCAAGCAAGTGATATGGTACTTTCGGTACTAAAAGACTATTGTGATATTTTTGGGCAACTTATTAATTACCATAAATCCGTGTTTCAAACTACCGCAAATATTGATCAAAGTAATAGAAGAAGAATTCAGGGTCATCTTGGAATCAACATTTCTATTAATTTAGAACAATATCTAGGGTGTCCAATTATCAACGGACGTGTTAATAAAGACATTTTTAATTCCGTTATCATTAAAACCAAATAACAACTCACTAAATGAAAAGCGTCCTCTTTGTCTCAAGAAGGAAGAATAACGTTAATAAATGCCAACCTTAATGCAAAACCTAGCTATCTAATGCAGGCCTTCATGTTGCCGGTGAGTATACACAATGAACTGGATAAAATTAATAGACTGTTCTTTTGGAACAAGGGACCTAACTACCATCCTCTGATTAGTTGGAATAAGATTTGTAAACCTCGATCCCTAGGAGGAACGGGGATAAGGAAAGCGGGAGACATGAATAAAGCACTACAAATGAAACTTTTCTGAAAAATCATGGCTGAACCGGATAACATATGGGTCAAAATTGTAGAAGAAAAATACCTAAAAGGAACATGCCTCTGTAACTACGAATGTGGCAGGAATGTGTCCTGGAAATGGAAGAACTTGATTAAACTATATAAAGATTTTGAAAAAGGCCTTGCCTGGAGGGTAGGTGATGGTAATACGGTATGGTTTTGGAAAGACAAATGGCTATTGGACAAATCGTTTCAAGAAGTCACCACAAACCCAAATATAGTGAATCCAACGGAACTAACTTCAGTGTTTATTACTAACAATGTTTGGGACCAACATAAACTAAATCAATTAAACGCGATCTTACCAAGTACAATAATAGAGAAAATTAAGAGCTATAACCTCCCTAAAAGTAAAATACGTGACTGTTTGTACTGGACCGGAAACGAGGAAGGGTGGTTTTCCACTAAATCATCTTTGGAAATGATTCAAAAACAGAGAATTTCGTGAGCAAATGGGACATAGTGTATGAATTTAGAGAATTTCGTGAGCAAATGGTATCATATTTGTGATATCATATTTCTAGTATAAATTTAATACTAGAAAATTCATACCAGAAAATTCATACTAGAAATTTATACCTTGCTAGAACTTATACTAGAAATTTATCAAAATCATTGTCATACCAAAAATTTTTGGCATGAAATTTATACCAACAAATTCATACCAAAAATTTATACCAAAAAAATTTATATTAGAAAAGTAATTTCATGCCAATAAATTTTTTGGTATGAATTTAATACCAGAAAATTCATACCAAAAATTTTTGGCATGAAATTTATACCAAAAAATTCATACTAGAAATTTTTGGTATGAAATTTCTAGTGTAAAATTTATATCAGAAAAGTAATTACTTTTGTTTTTTTGTATGAATTTCATACTAGAAATTTATACCTTCTTCTTTCAATGTCTTTCTAAAGTTGTTCCTCTTCTTTTGTGGACAATCCTTTACAAGATGATTTGCTTCACCACATTCAATGGCGGTCATGGGTTTAATGATGGCTCTCCATCTTTTTCACCAAGAACCATTTCATGGGTAATTAGTTTTCGAAGTAGGTCGTCGAGAGGTAATGTTGTGAGATTTTGAGCTTCTTCAACGGCGGTCACTTTTGGTCCCCGCTTAGCTTTAGCCAAAGCTTCTTAGGACTTTCCTTACTTTTTCTTCATTCATGAAGACCTTTCCAAGTGAATCGAGATTGTTCACAATCTCATTGAATCTTGTGAACATCTCTTTGACCGTCTCATTTGAAGTCTTCTTGAATAATTCATATTGTCTTAGGAAGATGCTTATATTTGTCTCCTTGACTTGACTTGTTCCTTCATACGTAACTATTAACTTGTCCCATATATCCTTCACACTCTTGCATGATGAGACACGAGTGAATTTATTAGCGTACAATTCACAATAGAGCAAGTTCATCACCTTGTAGTTTTTTGACACACTAACTAAGTCCGTTTGAGTGAAGTTAGCTTCCTTTTTTTCGACTTGGACTTCTTCAACCGTGGTGGTTGGGATTTGTGGACAAGTTTGAATAATGCTTTGATCAATAATAAATATTTGCATAGTGCTTTCCAATGGGAAAAGTTGTTACCGTAGAAGAGGGGTGGTCGAGATGTGGATCTTTGTTGAGCGAATCCTCCATCACCTACAGAGTTCATGATTAGTCTCACTGATGGTTAAATCAATATACGTGAGTCTAGCTCTAATACCAATTGAAGAACCGATTAGAGGATTAATAAGGATATAAATACACTAGAAGGGGGTTTATAGAGTATGAGAACTTTTCGCAATATCGTATATCAAGGCTTTGAAACTAATCTCAAGGCCTTGAAATCAATCTCTGCGCTTAGTGACAAAAATGTTTCTCAAGGCTTTGAAGTGGATCTCAAGGCCTTGACTTCGAAACGTGCAAAAAGTTGTTAGTCACAATAAAACGCGATGATGAGTGCGGAATGTAAAAGATCGACACGACGATATGTTTACGAAGTTCGGCCCTAACAGCCTACTCTCCGCCTAGGGTTTCCGACCCTAGGATTATAACTATCTATTATTTGCTTTTTGTGAGTCCTAGATACAACATAGAATAACTTCCCTTCTTCTCTCAATGTAGCCTCAATGCTACGATCTAGTCAACTCTATTCTAGCAATAATAGCCTAGTTACTTCGCAGAGTAACACACTCGAGTATAACACTATAATGATATGCCAATGAAGCTCTTGTGTTTATCTCACTCTAATCGAATCAACTAAAGTAAGTTCAAGAGGAAGATAAACTTTTGGATCGATTAAGATGTTCTTGCATGATCGTTGGAAGGCTTGGTTACTTTCACTTATAAGCTCTGTCTTCTTTTTCAATTGATCTCTTCATTTATAGTCTTATATGGAGATCTTCTTCTAGCCGTTGCCTTGCAGCCGTTGTAATGTCTTCTTTCCTCCATAGAATTCGATGTTTGTTTGAGAAGTAGCTGTTGCAAAATAAGATCTTCAAGTTGTCGAGATCTTCTCTTCAAGGTTCTTTACTTGAACGCCGTTGGATATCTTCGAATCCAAGATCTTCTCTTCAACGTTCACTTGAAGGTTATTGGATATCTCTCAAATCCGAGATCTTCTCTTCACAATCTTGTTGGATATCTTCAAGTGTGAAATCTTCTATTCTCAAAAAAAAATTCTCTCTCCGAGATCTTCTCTTCAACGTCAACCAAGATTTACTCTTCAAATCTTTATTCGAGATCTTCTAGGTTGGTTTGTTTGTTGACTGTTGAAGATCTTCTCCTAGATCTTCTCCTTTGGTTGTAGACGTCCATGTGTTGTAATGAATCTCTTAGCCGAGATCTTCCCTTGTAACGCTATCCAAGACCTACACACATTTTAACAAACAAATCAAGACAAGCAATCTAAAAATACAATCGATATTTATTAGTTTATAAAACCGCATTTATATGTTAAGTCTTCCATCATTTAAATAAAACAGTTCATAACAAAGATGGAGTTATCAACCATAAAATCTCATGGCAAGCTAGCTGTTCTTAATCAACACCGCTACTCTAAACTATAATACTTCAGCACAAACCGTGTAAAAACCTCTCTAAACCCTAAACAGCTAGAAATCCACAATCAACCAAATCAGTAAACAATTATGAGGGGCCTTTCATTGAACAATAGAATATCACACAAATCACATCCAATATCACTGAACTATAAAAAAAACTCTCTAAACCCTAAACATCGAGTACCCAAAACCAATAAACTCAATGAAATTGATTACGGAAAGATAATCAAGGTGGCGACTTGATTCGTGCTCGGAATCGATTTCGACTTCTTCTTCATCTTCTGATTGATCTCCTTCGCTCTTCTTTATCTGCATCGTCTTGCGAATGAATCGGAGGGAGAGAAAACGAAGTGTCATAGATGATTGAGGAAGGAGGGGAGGGTGGGAGTAGAATCAACGGAGGAGGAGGCGTCGGCGATCGCCGAGGGGGCAACAGTAAGAGAAGGCGGCAACGCATGCTCCTCCTGTGGCGTTAGGGGAGAGGCGGCCCTTCAGGCTCCTTCCCGGCGGTATGCAATGGCGAGGCGAAGAGAAGAGCGAAGGATGGAGTTGGTGGATGGTATGAGCCTAGGTAGTAGGGAAAAACTGAAATAAGCCTAGTTAGTAATTTAGCCTATTTTATTATCGAACAAAGAAAATTACATCGAATCACCTCTAATAATTGTTGCAATATCTGCAACAAAACCTGAACATGCGTTTATGTCATAATTACGGTTTTGCCTTTCACTGTCAATAATCACCATATGAACAACTCCCATCCTTCAAGTGGTGAAATCGACCATAATCTCTCACAATAATCACCATTCCAATTCCAACTACCTTTGACATAAAATTTATGGTGGTATGACTTTAAATTACATTAATAATTGTTCTAGGAGAAGTATTGATGATTCCGAATGCAGTAGCCAGTCTTTCATTGTGTATATAGCAAATATGTTTAATGCTCCGCCTCAACATCATGAAGAACTTCACTCGTATCCGCGACTTAACCTTCATTTCAGTAGAATCTCAAGCGCCTTGTTGATATCCTTGTAACAAGGATGAGAGTTATCCTCTGCCATGAAAGCATGCAAGTTATTGTTGAGTCTGATCCAGCTGCAAGCCGGTCCTCCTATGACTGTTCTCGTCTTTAAGATGGCTTCCATCAGCACACAAACAACTTATTTCTCTTTATAAGTATCTCAATGTCAGTATTCTAATACATAAAAGGCATAATTGATTGTAATTAACATATGCAAATCCACAATAAATTACAACCCAACCAATTTGCATCGAGGTATTGCCAAGTTGGGGAAAAAAACAATTAAAGTATTTAAAAAGTCGTAAATTAATATCAGTGATCTGTCCTTGATGAAAAAATTATGAGTGAGATGCCACGAAATCGAAGAAACTTGATGCCATAAAAAACGAACCTGAAAAAAATAAAGCAAAGATAATCAAACGAATCTCAAGTCAACATCTAAATGAAGTGGGTGATGAGTGGAAGCACAAGTTTTCTTAGCGCATAAGCTTAAGAAAATAAAATAATTAACATTACCGGAGTAGGAGAATATATATTTCAAAGCTTGCTTACAAGAAACCTTGGTTGTTACTACAATGGGGAAGGAGTCTGGGAGGCGACAAGCAATAAAAGTCAATTATTTTTGTAATGTACATCTCATAAAGGATTTTAAAACTTGTTGAAAGATGAAAGAAAACTCACCTCAGTTGTCATGGTAAGGAATGGGTGTAATTAATGATGGATTGAAAAGCAATCAACATCGATCTCAATCAATTGTTCACTAGGGGTTAGCATGGACCTGGACCTGGGTATTGATGTGGCAATCAATTGAGATATTAGGGATGAAGACGACGTTAAGATTGATCTTGGAGAGAATCTGGCTAGGTTTAGGGTTCGAGAAAGGCGTACCTTGATTTGGTATATCTAGTAGTGAGTCGATGCTCAACTGTAGAGAGTTTGCATGGATGAGTTATATATTCACATGCGAACAAATGGGGCAAAGTCTGGATGAACAAAGTGACGGTGAGAGAAAAATTGGACGTTCATCCCTGTTGGCACAAGGAAGAGATGGCATACCAGACGACACGTGGCGACATCGCATTAACTCCATGCTAACAAGATAGGCTACAAATTTGGGCCTAATACTGGGCCGTCTTCATTCCAACAAATCATATAGACAAATGAAGCGAATTAGGCTCGGGCTTCGAAATCAAACTTAATATTATTGGAAAAATTGTAATTTATATCTATATAACTTACTAAAACAAAGGACGCTAATACCAACGAGATATGCCACCTCAGCTTTTTGATAAAATATTTACTAAATTGCTATTATTATTAAAAAATTTATTTTAAATAGTTTATAAACTAACTTTTCCCACATTTTTTTAAATTATTTGTTAGTTAAAATAGATATTCTCCAATGTAAATGGATATGGACGCTCAAAATATGTCAAAATTTCCAACGACCAAATCTTCTAATTACGTGATCTTTTATTTTAATTTCTATTATTTATTGAATAATTATTGATTTTTATTATGTATTCATTAAGCTTTCATAACAAGTTTTAATTATAAAACTTTCGTAACAAGCTTTGTTAACCCTAATTATTTTCCCTATATATATCCGTACAGTTCCGTTGTTTTTTTTTTTTAACATTTTACTAAACCATTTCCATGTTGTTCTTAAAGGTACTTTCATTCTCCCTGATCATTTTAATATCTTCTTCGATGCAAAAAAAATTTTAGTTTTTTATTTATAACTTTCATAGTTGTGAGACAAATCCTCTATTAGTATAAACATAGGTACAAAATTCGTGTGTCCTAATAGTAAATCGGTACCGATTCGTTATTTTCAAAGTTTCTATGACGCATGAATCCAAGCTAAATTTACACTTTATGCTAATACTAACCTACATCATGTCATATCCATAAATTAACTATCCTCCTAAACAACCATGAAGGAAGAAAAAGGGTGATTGAACAAATACATTATCCATTTAACACATTAAAAATCAAAGGCTAATGCTAAAGTCAACTCAAAAAACATAAAATTATTTTAAGCCATTAAATTTAACATAATATCTCACATGGGTCCTTTGAAATTGAGATTTATGAATAAATGCATAATATATCTACAAGATTGTCCTGCTTAGCCCTACAACTAATCACCCTAGAGCTAACAAACACAAAGAGAATCAAACAACTATGATTCTCAGGTTACAAATCTTGAATTTCTTTTCCTTTAATCGGGAATTTTTAAAACATTTTCTGAATTTAATGATTTTAAAATTATTCTTAAAATTATTATTTGAGATCTTTATTATTAGCTTTTAAAATTAAATTTTTAATAATTCTCTTGCAAGTACCCTTTATTATTTTATTATTTAAAATTATTGTAAATTTGAGTCTTGACCGAATTATTAAGGTTGAGGATTTAATAATATATTTTTTGTGCTTTTGTTAGAATATATAATGTTTTTGTTAGAATATATAATATAGTGGTCTAATTTTAACTTGATATCTAATCCTTAGAAATTTTTAATGGATATAATTGTGACTTTTAATTTTATTAGCTCAAATTATTAACAAACTAACTAATACAAATCAATAAATGTTTTAGATTTATTTTAATCAAATTATATTAGCTTGGTAAATAAGTTATACGTGCATATTAGCATTTGTTATTATCCAATTAAAATCAAACCAAATCTTTTGTAGCAAAATACTTTTTGTGCTTATTTTTAAAATTATTACAGAAACATTAAAAGTTTTTAATAAATTAAAATATATGTAAATGTACATATGTTAACTTAGGTTAGTGTTAATTATATTTTAAAAATCATTTTTATTTTTTTGTTATGCTTGGTCATAGGATATTGAACTGAACTTAAATGATTCTTTTATTCAAATTTTCTTTATGATAGAGTAAAGTTTATAGTTTTTCTTCCCACCAATTTTTTTTTATAGTTTTTCTTTTAAATAAAATTTGCAGATTAAATGACCGTTTTATTAACTTCAATTTTTACACCTAAACATGTTTATGAATTACCTAATAAATCTTAGTAAAATCAGTTTGATTATAACTTTTTGTAGTATAAAACATAAAAATATATAAATAATTTAATGGGTTTTTGGAATACTCTAAAATCTTTAGAACATTCCAGTAGCTTCTCCATTTTATAATATTTTTAGAATTTTAAAGATTTTTTGGTCCAACATATTCTCCATTTCATTCTCCAAAATGGAGAATAATGGCAAAAAGTGAGGAGTCTTCCCTAAAAGGTAGATTTTTATTTTAAATTTTTTATTTTGGAAAAGAGTTCAGAGAAGTTGTTGGGGATGCACTTAAAACCAAGAATATCTTCAAAATAAATAAAAAATCAACTAAAATTCTAGATTATAAAATCAAAAATGTTAATATACGTTGGATATAATAATTTATTTTTAAACTCTAGATGATCTTTAAAATTTTCAAATAAATTGATTATATATTAAAATTAAAACTAATTAATATTGTCAAACTAAATTCCTAAAAATGTGTGATTTGTACTTCACTATATATATACATATATTCTGAAATTTTAAACTTGATTATAAACATAAAAAATCTGAGAAAATAATATTTATTAAGGGTTTATATTTATCTAATATTGATCACTTATAAGTAAATATAGGGAGAGAAGAGGATGGAACCAAGATATAACTTTCTAAGATAACCGTTCTCAATTTCTATAACCCTTAATTTAAAAATTGTTTTATTTTTCGGATTCTAATTTATTTTATTAGATTTTTCGACTCATTGTAAATGGTTTCATAACGAAGGGGAAGAAAGGAGTCAAATAAAGTGTTTTGTTTTGATATTTTATAATAAACAATGTATGTTGAATATAAATATACAATTTATTGTTATCAAAATTTAAGTAAATCTTATAAGTTTACACAAATTAATATGAAATAAAAAAAAATAATTCGAACGAGTTACTACATGAGGAATTTTTCATAAGAATTATAGATTGAAGGATATTACATAGAGAATAATGGTAAGGGATTTCGTTCGGGGTTATTCAACTTATTGTAGCTAGGGGATTCCGACAAGGTATTCTGAAAGAAAAATATTCTCAATGGCCAATCATCTAATGGTGAAATTTCAATTCAAGCATTCGGGGGGTTCAATTATATATTTATAGGTGTTAATTAAAATACATAGTGTATTAAATATATGTATTTATCGTTCATAATTTTATAACTAAATATAAATTTTATATAAAAATAATTTTTAAAAAATCCCGTGCAAGGCACGGGTAATTACTTACTAAAACAAAGGACACTAAGTTCACATGTCAATCAACTAGGTATGCCACATAGGATTTTTTCTAAAATATTTACTAAAATGCCATTCTATTTAAATTTTGTGTTATTCATCTTATTAATTAAAATAAAAATATTTTGTTAACTAACTAGCTAAATTAATAAATTTAAAAATACTTTTAAAATATTTTTCGTAAATTCTAAGTAAATTTTCAAATAAAAAAAATATATGATAACCAACTAGCTGCTAAATTAATAATTTTATAATTTTTAACTAACTAATTGCCATTTTAATTAATCTCTAAAGTAATTAGTAAATTATTATTATTATTATTAATTATTTTGATTATAATTTTTATAATAGATCCTAACAGCCAGAATTTATATTAAAAAGTTTAATTAATCTCTAAATTTCTTTTGTAAAATATTTACTAAATTGCCATTGTTATTAAATTGTAAAATATTTATTTAATTATTTTTATTAATCATTTTGTAATTGAACAATTATTTTCACAACAAACTGTTATTGCTTTCCCGATTCTCCTAACTAATATGAGATTCAACAATATTTCTTTTACAAGATTTATATTTTAGTTAATAAAGATTTTGTATTTTTTAAAAAAAAATATTTTCATAATGTTACATAATTTGATACGTAATTTTTGAAATCTAAATTTTTAAAATTCAGATTTAAAAAACAAAAATTTAAGCATAATTATAAATATTACTAGAAGTAACTAATTTGAAAGTGTTAAAAAAATATTTCAAATAACAACAATTTAAACAAAAAGAATTTGTAAACCAACGTATTGTTAAACTATAAATTTTGAAATAGTTTCTTAAAATTCTTTTTTTGCCTTTTATTGTACCTTTATAATAATTATTTTTCCTAAAAAACTATCTAGCAAGATTTCGTATCAATCTTCTCCCCGAAGTCACCAAATCAGTTCTTAACTCATTCGATCATATCCTTTTAACGTAAAAACTTCTTAGACAATCTTTTCAGATAAATCTTCTCTAACAAGTTAATATCTTCAAATTTCACTATATATATCAATCACCAAACGTTCATTTGTTCATCAATCTCCTATGGTTCTTTGAGCAAGAAATCAATTCCATTCTTCAAGGTAATCTTCAGATTAAAATGTATTAGTTTTGCATTTTTTCCTTGATTATATAAAAAAGTGAATTTCCATTTATCAGTTGCTTTGAAAGTTTTTTTCCGAATCTACAAATACTTTTATAAACAGTTTATTTTCTTCATTCGATCTTATTCACAAATATGTTTGATTTTTGTTTCTCAATTTTATCAATTGCGTTTCTTCTTTTATCAATTGCGGAATATGTTCCTCCATATTTGCTTTTTACGGTAAACCAAGTGTTCATCTTTCATTTCTATTCTTTTTTCCAAACTATCATATACAAGTAATACAACTAGGTTTACATAACCGTTCACAAGAATGATTATCCTACAAGTTTTGAATAAAAACTAAGATTTTGTGATTTTTAAAAATTTCTAATAAATTCGAATTTAAATTTTCACTAACAATAAAAACTAAGATTAGGTGATTTTTTATTATTATTATTTTTTACTTTTAAAATTAACAAATTTTATCCGATATGATTTATTTTGAATTTTACTCTTAACAAATACGAATTTTAAAATCTTTGACTTTTTTTAATCAACAAATAAGAAATTTTATCCTACAAATCGTGAATAAAAACTAAGATTTTATGATTTTTTTTTTAAAACATTTC
>BSUD01000005.1:93975282-93989470 GCA_033239045.1 Fagopyrum esculentum
TTCATATTTCACTCTTATATAAATCAAAATTTAAAATTTCGATTCTATAGGTTACATATTTCAATTTTGGTTATTTTTAGTTTTAAGATTATTTAATTTAAAGGGATAGATATTCAATAACAATCTCAAGTTTTATCCGATATAACTTTAAATAATTGGTGGTAGTTATTGGTGTCGAACTATATAAATATAATTACTCAAATACATAACCTTAAGCAAAATATAAATTAAATAATATAAATACATATGTTATATTGTTGAATATTAAATTTTAAATTATATTTGATACAAATATTCGTGCACAATACAAACGATCATAATTATAACCTAATTTATATTTTATCCGTATAATCAATATACACGCCATTCAAAATATTCATTTGAAAATACCTGTTATCTATATGATCACTATACGCATTATTCAAATATTTATTTAAAAATACCCGTGCAAGGCACGGGTTATGAACTAGTAATGAAGGATAATTGAGGGTAAAATGGACGGGCACTATTCATTTGTAACGCCCCAATTTTTAGGCGCGTTTGCGCTTTTATCTTTCTGCCGGATATCGATATTTTTATTATCTTAAGTATGTTTCACGAGTATTTTAAGTAGTAAATTTAATTTTTCGAGTATGTTAATATATTTATTTATACATATATTTTTCGTATATTATTTTTTGGAAAAGTTTCCAATCCGAAGATCTCATTCCGATTACTTTCCGATGGAGTTTTTATTAATTTTATTTTCATTTTTGTTGTTTTTTTTTCTTTCTTTTGTGCCTCTTTCCTTGCCATCATGGCATCTTAGCGTGGGTTGTGCTGCTCAAGCAGAAGAGCCATAGCTGCCCCGCCCAAGCTATCTAGTCCTAGCTGTCTAGCCTGTCCCGACCTGCTACTTGACTCCTCAGCCTTGCCCACATCTACACTCATCCATCTCACCCTCAATCTCTTTGTTCTTTCCCTACGCCAAGACTGCTTTCTGCCTATTCTCTCAAACGACTTCAATTTTCACAGCTTCTATCTCCCTCTTCTCCCGGCTTCACCCACCGGAAGCAACCGGATTCTCCTCAATCACCCCTATGCTCGACCGCAGCTAGCCCCGGAAAGCCTCCCTGGGCTCGAACATCATCAACCTCCCACCTGTTTCACCATCTCTTCATTTCCTTCTCAAACATGTGCACTGGAAATGGGTCAATAGGAGAGAGAGAGACCCCTGTTGCCGCCTGCATCGAACCACCACTCTCGAGCCAGCCTTCAGTTTCTCGAACCTCTGTTTTCCACCTCTGTCACCCTTATTTCGTTTCCTCTTCATCGACGCCAACGGAAGAACCGCACAGCCCTCGGCGTCACTGCACCTCTGTCTCCATCGGCCTCCTCTTCTCCACACGATTCAAGCAGCCTTGCGTTTTAATTCCTCACCTACAAACACCGGAGGAAGCCATCGGAGACCAGGAGCCCAGCCAGCCTTCGTCTGTCATCGGTGAGCCCTGTCGTCGACGCCGCCGGAGCCCCTGCGCAGCGCAGCCCAGCCGCCGCCCTCCTCATTTTATTTTGCCCTCTGCGTCCTGTCACCCGTGCCAATTGAAGAAGAAACCCTTTAGGGTTATTTAACTCGGGACTCCCCCAATCTTGGTATAATTGCAACTGCGACCCATTGTTTTATATTTGCAGTGTTGGCCCTAATTTCGGAAGTTTGCATTTATGCCCCTGTTGAAATAATTACGGATTTGGCCCAGGAAATTTAATTGCAGATTATGACCCACATTTCTGAAATTGTATGAATTGTCCCGGAAAATGTGTTAGCGATTTTTAACCTTGAATTTTAATTGCAGGGATATTCTTATATTGATATACTATATATTATGTCCATTGTTGGATTAAATTTGGTTTATGGCTCGAAGTTTTAATTGCGGTTTTATGACCAAGTTTCTAGAATTTCATATTTAACCCCGGATGGGTTATTACGGATTTTAACGTGGGCTTTTAAAATCGAGTTTTCCTTAGTTTATGTATATTAAATATTCCTATCAAATTTAGCGTATTAGCTAAATTTCTATAGCTTTTCTTTTAGGTTTGGAAGTGAACCCGATAATGGCCTAACGAATCCGCATTCGACATTCGTCGACCGACTTCCACCTTTGACCCCGAGTGAGTACCTTTCTCGATCTAGTTATGTTTAGTAGTAGTAGTAGTAGTATCATGCTAGGTTGGATCTAGCATAACTTAGAGTGAATGCCAAGTAGTGGCTTCGAACCTTAGGTGAGTTTTGAGGATTTGATATTGTTTGATGGATTGATGTTGATTCTATGCTTGAGGTGGTATTGCGGTCTAGTGAGGCTGTTATAAGGATTCGCGTTTATGGTTTGATCTTGTAAGAATCATTTGGGGTTACATGTTGTGAGAGCATCGAGACTAGGAACGTGTTATCCTAACATGTGAGTTGTATGACCTTATAGAGGTCATTTGGGCTAGAAGTCTAAGGACTTCTAGCATGAATGATAGATATTGATCGTGTGCCTTGTTTTGGCCAGGAGTTGAGTATCTTCATGCGGGAAGTTGAGAGATATTGTTGTTCGGTTTAGCTTTGGGACGAGGTAAGTCTCCGGACTTACTTAGCTCGTATTCTCTGTATTAGTTTCGATGCGTGTTTGGTGGTGTGTGTTTATTGCTTATGTGTGTGCTTATTGTTTATGTTATAACATCTAAACCGGTAATAGGACCACCGACTTTATATGTTTATATTTGGCCCAAGTGTATGATAACGGGCGGTGACCGCTTGTCCAGTCCAAAATGGGGATGATTGGGAGGTGCCTTGCGACCAGCCCATCGGGTGATGCTGATCCGCATCAAGTACAAACCCGTATGGTGAAAGGGGACAAGGGCGAGATCTTTAAGATTCTCGTGTCACAAAAGAAGTCGAATTAGAACGGGATATGACCTAATAATAAAAAGATAATAAACCGGATTGTGTGTTTTGGAACATGTTGTGTGCTTATGATGCCTTATGTGTGTGTGTGCGCCAATACCATGATTCTAATGCCTTGAATGCTAGCTAACGGTTTTATACCGATATTGTTGTAGTTGCCTTGCAGGTTAGGGGCGCAGCCGAGAGATCCGGAAGAGTGGGCAACCGGGGTCCGTACATTTTAGGATTGGTTTTGGGAGTTGTTTCTATGTATTGTTTAGGGTATTATGTATGTCGCGTGTATGGCGGTTGCCTTTAGCATTGTATCTCGGCTGAAGTCTTTCGTTGTATTCTTTTGGGGTTCATATCATTGCATTAAAATGAATTTCGGTTTTGCCTTTATTTGTGTCTTGTTGTAAGATCCAGTGAAATTGTTGTCAGGCTAAGGGTCGGGACCCATTGTGAGGTCCTAACCCGTAGCGCTCCGAGTCCCGCGGATTCGGAGCGTTACATCATTGGGCAAAATCTCACTTTTAAAGTATGAAGGATTTTTAAAATTTTGTAGAGGTTCGCGGTAAAGTTGATTTACGGCGCATACAATCGATAATATGTCACGATTATTCATATCGTGGACACAATTTGTAACGATATCAAAACCAATTATTATGAGTATGATTGGCACCAATGTAATGATCGATGATTGACACCAATATAACGTTCCTTGATTGTGAATATGATCGTCGACTAATATCATAATCATCTTACTTTTGATTGACGATAAATGTTAATAGGAAATCAAATTGACTAAAGGAAAAGAGACTAGAAAGTAAGACTGCATTCAATCCCAATGGATGATTAAACTTTAAAACTTAGCCTTGAATGTATGACAGGTTGACAACAATTAGGGTTCAAGACGAGCATCATTAACCTACAACAATAACAAACAATGAAAAATAGAAAGATATCATTTAAATTGATTGAATCAAGGATCTAACTTGAGGATAGGAGAAAGGAGATCACAATTGGCTTCTGAAGATTGCAACATAAGGGTTCTAAAATAATAATAAAAAAATGTTGCATTTAATTAGGTCTTGGATAGTTGATCAATACTGAAAACTAATGTCAATTTTAATCAATTCCAAGATGAGGATTACATCGAGTAAATTCCTATATTTATAGGTCTCAAGGACACCATAACTACTCTATAAAGTAATACAAAATGACTAATGGATAAGAAAAAACTAAGAAATGATAAGATAACAAGATAAACAATACAGTAACTAAGTTAATATCCAAGAGATACAAAATAACTCGAAATAACTAACTAATAGATAAGTTTTAGCAAACTTGAACCTCAACTTATGCAAAATAGGTATGTGGTTCATCTTCTAGTAGACTTGTGATTCCCTTAGTTAAAGGAATCGTGTCATTTACTCTAAAATACAATTATTCATTATAATATAAAACAATACATCATAGTTTTATAATCCGATAATATTAGGTAGTCATAGCGTTTTGCTAGAAGCTAACTATAATTTATGTATTTTATGTGATAAAGTATGTATGCATTATCACAAAAACACAAATAGATATCCAAAACAACAAAGTGACGAAAATCAACCATAATAAGATGCAAATCTTTCTTATATGGTCGAGAGATAGATAAGAATGTGTTGGGTTTTTAGATGTGTAAAAGCGGAATTTCAGGTAACAATTTCCTTTGGTCTACCCGAGACTGAACACGAATCGTCTTAACCTTCGATTGCTAGAACAAAGGATGTAACTCAGCTCTTTTTTCACGTGTGATACACGGCTGAAACTCAGCTCTTCTAATCGATCGTTCGATTATATAAATTTAGGGTTGGGCTTTTTAACTATAAAAAAGCCCGACCTTAAAATATAAGATATATATTTAGTAATTAATAAATAAATAATCCCTTATCTATTATTAATTACCAATTCCATAATATATTTTGTACTCCTACAAAATATATCCTTTTTCCACCATATACTCCTATATGGTAATTCTCTCATTAATTGATTCAGTTCACATGTTCGTTATGGTGTGACCTCGTAGGACCCGATAACACTAGCAATACATTTTATCATATAAACGTACCGATCATGGTTAGCTTCTAGCAAAACGTCATGACTTCTAATATTATCGGATTATATATATACCTATATTTAATGTCCTATCTCATCATCAGTAGTTGCACCTTGGATAAAGAACACAATTCCTTCAGAATGATGGTGGAAGAACACTGATGTCATCTATTAATGCATCATATTAGATAGTAGATTCATGCATTTCATATCCTTTTAGTATAACTTCACTCATATAGTATAGAAAACATCCTCTTTGCATTTTATGGTGTCTACTTTGGTATACTTCGTGTTTCGGACGTTCGAGACCATTTATGGTGCATAATTAAATGGAATGCAAAACACACAAGGATTCAATCTTTCCTGAAGTTAGGAACTGCATGAAAACATCAAGAATGACTTAAGATTGAAGATTAAAGTAGAGATCATTGGTGTTGGATCAAGAATAATAACTATGTCTATGAAATGCCCGGTTTTGACTATCTTTCCTTTAGAATTGAACATTTGTGTAAACTTTAAAGTTGTAGATCTTAAAAAAGCTTTGACAATAGTACTTGTGAGTCTCACAGTTCGAACTAGAGCATCAAAAAATTCAATTTTACTAAAGTGTCAAAAAGATGTCAAGTTGTTGTAACTTTCCCACGGGATACCTCACGGCTAGGCCAAGCCCGTGGCTTCCCCATGACCATGTTGTTGCCTATGTCATTGTTTATGCCGTGGGATCCATTCAGTAGTTTCCAAAGATAGATTTTTTATATTATTTTCAGTTGGGCTTTTTGAATGTCGATTTGTGGTTAGTTTATTAAGACATATAAATAGATTAATTTCATATTGTAAAAGGGGTCTTGATTTTTTTACATTGGGAACCCTAGTTGTGACGCTAGTTTTCCCACTTCCTTATTCGAAATTCAAAAACACACTTTGAGGTTGAATTTCTCGAGTTTGTTGATTTCCTCTTATGTTGTGACCTTGCTTCAAGGTGATACGGGGTTAGCTGTTGATGACTACCGATCTTTCGACAACAATTGGCACTTTTGATCCTTATTATAGGGAACATACACATGAATGATATATCTTCAGTGGAGGGTGATGGTTGATTCGGATGGGGCTATGAGGATGACGAATGATCGGAGGAAGCTAAGGCCCTAACACACAACTAAGAATGATCGTAGAACTCTTCCACTACAATCAAAGATAAAATGCACGTCCACAATGAACATTGAAGGAGGCAATTGTGCCAATTCCCGAAGATACCAATTATAGACACAAGTAAAACAACTCAAACAAGTCCAAGCTGTGGGGCGAACAAGACTTATCTTGCTCTCTCCGTGTAAGAAGAACAAAGAATTGCTAAAAGCAAAGCTGATGAGAGGTTAATGCCGCAGTTTTCCGATCTAGACTAAAGTTCACGAACACGACACAGAGGCAAATATCAACTGGGAATCTCGGGCGAGATTTGTGTGCTTTGAACGAGATTTGTAGAAGACGCGAATACAAGAACGCGAGTTTGATGGATTGATAATGGATAGATAAGAAGATGAACAATGGAATGAATAATTGAAATATAGGAGATATGAACCAAGGTATTCTTGCAAAGAACCTTGACCGATTGGGTCAAAACCACTTAACAAAGAGCTTACCTTGACCAAATTCTAGTATGAAATTACTTCTTCTCTCTTTCTCTTTTTTGATTCTTCTTTGGATCTTCCTCCCAAGTGAAGCCATTTCTCCTCCTCCTCCTCCTCTTCTTCTTCTTCTTCTTCTTGTTGTGTGTGATCTTGATCGTTTGATTGTGCTATGTATATGTATATGATTAGAGGTTGTTGTGCCTTGGTTGCTCCCTAAGGTGGAGTGAAGTGTTGAGCTAGAGATTCGTCAAAGAGCACATTGAAGTTGTGCTCTGTTGAGAAACCGCACCCGCACCTTGCTGGTGCCGCCCCCACGCTTGTGTTCAGCTGCAATCGCGACGTCGGACCTTTGTCACCGCGCCCACTCCTCTTCTTGCCCGCACCCGTGCCTTCTCCAAAACTTACCAAGTTCTTTGGTAAGTTCATTCCTCCTCTTGTCTTTGGCTTTGGGTTTAGAAGCATGCTATGTTAGAATGTGTGGAGTTTGAGTGTATTGATATTATGGATGAATGCCTTGTGAGGCTTTGAGGTTGTTTATGAATGTCGAGGTTATGGTTTACAGATGTTGTGTATGATTTTATAAGGATCTTAGAGGCTAGCACTAGAGTCTTCTAGCATTGTGTTCCGATGATTGATTATGTATGCCTTGTGTATCAGGCTGTGTATATTTCTGCGGGAATTTGGAGAGTTGATAGACTGTTGAGGATATTGTGATACAGGTAAGTCCATGGGACTTACTTAGATGCATTCTTATATTGGATATATGCATGAGTGGTGATTGTTATATGCTTTATAGCATGCGATATTGATTACTATCAACGTTTGATTGTCCCCCTTGTAACGAGCAGTGACCACTTTCTCAACATTCCCGAGGGAAGTTGAGGGGTTCTCTAGGACTAGGTCAGTGTTGGTATACAAAGAACGTACCGAACCATTCCTTATGCTATACGGGGAGGTACGCTGATACCACTGTAGATGGTAAAAGAAACAGAGGCGAGAATGATATACTTCTCGTGTCACAACCATAAATATGGTTATGAGTGTATAACATTATAAAGCTAATAAAACGGAAAATGTGTGATACCATGCTTGGTGTTTATGGTATTTTTGATGTATGTATGATCTTTTGGTTTTATCAATGTTGGTTTTATATTTACTTGTGCCTTGTTGTAATATCCAATGAACTTGTTCTCAAGCTAGGGTCAAGACCCATTGTGAGGTCTTAACCCGTAGCACTCCGAGTCTTATGGATTTGGAGTGTTACACTGATTGTTGCTTTGCGGAAAACAAAACCCCAATGATGCTTCTATATGCATCAAAACTAAAACAAAAAAACACTTCTTTATCCATCTAGCCAATTATTCAAAATGAGGGAAATTATTCTTATTTTAATATCCACTGGAAATCTATAAAGTTAGCCAATACATAGAAGGCATTTCACGATTGTTCTTTTGATGTAGCATTTGTTCATTTTCTTTGCCAGTCTAGGTTCCTCGTGCTTGTTGGGCATCCATTCCTACAACGTTGTTGCCCCGTATGCAGTGACAACCTACACATGAAACAAAAACTAGACAGTAGATAGGAATTTGGTCATTGACATTTTAATTGTAAATATGTATGTAAATAGGAAAACAGTAACATAGAGGTTCATCCTTTCAAGATACTTGGTGGCCTTAATTTGTGTTTGTCTCTCAATAGATAGTTTTTTGTTGATTCATCCTTCACCACAACTGGTACAATACATAGTTTGTCTTTGCCTCACGAGAAATAGTCTTTAGTTTTTTATCCTTCGCCACTGTTGCTATAGTACGGAGTTGAGTATGCATAGTACAAAATTTGCGAGGAAAGAAACATACAAGTAGCAATTTGAAACCAGCAGATACAAAATTAAGTGATGTGTTCTTGTAGATAAGTTATTAGTTCCTAATTTGACTCATAAATAACGTAAAATGGATGATCTAGACACGAATATAACAAAAGCCTTGTCTCTATATCTACAATATCACACTGCCATCTTAGTAGCAAGGATTCATTTCGTCTTTTGCAATAGAGCTTGTTTTTATTGCATTCGAATTTCCTATAATTCAAGCTTATTCTTGTTTGTTGGGAGAAATTCATATAAGTCTTCTTCGTCTAGATCTTTATACAAATGAGGATTTCATAGTTTTTGTGCATTAAGTACAACAAGATCAATAGATTCATAACATCTTGATCCAAACAGATAAACCTTATAGGAGTAATCATCTAACATTGATCAAATACTTGATTGTTAGAAGTAAGATTTAAGCAACAAAAGTTGAAACCATTTCTCAAAGTTAGAGGTTTTCCAAAGTAATTATAGGTAGTGGTTAATCACTCTACACGAATCTTTTCATTAATCTAGTCAGAATATTATTCACATAGACTTAATAGACAAATATAGATAGATAGTTCAAGGAAACTCAAGGGTCTAAACGATTGGAAGTTGGTCAGATAGTGCAAACCTAGGGTTAACACATCACCTTTTAGAGGGCCGTTGAACTAAGATGGAACACACCTTGATGAGATATGCCGATCTTTTGCCGTTGGAGTCCATTCTCATTGTGAAGTGTCTAAACTTTTATCGCCATTCTTTCCTCCAAATAATCGGAAGAGGAGATGCAATCTTTTGCCCATCTTCCCTCGATTCTGAATAGGTTCCGCCGGTTTTTAAAAGGACTTCCAACTTTGAATGGAAGCTCCAAATCTTGAGATGTTGAAAGGCATAATGGGGATCACCACAGCGATGCAAATAAGGAATCCCCTCTTTGTCGCCGCCGATAGGTACTCCGTTTCGGTATCTCGACTTTCTTGTCTATTTAATTGAGAAAGAATGAAATGGGTAGCAAAATAAGCTTCATGGCCAAAATCTACCATTTCTCTCTTCTTTGTGGTTATGGTATTTTAACTCAGGGATTTCATAGAATGGGTTTTCACAAATATGAAAGGAATTCCACTGGAAATCGAGATCCCTTGCCAAGCAAAAGACCCTTGATGAAAACTGTTTGGGTTCAGATCTAGGGAACGAAGGTTTCATTGTTTTAGGGTTTCATTTTGGTGGCGGCGATTCTAAAAGATTGTTGTGCGCGTGAGGCGCATTCTCTAGGCAGAAAAGAGGGTTATCGGGAGTCATTTTTTTGAAGCGTATTAATTATAATAATCTCGATCACTAGGATCTAAACCAAAAAGATACCTTCATAATGTTTAGAGCTTTAAATGTATTAAAACAATCAAAGATAACTAGAGGCATGTAATCCTCATGTCCAGATTCTACTCAATCTCCCATAACAGTAGGAATCTCGGTCTTGGAAGCATAATCTCGGGCGAGATTATCAGGATGGGCCGAGATTTGTTCCTGCCATGCAATTCTTCATTCCATAGGATCCCCCATGTTTGACTCTTGCTAGCACCCTCTCCTTGAGTGACTCTTGCTCTTGACCTAGTGATGATTCCATGTTTAGTAGGAGATATCAAGGATGGCCCCACATCAAGCCCGCTAAGCCGAGAAAGGCTCAAAGTATGGTGGTTGTAGTAGGATTGGCTACTCCCGTATGACGTGAACTTTTGATTTGTCCACTTGTAGTCCGTCCTTAGACACGACATAGCCAGGAAAAATTGCGGCGTTCGAGCACAAAACACATTTATCAAAGTTAACATACAAATGTTCTTGTCTAAGACACTTGAGCACTTGACGAAGGTGCCCGATGTGTTCATCCAAAGGCTTACTAAAAATCAAGATATCATCAAAATATACTACTACGAATATACCCAAAAATCAGCGCAAGACATAGTTCATGAGGCGCATGAACGTAGATGGGGCGTTGGCGAGGCCAAATGGCATGGCAAGCCACTCGTATAGGTCATACTTCGTCTTGAAAGCCGTCTTCCACTCATCATCTTCGGCCATCCGGATTTGGTGATAACCGCTATGAAGGTCTATTTTGGAGAAGATGGTAGCGTCGTGGAGCTCGTCCAACATGTCACTTGACGGTGATTTGGTTGATGGCTCGAAAATCGATCCACATCCACCAAGATCTGTCCTTTTTGGGCACTATGATGACCGACACCGCACAAGGTGATAAGGACTCACGGGCATGTCCCCGGTCTAGGAGCTCTTGTACTTGGCGTTGGAGCTCCTTGGTATCTTCCGGGCTTGCACGGTTGGCGACACGGCTGGGCAAACAATTTGAGCAAAAATGTTTAAACGAAATTTTTTTCATGAAAATTACAAAAATGTCACCGCCTCCCCTCTTTAAAAAAACCCTGATTTTCAAAACGACAAAAGTGCCGGATGAGCTTCCTATAATTACAAAATTGTCACCGCTCCCCATAATTCATTAAATGACGTGGACAAATCTACACAGTTGGATCAATAAAATCACCGGTCTAAATCACTCCGTACGGCCGTACCGGAAAAATGCTCCGCACCTAACCGGTGCGATTGCAATTTATATTATTATAGAATAATATATCTGATAACTTAATTTCGAATTTCTATAAAGATAAGTTAACGATATTGATATACTTGAAACGCTGCACTGCACATACGTATATATGACAAATGGACCGGAAAACGATACGTGAAAGTGAAGCTGTGGGCCGGTCCGTGAAATGATTTGTAGCCCAACAAACACGGGGCGGACCGAAAAGTTTAACGGAGCCCAACCAATGCTGAATGCAGAAACCCTAGAAAACCCTCCCTTCACTCTCTCTCGTCTGTCAATATATATAAGGAGCAGCCGATGTAACAATATGAACGCAATAGCACTTCCATCCTCATCAATTTGTTTCTTGGTTCTTTCGAAACCATCTGAGTTTTTGTTCCTCAATCTGATCGGGATGGGAATGGGCAAAGATGAAGATTGCTTGTATTTCTGACACCTCTTGTATGAGAAGTGCTTTCTTCGGAAGCTCTTCGCTGAGCACATACAGCTACTCTCTGAGCTATATTCCCCTCTTCGAATCTTTGTTTTTCTATTGCGATTTTAAAACAAATTGTCTTGTTTTTCGATGAACATCGAGTAGTTATTCAGGCAGCCCCCTAGCGAAGAAAAAAAATACATTGGCAAGGGAGGTGTTATTCTACTCGTATATTAAAATTTAGCTTTTGCTCTTCAGACTTGCTGAGATTCTTCTTTGAAGCTGGTCTAGTAAGCTTTAGCACATTCTAATACTCGCTTCTTCTTTTTTTCTGACTCCTGCCATTGCTAACCTGTTAGTTTGCAAAATTGCCTTTTGCTTGAATTCAAATCCATTCGCGAGAACTATCGCATTTTTTACAAGTATTTTCGGTTCAGATCTGATATTCTTGCTATTTCTCCGTCAGATGTTGTATACTCGTGGATGCACATAGACTCTCGTGATTGGAATGTGTTTTTTAAACTAGTGATTCCGAGTAGTACTTCAGGCAGCCCCCTAGCGAAGAAAATAAACATTGGCAAGGGAGGTGTTTATCTACTCGCACATTAAGCTATTGCTTCTTCAGATTTGCTGAGATTAATCTTTGAAGCTTGTCTAGTAAGCTTTACTACATTTCTACGAAGACGTTTCTGCCTCTTTTACTACAATTGTTGGAATTTATAAACGAATCAGATTATTTGCAGAAGATTCACTGCTCTACCCAATCAATTTGTTTTCAGCCCTACTCGAGTACGATTTGATCCCAACAGAATTGAAAGTTGAATATACAATAATTTTTGCGCTTCCCCGGCTAATCCGAATCTGGAATCTATATCTGCTTGGCAAAAAGATACATTTCATTATGCTTCTGGTTTCGGGGAATCGTAATGATTTAGTGGCTCTTTGTGTTAATGAAGGGCAATGATGAAATCAATGTTTGTCATGCACCACTCTTATTGATTGATCATTCAATCTGTGCTGATAAATCCTTTTAACCCATACTTATCTGAGCCCTTCTCCTTCACTTTCGTCTTTTGCAAAATCATTCCACAATCAAGGTGAATATGGTCTCAAAAACCTAGGTCATCAACTCATTACACAATTGTCATAAATTCTGGTCCACCTAGAGACTATCAGCCACATTAGTGTGATATCATTTCTATCTAAATCAGCTTTGTCATGAACTCTTGACACTATCTAAACTGGTTTCATCATCTGCACATGCGAATATTCTCTAACGTTGGTTTTGGAACCATTCACCAGTGTGGTAACCCCATTTGCAAATCAACTCGCCTTCGGGGTGAAAGTTTAGGTCCAAGTCAAAAGTTGACCCGGCCTGTGAATCCGACCCGACAAACCCGAGCCCGAACTGGCTCCGAAAATTTTTAAAAAAGAAAATACCCTGAACTGATCTGCTTGATATTGATTTAAACCGAAATATTAAATAACCCGAACGGTCGAACCCGAAAATGTCCCGGACCCGATAAAACCCGAGTAGAATAATCCGATAACGACCCGATAACCCGAAGTAATCTGACCCGAAATGACCCTATAGTTCGAAGTAACCCGACCAGAAATGACCCGGTTGCTCGAAGTAACACGACCGAAATGACTCGATAGCCTGAAGTGACTTAACCCGAAATGACTTGTTAGCCCAAAGTAACCCGACTTGAAATAACCCGCTAAACTTAATGACCCGGTTGCTCGAAGTAATACTATCTATTTTCTTTCTTGATAACCCGACTTGAATTAATAGAATTTGAGTTTTGAAATTGATAATTTGATATGATTTATCAAGAAAGAAAATAGATAGTATTTATCCTGGTCTGGCTCCGGTGAAGCTCAAAAACCTTCATGGTGAAGTTGTATGGATCTAAACATTAAGTTTAACGGTTAAGATCATCTTGATAATTATGACCAGTAATAATTGAGATCATCTTGATAATTATGGCTAATGAATAAGAAAGATAATTTATGAAAATATAAGAAATTTAATAGTATTAAAAGGTAAGCTAATATTGATAAAATAAAAATCTAATATTTTCATATAAGTATTGTCTTCTCCTTTGCATCACTAACAATTATGGATGTTTTGTACCGATATTTTTATTTAATCTAATTGTGTAATAATTAAACTTTTTGTATTATTATTTTAATGACATTTAAAATATCATTTTGCTTCATTTAGATAATTGTCGATCAAAAGTTAATATTAAAAAAGAATATATTCAATACATTATTTTTATCTTAATAAATCAAAGTAATTTATGTTTATTTAATCAAAATAATTTAAAAAAAAATAAAATAGAGAACAATTGTAACCAATATTGAATGGATTTAAAAATACTAAATAAATGTATTTATTATTGTATTTCCTATTTAATAGCATTACTTTTTTATATTCATAAAATTTAAATGTCAAGATCTTTCAGCAAATTAAGGTTATAAAATAAGAAATATAATTGTAAATATTGAGATCTCCCGGTAAATTAAGGTTAGAGAATAAGAAAGATAATTTTAGTACTTTTTAATCCATATAATATTAGTTACATTTGTTTTCACACTCTAATATTATATTTTGTTTTTATTAGATTACTTTGATTAATTGAATAAACATAGATTACTTTAATTT
>BSUD01000005.1:93989679-94187299 GCA_033239045.1 Fagopyrum esculentum
ATAATAATAATAATAATAATAATAAAAAAAGAAGACATTTTAATGAATATTAAATTAGATTAATTAAAAAAAATATCAATATAAAAGCAAATATAAATGTTAATGATTAACAAAGGAAAAAGATAAACGGCTTATATCAAAATACTAATAAATGTGTTTTGTTTTTCAATATTCTCTTTCCTTTTTAGTACCAGTAAATTTCTTATATTTTCATAAATTATCTTTCACTAGCCATAATTATCGAGATAATTGTAATGATCACTCGTGTTAAATATCTCCCGGTTTTAAATTCCGATATCCATTCCGATCCGTATTTGGTTGGATATCCGGCATTTTTCCCAAAATATAGTATGCGAAATGATATGGTTGGATCGGATCGGATTATTATCCACGGATATCCGGATGATCCGAATGACTTTTGTTTGACCCGATTGATCCGGATATCCTCTTGATCTGAATATGCAAAAATGATTTAGCCGGATCTGATATCCGATTGATTTGAATATCCGTTTGATCCGGATATATATTTGCTACTTTGTTTATCACAAAATGTAATGAAAAAACAATTAAAAGGCACAAAGCAAATCAAAGTAAAAATGATAATTATATAGATGATAAAAAAAAATAGAATATTAAAGTACGTTATAATAAGAAAATAAAAATAAGGTTTTAAAACAATAGATATCTATATCTTTACATTTTATAACTATATCTGAAAACGAAAGTACGAGACTAACTTATAATTATAGATTATTATAGACATTCGTTCATTTAAATGAGACCAACTTCTATTAAAAGATTATTATTAAGACCAAATTATAATCATATTTATAAGAATTAATATTTTAAAATCAGACCCACTTATAATAAAAAATTATTATGAACTTATAAAGTAACCAAGTGTGCATAAGTTATTAAGTTGTAACAAATTAACATTATTAATTCATTGTTTTGGCTAACTCAAATATTTTCCCATTAAATACATATATTTTTTTAAATATAAATATTAGTACATATAATGTTGATTTATCCTTCATAAACAAGACGGGTACTCGGATGCCTAAGACGATCTGGTGAGGCGATAAATCCGATGATCCATGGATATTTGGATATTCGATTATCCATGGATCTCCGGTGAGCCACTGATCCGTGAGTATCCAGATAGGCGGATATCCATGATTATTCGAATATCCGTGGATATTCGGATGCCTAAAACCTTGATCCTTATCCGATCCGGTGATCCAGGAAGATCTCCCGCATCGGATTTTAACTAGATCAAAATGGAGACTAAAATATCAGGGTTTTTAGGATCGAGTCAACGAATTTTTCAGACCGGATTGACGGATAAAATTAGTTTTGCCGCCCATACTAATCATATTGGCGAATAAGTATCTGATCCAACTAAAATCATTTGCGGATTCCATATTTTATTAGACCAAAATATTCACATAACTAGGTAATTTGGATTTAACTCGAAAAATTGCACCATCCAAAACCGACCTGAATAAAGATGTTAGGAAATCATATCATCTTTGAGCCAACCGAACTTGACCCGCCTTAATTGGCACATCTCGAAACATTAAAAAACAAAAATAATCCGGCCCGAAGTGACCCGAGAACCAACTAAACCGATTTGTTATGGCCCAAGAACCAAATCTACCCGATAACCCGTTCCAACCCGAACAACTAGTACCCAACCCAAATTGACCCAATCCGAAACAACCCGCTAACAAAAACAAACCTATTTATACCCGACTCGATTCCAACCCGACCTCGTTTGACCCGACCCGAACTCGACCCGCGGACCCGTTTGACCCAACCCGAACTCGACCCGCCAACCCCGTTTGGCACCACGAAAAGAACCGATGCTACCCGATAACCCGTTTAAACCCGAACATTTGGTAACCGACACAAACCGACCCGACCCGAAACAACCCGTTTAAAAACCAAGCCTACTTTTTACCCGACATAATTCCAACCCGAGCTTGTTATAACCGAACCCGACCCGTCAGCCCCGTTTGACAGCTCTAGGTCCAACTCCTTCCCATTGGTTGACACAAGGATTTGATTGTTAGTTCTGGAACCATTCACCAAAAAATATGCCGACATAGTTCTCGAATACAGTATTTGGTTAAACTATCCATTTTCTTGTATATGCCTTGGACGCCGTCAAGTACGAATTACGCAGTCCCCATTCCCATTTAATTGTAATTACTAGAGCAGTGAACCCATCTCTGAACCCACAAATGATCAATCATCACCATATAGTTTCAGATCTGGCATGAAGAAATTGTCGTGTTCCAGAAACGAAACATCAAATTGGTTTTGATTTATAAATTAAACTGTACCAGCGGACAAGAGTAGATGTGAATCAACCACCGTGCTGTTTAAAACTGGCAACTTTTCAAAAACCATCTATGCTTCGGAAACAAGAACATCACTACTACAAGAATTGAAAAAAAAGAAAACAGATTAAGATAAAAACAATTGTTGCAAGCCTGCAATTGTGTAATTAAACAACTGAGATACAAGAAAATTGATGATAATGAACAATTGAGTCGATACTGATTTAGTAAAAATGTAGGTTTTCCTATGCACGTAAAAGAACACTCATTTGATATCAAACAGACACTAAGTCACTTGTCCCTATACTCCTAGTACAAATATAATTTTGTGATCATATCAAAGGGAAATAAATTATGAATATGCACCAGGATGTGTTACTACGCATCCACAACACGTCGTAAATAGTTAACGGCTACTTTGGACTAGGACTACTCATACACTATGCATAGCCGTAACATATTTAGCACTACACATGCTGCACGCGTATCCATAGCATAGACTCAGCCTCCCGCATCCATATCAAGCAGGTTTTCCTATGCACGTAAAAGAATACTCATTTGATATCAAACAGACCCTAAGTCACTTGTCCCTATACTCCTAGTACAAATATAATTTTGTGATCATATCAAAGGGAAATAAATTATGAATATGCACCAGGATGGGTTACCATATCACCAAGTAATCGTTGGGAAAACTTGCAGGTTTTCCTATGCACGTAAAAGAACACTCATTTGATATCAAACAGACCCTAAGTCACTTGTCCCTATACTCCTAGTACAAATATAATTTTGTGATCATATCATAGGGAAATAAATTATGAATATGCACCAGGATGTGTTACCATATTACCAAGTAATCGTTGGAAAAACTTGATATGGATGCGGGAGGCTGAGTCTATGCTATGGATACGTGTGCAGCATGTGTAGTGCTAAATATGTTACGGCTATGCATAGTGCATGAGTAGTCCTAGTCCAAAGTAGCCGTTAACTATTTACGACGTGTTGTGGATGCGTAGTAACAACTACCCTAATTCTATGATAATGTAGTTCAAAAACTAGCATATATATTCTGCATTCGACCGATCTATGGCATACTCAATCCATAAAAACTCACGATGATTCATTGAATTGTAAGAATCTCATTCAAAGATGAATTTCGACGATAGAAATATGGAGTATCATTTTGGCGAAGAGAAGAGGAGTTTTGTGCTGATGATGGAGATGGCGGTGTTGGTCTCGGTGGTGATGAAGAAGATGTAGAGAGTGACGAGCGTTTGTTTAATTCCGTGATGTTTAGCAATTACAATATGTATTTTGTTGTTGAAGTTAGTTTTTCCACTTCGTTTGTTTTAGCGTAGTTTAGTGTTATGTTTTAATTATTATGATTTTAGTGTTATGATAGTTTAGTGTTAAGTGAATTATTAGAAATGATAGAGCATATCATGTAGTCCTGTTAAAATGAAGTTTCCCAAATAGTTATTGTAGGTTCCCGTTAAACATCTTAAATCAGAAGGACTCGGGACGCTATTGTCTAGGATCTCACAATGGATTCTGACCCTAGCCTGATAACAAGTTCACTGGATCTTACAACAAGACACAAATAAATGTAAAACCAAATACATAAAGCCTCCCCTCTTGGTGGACTGGTCGTAGAGAACCCCCTCCACTCTCGGCGAGCTTCGGCAATTTGTCACGACCCGGTTATAATACACTTGGGTCAATTAATATACATATATGGTCGTCCTAGTCCGGTTTAGGTTAACAATGCAACATTCATATGCACAAACACCACTATCACAATCACTCAAACTCATAAACGCTAGCTAAGTAAGCCCGAAGGACTTACTTGTCACAGGTAATCCTCAACAATCATGGTCACGGTTTCCCCTCGAAGAAACGATCAGTATCTGCATCAACAAGACACACGACATCAAACTTTATCAAAGGCTAGGAGATTCAACCTCCTACACCCCGAGATCATACTAGATCCCAACCCATAACTAAACCTCGATACCTCATCACATCTCACAAATGCCTAAGGCATTACCTCAACATACAACATCATCAACTCATCATAAACAATACTAACAAAGCCTCACTCTCAAGCTATAACCATAAAGGAAAAGAAGGATACATAGCACACTTGGTATGTCCTAGACAAAGACGCACCTGCGTAAACGGGAAGGCGTAAGAGCGGTGACAAGCCACGGACACGGTGACTCACAGCCGCAAGGGCGGTGACACACTTCACCCGCGGGGCGGCATTGGCAAGGCGCGGGGGCGGCTAACCCAATAGAGGGGCAATTTTTGGCTTCTCCTTCAATCTCTCATTCGATCTCTTCTCTTCTTCTAGTGCCAAAGGCAACCAGCACAAATGCATATATATAAACATCATCAATTGTCCAAGAAAACGTACAAAAGATCAATCTTGTGGGAATTCCATCTATGGAAGGAAGAAGGAAGGAAAGAAGAAAAAGGAGGGAGAGGAGGAGAAAGACTCACCATTGCAGAACAAGCAAGGGTGAATCCACTCTCAGCTAACAATCACAGCACAACAACAACAACACAACAACATCAACCACATCATCTCATTTCAGCCATCAAGACTCTCTCATCCAAAGCTAAGAAACCTTCAAAGAAAACCAAGATGGAAGAAATCAAGGAAAAAGGGTAGAACGTGGAGGAGGAGTAAGAGATGAAGTTTGGAGGATGAAATGTGAAACTCTCATCTAAAGGGAAAGAAGAGACTTATAGAGGAAGACACGGAAAAGCATGACGGTCAAAGAAGGCGGCGCCCACCCTGCAAACCGCGGGGGCAGCACCGCTCCTGCGGCAAAGCCAAGGTGCAGGGGCGGGATCCCTAAAAGACTAAGGCTCTTACATCAGACCCCAAAAACAAGTTTCATCCCGAAACTTGAACAATTCCTAGATCTTCTTGGACCCATACAACAAGGTATAAACACTCTCTCTATCAGAGGTATCACATCTCCGCTCATAAGGTATCAACCTATAGCAGTCTATAACCTCAAAGCAAAAGCATGGAGGAATCATCCACACCAACAACATAATCACAAACACTATCCACTGATATAGAGAAAAACCATATCTAGCCAATCAATAACCACAACACAATATCATGGAGGAAAATCATCTCTGGCCAAACCATACTCATAACGCAAGGACGTGGAGGAAAACCGTCTCCAACCAAACTATATCCATAATATAATAGCATGGAGGAATAACAATCTCAAGCTAAACTATAACTCAATCTCGATAGCATGGAGGTAGAACCATCTCCAACTATAATCACAACTCGTTAGCAAAACAAGATCTATCAAGATCATATAATGCATAACACAACTAGAACGAAAAGACATCAAAGTACATAAACACATAACTCACCGATATAGCACTAATATCTACTCATCAGTCCTACAAATGCATCTATCTCGGCACAAAACTCGGGACTGTTTCTTTGAATACTATCCCTGTTTCCCACGTAGTGTCATCAGGTTCTCGTCTCAACCACTTATCCTCAACACAGGAATGTCTTTTGAACGCATGTGTCTTACACCTCGCTCTAGGACTGCCACTAGATGCTCTACAAATGTGTGGTCTAGCTCGACCACTAAATCATCATAATTGATATGCCTCGGATCTGGTACGCACTCCCTTTGCTCAGACACATGAAACACTGGGTGAACACCCTCTAACCTCGGAGGTAAAGCAAGTCTGTACGTTGCTCTCCTAAATCAATCCAAAATCTCAAAAGGTCCGACATACCGGGGGCTCAACTTTCCCTTAATGCCAAAACGTCTAACGCCACGCGTCGGAGATACTCTCAACCAGACATGATCTCCAACTCTGAACTCTAGAGGCCGACACCTCTTGTTTGCATACGACTTCTTGCGACTTTGCGGAGCCAACATCCGCTCTCTAATCAGTGCTACTCGGGCAATATCATCCTGAATTTGCTCAAGCGCTATACCACTGACACCGCTAGGCTCATCCTAGCATAACGTCGTACGACACCTCCGCCCATACAGTGCATCATATGGGACCATCCCAATCAATGCATGTCAACTGTTGTACAAAAACTAAACCAATGGGAGGTGATATGACCACACCTGCCCCTAGTTCAGCACACAAGCTCTTAGTATATCCTCTAGGGTTTGAATAGTCCTCTTAGACTGACCATCTGTCTGAGGATGAAACTTAGTCGTAAAATACAAACTCGTACCTAGGGAAGTCTGTATCTATTGCCAAAATCCCGAGGTAAATCGCCCATCTAAATCTAATATGATCGTCATCGGTACACCATGGAGTCTCACTATCTGCCAAGTGAACTCCTCAGCCAACCGACTCACTAGCCACGTTTCCCGAATAGGGATAAAACCTGTAGTCTTCGTCAGCCTATCAACAACAACCCAAATGGAATCAAAGCTCTCGCTCGGCCCCAATCCCGTCACAAAGTCCATGGAGATGTCCTCCCACTTCCAATGCGGCACTAGCAGTGGATGGAGCTCTCGTCCTGGTCTACATTGCTCTATCTTGACCTGTTGATAGGTCGCACACTAAGCCACAAATCTAGCCACATTGGGTTTTTGCCCTCCCCGTTCATATGAATGTCTCACATCCTGATACATCTTATATGCACTTAGGTGCACTTAGTAAGGTGTGGAGTGGGCCTTCTGCAAAATCCTCTGTCTCAACTCCGCGTCAGCGGGTACAGTGACGCGCTCGCGGCGTCTCATCACTCCATCTGCTCCTATAGAGAACTATGGGGCCTCACGTCGAGACATCCTATCTTGAATCCTCGTCAACGTCTGGCAGGTCTCCTGTTTCTATTGGATCTCACCCAACAGATCAGGTAGAACCTCTAAGGTAAACAACTGGGCATCCTCATCAGGGAACCGGATGTCTATCTCTAGCCACACTAGATCTCTCTACAACTAAGGCTGAACCGTCAGTTGTGCAATCGCCTTCTCTCGAGGTGTCTTCCTGCTAAGGGCATCGGCGACAATATTTGCCTTCCCTAGATGGTAAAGATTATCAAGGTCAAAGTCCTTGATCAACTTAAGTCATCTATGCCGCAGTTATTCAATTCCCACTGCGTGAAAATATACTTCAGACTCTTATGGTCTGTGAAGATCTGACATGTAGCGCCATACAGATAATGCCTCCAAATCTTCAAAGCATGAACTGCCGCGGCCAACTCCAGGTCATGAGTCGGGTAGTTCTCCTCATACGTCTTCAACTGTCTAGACGCATAGGCAATCACCCTACCTCGCTGCATCAAAACACATCCCAAGCATAGCTTGGATGCGTCACTATAGACTACAAAATCTTCTATGCCCTCCGGCTGCGCTAAGATGGGAGCGGAAGTTAGACGTCTCTTCAGCTCCTCAAAATTCTGAGTACATGGCTCGGACCATACAAACCGGGTAGTCTTCCTCAATAGACTAGTAAGTGGTCGGGCAATCACAAAGAATCCCTCCACAAACCGACGGTAATAATCGGCTAAGCCAAGGAAGCTACATACTTCCTTGACATTCGTTGGTGTCGTCCATGTTGCTACAAACTCGATCTTCACCGGATCAACCTTGATCCCTTCGGCGGAAACAACATGACCTAGAAAAGCTACCTTTGGCATCCAGAAATTGCACTTAGAAACTTGGCATATAGTTCTCTATCTGCAAAATTTGCAATACAATCCTCAGATGTCCTGCATGCTCCTCTCTACTACGAGAGCACACTAGGATATTGTCTATGAAGACCACCATAAACTAATCATCGAAGTCGATGAAGATGCCATTCATCAACTCCATAAAGACGGTGGGCGTATTCGTGAGCCCGAATGACACCACTACAAATTTGTAGTGACCATATCGAGTCCGAAATGCCGTCTTATACACATCTTGCTCTCTCACCCTCAACTGGTGATATCGATGACATGAATTATATACCATCATATTCATGCATTATACGAGTTTATCACCTCAGTTTTACATGCATTGGATGAGGATTGTATGACTTTTAGTCCATATTCATATATATATTTCGAGAATAGAGGTATACACACGTTATTTGTGAAATTGTAGGTAAAAGGTGGAGAATTAGTGTGGAAATGGAGCATTATGGAGCATGACATCATTAAGGATCAGGAAGGGAGCTAAAAGATAGGAGAAGATATGAGAAAAGATCACAATAGAAGGTAGAAGATGAAACTAAAAGATAAAACAAGAACATAAGCAAAATCCTGAACATTATATATAAATCGGTCGATCTCCCTTATAGATAGGTCGATTTATATCTTGTATAATCCGATTGGTCGTAGGATTGTAACCATAAGATAGATCCTCACACCTTATAAAAGGAGAACGTCTTACCACCTTTAAAGGCATCTCATCCCATCCAGTATACACACATTACATGCAGATAAGCATTTGGTTAGAAGATTTGAAGGAAGTTTTGAAGTGGAAGTCCAAGAAAAAAGTTCTTGGAGGATTTGTGAGTTTGATTCTATATTCTGTCATTGTGAACACGCTTTGGAGTTTGTTTTTGAGTTTTACAGGATTGAATCATTGTTCAAATGTTTTGAGATTGATTTAATTAAAGATTCAAAGTTTTCTCAAGTTCTTTACTTTCTTGATTTAATATCTCTTTTGATTTTGATAATATGTATTCTTGGCTAAAACCCTTGTGATTCCAGGGTGATGGGTTGATGATTGTGGTTGAGATGATGATATAATGACCTTCATAAACAAATTGGACCCTGAGAGTTGAGATTAACCTTCACAGAAGGCAAAAATCGGACTGTTCTTGGCCTAGATCGGACAATCTCCTTTGATGAACAACCCGATTTTCCTTCTGTTGTACCTACCTTGCTTTATCCTTAATCTTTGGTTAAAGATTTCTTAAATCCTAGTCTTTAACCTATATCCAAGAGTGGGACGAGACTTACCCGATGATTCCCGTTCTTGGTTGCCAACGATTACAAGATCTAGGTAATAGAGGATTCAAAACCCACTATTAAGGTTAAGTGTACCAAAACCCTTACCTTTGTGAGTTAATCTGATTCCCTTGGGTTTGGTGTTTGGTTTGAGAGTATTATCCTTCCCTTAGATCCTCTATCTTATCGAGACTCAACATCCTTTATTTAGAGCCTTTGGGTTTGGACATGGGTGGTGGAGACTTCACTGTACATCATACCGTTTTAGAACACATACCTTAGCAATCCCAACTCTATCCATATAATCTTTGGAAGTCTTGAATCAAAAACCACAATCGGATATCTTGATCTTTAGAATCCTTTTTCCCAAATCTTTACACAAAAATCAAGTCTTTTCTTTTTATTGTCAATAGTTGCATCTTTGCTTGTTAGATTACTTATTCTGATTTGATTTCACCAAATCTCTGAGTTCGACCCTGGAATTCTTGCTTTTACTGCGATCGATCTGTACACTGCGGGTTCGCATAATTGCTTTTGTTCTTGGTATAAATATTAAAGCTTGCACACACCTTTTGGAGCGAACAATATCCCGAGTGCAGGTCGATCCTGGAGAACACAGTCACTCCTTGAAGTTGATCCAACAAGTCATCAATGCGGGGCAGAGGATACTTGTTCTTGATGGTCACCTTGTTATCTCTTTGTAGTCGATACACAACCGCAACGATCCGTCCTTCTTCCGCACGAAGAGGACCGGTGCACCCCACGGGGATACGCTAGGGCGTACGAAGCCCTTCTCAGCCAGCTCCTCGAGTTGCTTCTTTAGCTCTAACAACTCGATAGGCGCCATACGATATGGGGCCTTCGAGATCGGTCTAGCCTCCGGCTCCAACTCTATACCGAAATCCACGATCCTTTGAGGCGGCACTCTAGATGGATCATCAAACACATCCATGAACTCACAAACTATGGGGATATCCTCTAACACAGGACTCTCACCCTCCTTCATGGCATAACACCCGAAGGCGTCACAACCTTGCGCAATCAGCCTCACTACTCGGATTTCGCTAATAACCGTACCCGTCTTTCTGACATCCCAACCTCGGAAAATCTCTATTTGACCCGACTCGGTAGAGACCGTGACGGTCCTCCTACCTACATCTAACACGGCACGATGTCTATTAATCCAATCCATACCCAAAATAACTTCCTTCAAGTTATACCAATATAGTCTCATGATCTTTGTTCTTATCATGTTCATTTTTGCGTTCTTATTCGGTTGAGTTCATGGGGGAGATCCATAAATCTTTATTCATTGTAGCTTTTTGTTCTAGGTTTCCATACTCCAAATTCATCCAACAAACAATGGCCATTTGTTTCCTAGTTAGGATGATTTCATTGCTTGTTCTTAATTGGTTCAGGTTTATTCTATTATGTTTGATATTCATGTTCTTCTGCTTCAGATCACATTGCCAATGGAGGCACTTTCCGCATGTTTGTTCTCTTCCTAGAAACGGTCTACATCGCTCCCTAGACAGATCAAACAACATACGAGTTTGTATGACTCTTGAAAAGGAACAAACCCTAATCTTAGAGGATCGTTTGGATTTGGCAATCCTACTATGCTCTACAGTCGATCTCTGAGAGCTTCTAATTTGAGAGATACGAACATAATCCTCCATTTTTTCTCCCCTATTACTGATTTGTATGTGCTTTTTTGAGAAGATTCCAGTCGTCCCCGTCCCCCCCCCCCCACACACTTTATGATTTTCGCCATTTTTGTACCAATTTCCATGTCTAATTGCTTTATTTTTGTACTAAGAGGAGATATGGATATAAAAATTTGTGTCGACATATTTAGAAGCTTTTATTGTGGAATATTTTTTGCTAGGGATTTTTGGAATGGAAGATCGGCTTAAAGTTACTAGACACTTTCTTTGGATTTTTGCATACTTTCGGCAAACATAAGGGAAGATTGGGGGCTCGTGAGGCGCGTTCTCATAGAGCATTTTAGGGGTTCTCATTTTGTTTGGGTGAAGTTGAACATAGGGAGATAATATAAGGTCACTATAATTGTGGATAAACTCTACTAGAGGTTTTTATGTGAATGTAAGCCTCCAAATATCAAGAAGCGTGGAAATCAAGTATCAAGGTCCTAGCCTCCACGACATTATAATGCTAAACGGGAACAAAATTCATGGTTGACAAAGCAAAATAACTCATCTCTAAAACCCTAAACACCTTGAAACAACAAATGTTTTCCAAAGTAGTAAACAAGCACAAAATCCGCCTTAGGATTTTAGAATAGAAGCTTGAAACCATCAAAATTTCTTAAACTTATGACCAGTCCTTAAGATAATTGAACAATGAAATAGAGGAGTCTGCCAAAATGTACAATTTTTTAGAAGAAACGGGAAGGAGTAGTACCACATCGACATTGGAGAAAAGTTAAGGGTGGTCGGAGAAGGATGGAGAAGAGGAAGTCTTGAGGCCAAGTCGAAGGGTAATGATGTTGTATTGAGACCGACCAACCAATAACAAAGTAGAGGCGCTTGTTCATCTCATGGGCAAGGGCTTTGTCCAAAGGCTCTACTAACTCTTGTTATTAGAACTATCTGGCGACCTCCCCACCCATTTTCATACTCACGGTCACAAACATCTCTCTTATCTCTCCCTTTTTTCAATTAATATTGGTGATATATAAATAAATCAAGCACCTTCAACAATAGAAACATTTCTATATTTTTAATTAATAAAATTAATAAATTAATTTGTCGGTAGAATACACTAACGAAATAGTTGACAGAATTTGAGGGCTCGTTTGGTTAGGAGGGTGGAATGGACAACGGAATAGAAATGGATAAGAGGAAGGAAAGGAATAGGAAAGGGTTATAGCTTGTTTATGTTTTGTTTGTTTCCGGAATAGAATCATTCACCTAATAATAACATTTGCGTTGTTTGGATTGTTTCCGGAATGGAAACAAACACAATTGAATGTTTCATGCCAATTTCATTCAAATATCTCATGCCACTATCTTAAGCTAATGTTTGAAGCTACTATAATGTACAATGCCACTGTGCAAACATCTGATGTTTCTCATGCCATTGTTTTAAGATACTATAATGTACAATATCACTATTTTAAGCTACTGTTTCATACATATTTTCATGCCAATTTTTTCATTATAGAGGTACAATACCACTGTTTTAAAAACAAAACCATAGTTCACTGTTTTAAAACAAATATAAGAGAAGAAAGAAAATGCAAAATTGAAGCTACAAATAGAAAACTTAAGCAAATCATGCATCATTTTTTTGTCAATGCTACAAATTTATCCAACCTAAGAATATGCCAAATCCAAAGCAACAACATTGCAAAGCAAGATGAAGCAACAAATTCAAACACTTTAATCCAAAGCAACAACATTGCAAGCACCATAAGTCTTCTTCATATTCAAACACTTCCTCAACCACTCTAATCACTTCTTCCTTAAGAGATCCCGGACAAGCTGTTTCTTCAAAGATGTACTTGCTTGAAAGAATAAACGAAGTTTAGGTTCTTCGGCCATTAAAATTGAACACACCTATCATATATCAAAACACATTTCATTTTACAACAATAATTAAGGATTATATTTTATTTTCAAATTATTATCATAAATATTCCCTCTAAAGCTTCAGACGAGTTCTAGCTTCAACACTTCCTCTAAAACATTGTTGGTGTCATTGTCGAGTTTCTTCCTCCTTTCTTCTTCATTAGTCCATGCTTGAGCCATGGTAGAAAAATTCGTATTCATATCTTGAAAAAACTTTCCAAACTCCATAGTTGCAGATTGAAGAGAAGCAACTAAGTCCCCGGCGTTGTCCATTCTTTTCGTTGAAGTCTAGGGTTTTTTACGCTCTTCTCGGCTGATGCACTCTTCCTTTTCCTTGAACAACTTCCGGATTGCATAGATTTCCAACTCCTCTTCGAAATCAATGTCATCATCGCTATCTATTGATGTAGATCCTTGTCGTGTCAAATCAAGCTCTATATTGTGAGCAGCTTGCACAAATGACTCACTTGCTTGTCCCGTCGCTTTGTCCTTCCCGTATATTTCAGTGAGCATTTCATAATAAGGAAAAGGTACTACATAGAGCCCTTTTGCCTTCTTGTGAGTCTAACAAGGACAAAGTATGATTAGCTGATGTAGATTTTGAGTGATTTAAAGTATATCAATAATCATTTACAATAGTATATGAAGTAGATCAATAATTAGTTGATATAGATTTTTTCATATCTTCAACTATTCTTTGTAACCCATTACACTTCCTGATGTTAAAATGAAAGAAATGTCTAACCTTATTTGTTTATTGGTGGTAAAATAAGAAAAAAAAGAATGGTGATTTCAATGCAGTATCAATGTAATGCAACATTTATGATTCTTCACATGGGTTTCCCTGCCTTATGCTTTTGTCACCTTCAAAAGGACCAAGTGGTTCACTAGGATCATATATTGGAAAGATAAGGCCTCTTTGTCAACTTCCAAGTTATCTTCAATGCTTCCACTCTTCGAATTATTCAAAGTTTCTAATTAGCTGTTCTGTAGATCATTAGTCGATCGATGATAATGGATCTTCAAACAAATTCATCTGATTTTTAGTTTTCTGTTTATATATATTTTTACTCATGCATCCGACTAGCTTGAGAGTGCACTCCTACAATTTGCGATATGACCTTCTGAATCAGATATATTAGCAAGCCATCCAGGAAAACAAATTAGCAGCAGGACTGTTGCCATTTCCATAAGCATAAATTATCTACAGTTGACAGAAGATCAGTTAGGGAGATCGTGCTCTTATGGACATCATTAAGGCATTTTTTTTCCTCAAAATC
Source organism: Fagopyrum esculentum (assembly GCA_033239045.1). Classification (NCBI taxonomy): domain Eukaryota; kingdom Viridiplantae; phylum Streptophyta; class Magnoliopsida; order Caryophyllales; family Polygonaceae; genus Fagopyrum; species Fagopyrum esculentum. The sequence continues at coordinate 94,003,850 of BSUD01000005.1, forward strand.
AATTCAACCCTCTACTAATGCAACCAAATAGTTTCAGGTGGAGCAACACATTTTCGGTTAGAAAGATCAGTATCTTACTATCTTGAACTAAAGGATATACATACATGGAAGGAATATCAATGAAAGCATTCAGAACAAACCTGAAGTCGAAGATAAGTCCAATCGAAGAGTATAATATGTCGAGGATGGAGAGAGGACTCAGAGAACGGAAGAGCCTTTCATGGAGGCCAGATCTGAAGGTTGAGGTGAGAAGCCTACAGGCGGAGGTGAGAATCGCAGCCGACGGTAAGAGAGAAAGGTCGGGGAGAGAATATAGAGTTTTCTGTTTTGTTTTCCTTGGACGAAATGGACTCGGTTGAGAGTGGAAACGAAATGGGTGAAGCGATATGAGCCCGGAATGGTTTCATTCCATTCACCCCTCTAAACAAATACTCTAAGTGGGCTCAAGCTGAATAAATCTATTTCAGAGGTTGTTTTTACCGAAACCAAATGGGCCCTGAGGGTGATGGCTCATTGTTAACGGATATATAATATGAGCTAGTTAATTGATTGATTTTTTTTTTTTATAAAAAGTGATTAAATGGAAAATGATATTAATAAAAGTTGTTCCGAGTATGAAACCAAATGGGCCCTGAGGGTGATGGCTCATTGTTAACGGCTCTCGATAATCTATTTATAAGGAGTCCGTGAGGAGCTAAGAACTCACGCCCCCAAACCTCCGATAGCCGAAGGAACCCTAGGAACGCAACTGCACTTCCATTGATTTGCATCCTTTGTTTCCGAGTTCATTCGAAACCATCTGACTTTATGTTCCCCAATCTGATCGAGATGGGAATGGGCAATGATGAAGATTGCTTGTATTTCTGACACCTCTTGTATGAGAATTGCTTTCTTCGGAAGGTCTTCGCTGAGCACATACAGTTACTCTCTGAGCTATATTCCCCTCTTCGAATATTTGTTTTGCTATTGTGGTTTTAAAACAAATTGTGTTGTTTTTGGATGAATATCGAGTAGTTATTCAGGCAGCCCCCTAGCGAAGAAAAAAATACATTGGCAAGGGAGGTGTTATTCTACTCGTATATTAAAATTTAGCTTTTGCTCTTCAGACTTGCTGAGATTCTTCTTTGAAGCTGGTCTAGTAAGCTTTAGCATATTCTTATTCCTTCAGTTTTTGCGATTGAAATGTCCCATTTTGACATTCATGTTAGGACTCTGTTAGATGTTGTTGCATATGGATGAAACATGTTTTGATCCGACTTGTTGCGATTGAAATGTTTTCTTTGAAACCGTGTTAAAAGGTGGACTAATTATGCTGTTTCTTGATGGATGAAGAGGGAATGGTTAACAGGGCAGGGATGAATATTGCTTGAATTTCTGACACCTCTTGTATGAGAAGTGCATTTTACACAAAATGCACTTCGCTGAGCAGATACAACTACTCTCTGAGCTCGTCTCTCTTCCTTTTCTCAATATTATTATTTGTAACTAGAAAATGTGATAGTACTTCAGGCAACCCCCTAGCGAAGAAAATAAACATTGGCAAGGGAGGTGTTTATCTACTCGCATATTAAGCTATTGCTTCTTCAGATTTGCTGAGATTCATCTTTGAAGCATGTCTAGTAATCTTTACTACATTTCCACTCTGGTTTTGTACTCGAAGATGAGTTATTCACTGACGTTTCTGGCTCTTCTGCGACAGTTGTTGGAATTCATTCACGAATCTGCTAGAATTGTTGAATTCATTCACCAATCTTGAATACATCCATTAAGCTTCTGGTTTCTGGGAATTCTATCGATTTATTAGTTGCAAAACTTGTAGTTTGTGTTGATGAAGAGCAATGATGAAAATCGAAGTTTGTCATGCACCACTCTTATTGATTGATCATTCAATCTTTGCTGATAAATCCTAACTACCCATACTTATCTGAGCTCTTCTCCTTCGCTTTATCTTATGCTCTTTTTCTTTTTTATTGTCACAAAGGCAAAATTTGTTTCTTGATTGAACTTTTTTAATGTCAACTACTATTTTTCAACGTTGGTTGATGTCACGCAGTTAATTTTGTGATGCGTATTTGTTATAAGTATATGTCAATAAGTTTTTATGTTATTATATTTGGGAATAATTATTTGTTATTATTATTTATTTTTATTGGTAATATTTCGGCAAGAGGGTTTCAATCAAATATTCTTTATTGATAATCTTTAATAATTACCCCGACTACGACCGGTATTTGAAAATCCCTCTCCTATATACGCGTGAAAATCGATAAACATACAAGTAAAACTCTAGTGCAACGTGTGAGGGGTTGATCGGATATGGGTGTGAGCAACTCAACACCATCACCTATGTATCAATTATCACCCGCACTTAACCACCACCACAATGTACAACACATGCACTAATCACTCATTTTAATAGGCAAAATTGGCAAACTAGTCATTTTAAGCAAATCAATTAAGAAAGAAGACCTCGTATTGAGATTGGTATTTTGACCTCCTATAAAATAGAGTAGAGGAAATATAGTACAAAAAGAGGGCAAAGTTTGGCAATTCATCGGATGTGACATGTTGTACTATTATCTCAAATGTCACATCAATCACAAAAAGGAATTTCCAACATCTTTACTTTCTTACATATTACCCAAAAATTCGCTTACCCAAATAATGTCACAATCATACCCAAAAATAAATTTGTCAAGTTACATAAACATACTCGAAAACAACATACCTAAAAAATCAAAAATCAAAAATCAAAATAAAACCATATCCATAAATTGGATAATATTTTATATTTATACCCAATTTAAACATCACTTAATACAAAAACTATACCCAATTTAAATTTGTCATACCCAAAATTTTCAAAACTCGATATTGTACACAAACATCAATATCAAATGACATTTGATCATTATCCAAAAATCCTCTTGACATTTGATCATTATAACACAGTTTGGGTAACCATAAAATATATCCATGATATCACTTTAAATATACTTAATAATAAGAAATATAGTACAAAGTCAATACACGTATATTTAGACATGTAATTATGTAGATTTTCCCTTTATTTTGCATGCATATACATGAATCAATGACATTTAAGTTCATATTTGCATACTTTGCTAAAAAAGATGTCTACACGGATTCTTACCTTGTTGAGTTGTTGCCTAGCTGGAAGAATGAAAACTGAAGAGAAGAAGAACCAGTGGCCCTCTTTTGTTGTCTGCACAGATTCTTACCTTGTATGAGGTGTTATAATCACATTCACATATCATGTTTTCCCTTTAATGTCACACGTTTACTATTATGCCTTTCCCCCCTTTTCTTGAGTCTTTCCCTTTCCGCATACATTCATAAAACAAAAATCACAAAAATATTGCATATAACGTAGAATGAGTCGGCTCTAATCATTCTTACTTACATAAATTGGAATATGCTATCCTATTTCACTTGACTTGCCAACGATGTTTTAGATTACTACTTCTTGATATTGTTTATGCACATGCGTTTTTGGATGAATTATTATGATTAGCTTAATCAAACATAACCCTTGTGAGTGCTTTAGCCTATGGACATGTTTTTCACTTGTCCTTTCTTTCTTATTATTGTATGATCTCCTACATGTTTAGTTTCTTCTAGAACTTGTGACTGACTCTCTTTCAAAACTACATGTTCATTTGATCCTATATGCTTTATATTTAAATGATTGAAGCTCTCTTTGATAAGTCTTTGTAACCTTTCCACCCTTATATACGTTTTCCTTCTATTATCCACTTCTTGCCTTTATTTTCCTTTATTTCATCCCCCTAAAAAATGCCTCACAGCCGTGTACAACCTCATTTAATCCTATTCAAGGTTGTGATGAAAGAAGAGAATGAAGAAATCAAGTATAGGATTTTCCCTTAAATAAGTGTGAATGTTCGCAAGAGTTAATGTGCGAGTTTGTAATGTATTATTCATAAGGAAGATATTTTCATGGGTGGTAAGTTGAATTGGTTCGAACGTGAAGAAAAGCACATCTCCGAAAGAGAAGATGAAGAACAAATACATAGTCTGATGAGGGACCATCCCCAACACCACCTCAAGGACCAACCACTAGATAAAGGGCCAAGGGATTAAAGGAGAATACAACCAAATCATCTTTGAGTTCCACCATGGAAGGAGCTATCACTAGAACAAGAGCAAAGACCATTCATGAGGAAGTTGCTAGCTTATTGTCAACATGTGCACTTAAAGAGACCTCACTCATACCTAGATCTTCTTTAGTGACATTGTTGGCTACTGAGGAAGGACCATAGAAGGATGATAACATGAATTATGACCTTAATTTAGACGTGCATTTAGATATTTTCCCCCCTTTTTTTTTCATGCATAGACATGAATCAATGACATTTAAGCTTAATTTTGCATATTATTCTAGAATAGATGTCTACACAGATTATTGCAACATTTTCAGGCAATTGGGAAAATTTTGGAGCGGAATGACACATATGAGGATTGAACCTCGACGCGGAACATAATGGAGCACAAAAGGAATCTAGGAGTACCACCTAAGGAGCAAGCAAGGAGCTAAGGAGAACACGTGCAGAAGTGAACCCGCGACCCCAACAAGAACCACAAACCGCGGGTGTGGGTTCAGCCCAGGCACGGGTGCAATTCATCCCAGGCACGGGCGTGATTAAGCTATTTTTGTCCCATGACGCAGCCCGTTACTTGCACAGTCCGTAGAGAGTGGCCCATGCTGCCGAAATCCTAGATTTAAGGAACGCCCCATAGAAGATGGCTACAACACTTGTGATTTTTGGATTGAGAAAGATTGTGGAGATTTCTTGGAGAGAATGACCTAGGAGAGAATCTTCATACTTTTCGGTTGAGGATCTTTGTAAGACCTTTATTGGCCGGTTGAGATCTTCGCTTGATCATATCTTCTTGTTTGAGCAAATCTCTCATACAAGATCTTCTTAGTAATTTGAATTCTTTTTAGCGTGCAACCTTGACTTACTTGTTCCCTTGGAATTCATTTCAAGGCCTTCGTCGTTTGAACACTCTAAACTCCTTGTCTTTCAGGGTCTTCCAAGGTCCTTTGAAGTGTCTTGCCAAACCTGCACTTTATTTAATCCAAACCACCAAACCAAACCAAGCAACTCGATATATAATCAACAAATTGTTACTGTATAAAACTACTTCATTTGTGTTTAAGTTTTACATCATCAACACCTGTACAATTTTATAATCAAGGTGGAGTTTTCATTCTTGATTTCATTACTTTTGGATTAAAGATTCTGACTTTGTTATTGGATTGTTTTTGCTTTTGGATAATGAAGACAACTAAGTATTTCTTACTTTTCTTTTAGTTCTATTGCTTTTGGTTTTCTTGAATTCTTATTTTATCTTTCTATTTTTATATATGTGTATTGTCGGCTAAACCCTTGCGATTCTAGGGTGATTTGTTGATGGTTATGGTTTAGATGATGATAGACTGAGCCTTTAAGTTAGATTTGGACGTTTAAAGTTGGTTTAACCCTCGTTCTTCAGAACCTCGGCCTATTCTCCACGAACCGCGGTCACGATTTCATACCCTTAGATCCCTCTAAGGCTTACATCTAAGCTTGGTAAGAGACTTACCCGGTTATTTCTTTTCTTAGTTACTTCCGATGACGAGTTCTAGGTAATAAAGGTTTCAAAACTGTTTATTGGTTAGAGTGTGCCAGACCTCTTGCTTGAGTGAGCTTGACCTAAGACTTATCCGGTGAAGGTTAGTTTTATTCCCTTAGGTTGAGTGGTTGGTTTGAGTTTACGTTCCTTTCTTTAGAGCCTTGAGACTTACCCGGTAATAGGAGCCTTGGCTTAGGATAGTGGTTTGAGAAACCTCCCCCGTGATCATTCCCACCTTAGAAACACCCTTTCTTTTGCGATCCTAACCTTGTCCTAGTTTTTAGAAGTCTTGAACCGAAAACCGTAACTGGATACCTTAATTTCTTGAATCTCCATTGCCCGATTATTATAGTACTCATTTTTATTGCTTTTTTCTTGATTTATTCTCTATTTTCAGCATTGGTCAATTTTTTTTGATTTATCACCTATATTGATTTCACCTCAGTCCTTGAGATCGACCTTGAAATATTTTCTTATCTACATAATGATCCATATATTGCGGGTTCACTTATTTGTTTTGGCTTTTATTACAAGTATAAATTTAAGACTTTCGTTCATCATTATCACACCCATTTGGGAGTGAACAAAGGACCAAGATGACCAAGTAAGCATAGAAGGTGGCTAAGACAAGGAAAGAGTTCATGAGAAGAAATCTCGGCCTTGAGGACCGAAATATCGCCCGAGATTTATACAAGATTGAATGAGATTTGGCTCCTATCGAGGTTCATAAGATCCGATTGTGATCTTGTTAGTTATAGATATCTTTTATTATTTTAATACTATTAAGGCTCTGAAACATTCTAAAGGTATTTGTTGATTTTTTGATCCTATCTTTTAAGATTATCTTTTAGTTAGAATTCTTATCTTTTGTAGGAGATTCTCCATATAAATATCCTTAGAAGGTGATATTCATAGGTTGATTTGATTTGAATATTATTTCCACAATATTGTGTGAACTCGCTACTTCACTTATAAAATTTGTGTTTTATTCATTCCTATTCAATCAAAAGAGAGCATTTGATTGAATCGTTGTGAGTACTTTCTAGGTTGTGCTTGTGTGTGTTAATCTTCTTAAAGGTTGGTGATCATGGTCAATTCTAGTCCCACCTTGTGCTTGTCTTGTTTAGAAGGCTTGTGTAAGATTAAAGAAGGGAGGGTTAATGTAAGCTCTTCGTTAAGGGGTTTTAACACATAGTTGATCAAGGTTCTTTGTGGGAATACCTTGATTCGTATCTTCATGTATTTCCATCAATTTCATTCCATACACTCATCTTCTTATCTATCCATCATTGTTCCATCAAACTCACGTCTTTTGTTGGAATTTTTTATAAATCTCAGCCCCGTAGCTAGAATCTCACCTGAGATTCTTGAACGAGATTCCTTCTTTGAGATTGTTCGTGGACTTTCAATCTAGATCGAAAACTACGGCTTCAACACCGTATCAAAGTGGTATCATAGCTTAGTCAATTGAAGTCCGTCTCAGGTTTGAGTAATTTTTATTTGAGTCTTCTTTGAGTCATATAAAAATTGAGTCTTTTCTTGTTGTGATTAAATTTGCGAGATTATTTGAGTTTAACGTGCGTTGAATTGTGTATATTGGAGAAGAGAGAAATGTTATAGCCTACCACAATTCCAACCATTAACGTCGAACGAAACCTCGTCCTACCTTACCGAAATTTCGCTCGAGGCTTTGAGCATAAATTTGAGATCTTTCTCGTTACTTTTACCCAAGTTTTCGTTAATTTTCTCTATTCCGTTGAAGAACATATTATCCAATCCCCTGCGGTTATTCCTATAATTAAAAAAAGGCCTCAACACATAGCCCTAAATTTCCAAATTGTTGATGAACTTGCCTTGTCGTTGAAGAAGCCTTTGAGTCAAGGAAGTGTCGTAATCCAACTAAGAAGGAATCAACAAAGCATCCAGGGAGTAGTATATCCCAAGGCTTATTACTGATTGTCGTCGTTCATCGTTGAATCGAAAATCTCAACCAAATATTGCAAAATTTCGGCCAAGATCTTGACTGAAAATTGCTACTGTTGCGAATTTTCGAGAAAATTTTGAGGCATAATCTGAAGAATTCAAGTGCACGTTGTGCAAGAGTATAACTAGGGAAGAAGTTCTACACCACCCTTGACCCAATTCCTAGCCTTAGTCAACCGTATAACATCGATCTCGCCCAACCTAAGATAATCTCGGCCGTGATTTCTCAATTTTGACCGAGATTTGCCCTAGTCGAGATCGAAACCAAACCCGGTTGTCTCCTTCTCCAACTGCATATGTTCAAGGTATGTAATTCTCTCTTCTTAATCTCTTGTGTGCTTTTTGTTAGTCTTTTTTTACTCTAAACACGTTGAGTCAATTTCTTTGGGTGTGTTATTTAGTATCTATACTTTCTATCATACTAGTAGTGTCTACTCGAAATATTCCTTCTACTTTGTCAATTGTGTGAAGAGACTCCCAACAGGAGTTCCTTACTATCTCCCAATACAAGAACCTTTTTCCAAACCTAGTTGACTACTTGAGTCATCCAAGGAGTTCTAGTTGAGGCTAGTCATTGACTTTAGAGGAGTATTAATCCATACTAGGCAATTACATCAAAATAGCTTGCGGCATCACGACGGAGTGTGAGTGTGAGAGAAAACAAGTAAGACATTTTCGTTTTCACTAACATCACAAGTTTGTTCTTACCTTGCGTATTTGTGTAAATGTCAAGACGAAACAACCCAAGAGGATAACAAAAGAGTGACTCCTCAGGCCTGGAAGCCATGAAGATGCTTAAACAACTCATGGTTACGGTTTCCACATTAGTTGAACATATGGAGAAGTTGGAATCCCATCCTAGTAAAGAATCTCGGCCAGAATCTTGCCCGGGATTTGACCTGAGATCTGTATACGAAGTAGGTAGAAGTTCACACCATCCACCTATACCACCAGCCTCCTTTCCACCTCTAAACACCCCCGAAGGGCCAACTATGACTCATACCAATCCTCCTTTAAAGGCATCTAACATTCCGCACTTTGGTGGTGATTTTTAGGAATTAGGTAACGATGATGAAGAGGGCATGTGGAGAGACTACCCTAGATGTCATCATAATCATAGGAGAGGTTGTGACTGTAAGCCTTATAGACCTCCCGCAAATAATGACGGAATTGGGAAGGTTAAGGTCAAAAATCCAACTTTTGAAGGCAAATGCGATCCGGATGTTTACATGGAATGGGAGACTAAATTTGAACAAATTTGGTCTTGCCATAACTTTAGTGAGAAAAGGAAGATCCAACTTGTTGTATTGGAGTTCCAATGATATGCTTTATTTTGGTGGGATCATCTTGCCAAAGAAAGGAGAAGAACGCTAGATCCGGACATCAACACTTGGGAACAATTGAAGACCTTAATGAAAGCTAGATTTGTGCCTCAACACTATGCTAGGGAAGTGATGCAACGATTGGAGAACCTCAAGCAAGGTTCCATGATTGTAGAGTAAGTATAGACCATGCAAATGGCGATGGTGAAGGCTAATGTTCAAGAGGATGATGAGTCTATTATGTCTCAGTTTTTAAGAATATTACATCCTTCATTAGCTAATGAAATTTATTTATATCCATATGCTACAATGACTAACTTACTGCATTTGGCTATAAGGGTAGAGAAGAAAGTCAAATGATGAAACCAATGATCGAGTTCATGGAAACCAAAGAGAAAATCTCGATCAAACCGAGATTATGCTCGAGATTCCCAAAAAGACGAGAGCAAGAGTCGAGCTTCCGATCCAGCAACCTAGAAATCTTCAGCGCAGTCTCGCCCTTTGAATGAGCCTTCAAAGGATAACAAAGGGAGCACTTGAAACTCTACTTTACGTTCTAGAGATATTGTATGCTTTAAATTTCAAGATAGAGGTCACTATATGAGAGATTGCCCTTACAAAAGAGTGTTATTCATAAATAAACAAAGACAATATGAAACTGAGGAAGAGCATGAAAATGATCATACTCATTGTTCGCCCTAGATAGTGCGCACAAAAGTCTTACAATTTATAACTCGATCTATTCTCTTAATCCACCTAGCGAACCCACAGTGTATGGGTCATTTTGTAGCATGGAAAGCATTCCGATGTCGAACTCAAAGACTATGGTGAAATTGAATCATGCATTGATCATGGATAGTACAAGTCTAAACTAAGAAAAGAGAAAGAAATAAAGAAATGAAAATCATAATGTCTTTGGATGGGTTTTATGGTGATCAATCAAAGATAACAATCATGCGAGGTTATCAATCAAACAATAACACAAACACGGGATATAAGATCAAAGTATGAAAAGCAGATTCTAGAGATTCGGATTTTCGGTTATGGCATGAACTCAAGCTTCTATTCAACAAAGGATAGGTTGTTGTAAGTTGGGAAAGGGTGTTTCACTAATGAGAACAATCACCAGGTAAGTCCCATGTTCACTAGTCTCACAACTAAGTCCTATTACCGGGTAAGTCTTAAGGAACAAAGGTTGGGAATTCTACACAAACCGGATCACTACCTAAGGGTCAAACCTCTCCTTACCTGTAAGTCTCGAAAAAGGCAAGTCCTAAGCAACGATCCTAGCACACTCAATCCAATAGCGGCTTTTGAGGCTCACTACTACCTAGAGTTCATCATCTTCAATACCTAAGAGCGGGAATTACCGGGTAAGTTTCATATCTCACTTAGCTTGCTAATGTAGGTCACCCTAAGCTAGACTAAGCTCAACAAACACTAGGATTTCAACTCTCAAACATCCTAACATGCAAATTCATCATCATAAGAGCAACAACTAAAGAACCTCGGGTGGATCATAGTAAATCTCGGCCAAGATGTACGAAGAATAGGCCGAGATCTTAAACTGAGGTAGGGTTCGAGCAAGCAAGCTATCCTAAGGTACATCAAATCTATTCTATCATCATTCATAACCTTTCATCCATCACCCTAGAATCGCAGCTTACTTAGCCAACAACAATCATCTTAAGATCATTCATCATCATGTGAACATACATGCATTCCATGGAAAGATAGTGAAAGATAGAAGCAATTGAAAGCAAGGATAAATTGAATAAAGATTTTAAATCAAGTCTTACAAGTATCCAAGAGAGCTCAAAACGGATCCAAGTAGTCTCTTACAAGTTTCCTCCCTACAAGTCTCTCAAACTCACTCTAAATCTATGAAATGGTGCGTTCTTCTTCTGCTCTTCAATGGGAGTGTTTCTTCATCCTTCTCCTACACTATGGATTATTCAAATCAGAATGTGACCCCCCCCCCCGGCAAAAGTGTCCGGGCTGCCCATACAACCCCTCACTCAACCAAGGAAAAGCAAGGGTCGGAAAATAGGAGATGTGTGCCAAGTGTTGAGCTACTGGGCAATCTCGGCCGAGATGCTTTGCCAAGGACCGAGATTAGGTCTAGCCGAGCTAGGATCATGGTTGACCATCAACCGGTGCATGGCCCACACCAACTAAGGTCCTTGTATTCTTCCTTCTTCCAAGCTTGCTTCCTTTGGAACCTTGAATTCAAGCCGCAACGAGGCTTGATGCTCGGATGTGATCAATAATGTCTAAAATCTCCTCAAAATACCTACACAACCGAAAAAAGCTCGCGTAGACGTCTTTTCTAGCAATATGACTCGATTAAGCGTAAACGTCCCGAACTAAGGCAAAAATATGCATGAATGAAGGGAAAAACTATATAAAAGAATGCATAAATTAGTGTCATAAATCATGTCATCAAAATACCCCATACTTTCAACTTGCTCGTCCCCGAGCAAGGTTCAAACCTAATCTACGAGATGGCATGAATTATGAATGGGGAAAAACAAAAAATCTTTTTGCATATGTGCTTCTAATCATAGATGACCTTCATAGTGATGTTTAATGGCAAAGTATGACCAATTATGTATCAAATGAACAAAGACACGGAAAGACGATCACACTTAACTCAAAAACATACATGTAAAGCAAATCGATAAAGTCTAGATGATCATGAGAAAATCCAATTTAAATCACTAAGTCATAACACATATGCATAGAGGTCTTAAGGACTTAGGAAAGAAGAGGCCAAAAAACGTGTCAAAGTTGGAAATTTTTCTTAGGTCATGTGATGCTAATCCAGAAAAGGAACTAAACCACAACTTCATTTTCGAGCTTCATCCACCAAAGTGTAATTTTCTCCTTCTTTTTCTTTTCATTTTCTTTTATTTCTATTCACTTGAGAAAATGACATTGGTGCACAAAAGCCGAAACCTTGGTGATTAGCGGTCCTCGGAAATTTTTCGAGGTGCCTCACACCGGATGCACATACCAAATCTCGTTAGGATTATCGGTTAATCTGACTTTGGTAAGACACAAACACCCGATTACATGAATGGTGCCGAGTTACTCGTCATCATAACAACGTCCCCAAACCTATATTTTTTTCTACACTTTCACAACACATTCAACTTCTTCATACACAACAATCATTCATCAACTTCAACACCCCACACTTGTCTTTCACACACTCAACACACTAGCATGCTCCTAATTCCCAAATGAGTAAAAAAAGGTAAAAATTTTCATTTCAAGTGAGGTGCTTCAAACAACATGACCAGGATGAGAGGAAGAGAGAAATGAATTGCCTTAATCATTCCTAGATGATGTGTAAAAACTATTATGCAATTTCGACCATCAATTCTCAATCCAACCTAGACAAAAATCATCATCACAGTCCACATATGGAATCCAAGAAAAGTATTCAAGTCCACATATGCATAAATTCATTCATCACACAAGGCCATCCATAGACAATCCACTAATCAAAATCATCATAAGGTTCATATCCAATCCTAGAAGCACAAAAATTTTAAAATATTTCGATATTTTTTTGAATTTTGATATATGTATATACAATGCAAAATATGAAAAAAGAAACGTGTGACAATAAGATGAAACTATCCTTGATGCGATCATGCAAAGAATCATGAAAACCCTACTCCATGTAATAGCCGGTTTCTAGCTGTCACCGCCCTAGAGGCAGCTGTGCCTGTCACCGCCCCGGTGACAGTGGCCGCCCCTACAGCAAGCCGCGGTCACGGTGGGGTCGAGCCTCAAGTGCGGTGGACCCCCGTATTGCGCTGAACTGTTTTTAACCCGTTTTTATTTCTTTCCTAAGATAGAAGATCCTATATTCTATCTTATGGCCCGGCTTTCCTTAGATCTTGTAACCCTAAAACGTCTTTCCTTATACTTCTAACCATTCCCTATAAATTCCCACCTTCTCTTCCTTTTCCCGTTTCTTGCATACATTTTTTCTTCAACCTCGAGCAAGCTGCAAGGGTGAGAGAGCATGACATAACCAAGACAAAATTTCGGACCAGATACATCCACTATGAACAACATCTTCATCGACTTCCTAGGCCAGTTCATTGTGGTCTTCATCGATGATATTTTGGTATATTCTCGTAGTAGAGAGGAGCATGCAAGACACTTAAGGATCGTACTATAAGTCCTGCAGGATAGAGAGCTTCACGCCAAGCTCTCTTAGTGCGAGTCTTGGATGTATGAGGTGACCTTCCTTGGTCACATCATTTTTGCCAAAGGGGTCAAGGTATATCCGGAAAAGATCGAGTCAATAGCATCTTGACCGCCTCCTAGGAACGTTAAGGAGGTACGCAACTTCCTATGATTGGTGGGATACTACCGTCTTTTTGTGGAGGCCTCTTCAGTTATCGCCCGACCACTCACTTCCTTGCTGAGGAAGTCTACGAGATTCGTGTTGTCCGTGTCGTGCCTGTAGAGCTTCGAGAAGCTGAAGAGGAGGTTGACCTCCGCTCCGATCTTAGCTCATCCAGAGGGCATTGAGGACTTCATGGTTTATAGTGACGCATCCAAGCTCGGCTGGGGATGTGTTCTGATTTAGAGGGGTAAGGTTATAGCATACGCGTCGAGACAACTGAAGACGTATGAGAAGAACTACCCTACCCACGATCTCGAGTTAGCTACTATTGTTCACGCTTTGAAGATCTGGAGGCATTATCTGTACGGAGCTACGTGTCAGATATTCACAAACCATAAGAGTCTGAAGTACATATTCACTCAGCGGGAGTTGAATAACCACCAAAGGAGATGGTTGAAGTTGATCAAGGACTTCGATTTGGAGATCTTATACCACCAGGGGAAGACGAATGTGGTAATTGATGCCCTCAGTAGGAATACTCACCGGGAGATGGCGATCGCTCGGCTGACAACTCAGCCTCAATTACAACAAGACTTGGCATGGCTAGAGATGGATATCCACTTCCCGGATTCCGACAACCACTTTCCACCTTGGAGATATTACCGGATCTATTGGCCAACATCCGACAAAAGCAGGAGAGTTGCCCAGCTTTGACACAGATCCGAGACAAGATGTCTCGAGGAGAGGCACCACAATTTGCAGTCGGTGTCGATGGAATTTTGAGACGCTAGGAGCGCGTATGTGTGCCTTCAGATCGAGAGTTGAGACAACGAATCTTACAAGATGCTCACTCTACACCTTACTCAGTGCATCAAAGTGCGAGTAAGATGTATCAGGACATAAGAAGCTCTTTTTGGTGGGAAGATCTGAAGCCAGATGTGACGAGATATGTAGCTCAGTGTACGACCTGTCAGTAGGTCAAGATCAAGCATCACGGACCAGGAGGATAGCTACACCCACTTTCCGTTCCTCAGTGGAAATGGGAGGACATCTCGATGGATTTTGTTACCGGTTTGAGACCGATTCGAGGCTTTACTGCCATCTGGGTTGTAGTAGATCGACTGACGAAGACCGTACATTTCATTCCTATCAAGGAGAAGTGGCCGGTAAGTCGATTAGTAGAGAATTTCACTAGACAGATAGTGAGACTTCATGGAGTACCTAGGACTATAGTCTCTAACAGAGACGAACGGTTCACCTTTAGATTTTGGCAGCAAGTGCATGCCGCCCTAGGTACGAGTCTGCAGTTCACGATTGCTTATCATCCTCAGATCGATGGTTAGTTAGAGCGGACCATCCAAACTCTGGAGGATATGTTGAGAGCTTGCATGTTAGAATGGGGACAGATGTGGCCAAATCACCTTCCCCTGGTAGAGTTTTTGTACAACGACAGTTGACATGCTTCAGTCAAGATGGCTCCTTATAAGGCCTTATACGGATAGAGATTCCATACCCCGCTATATTGGGACGAGCCGAGTAGTGCTAATGGAGTAGCACCTTAGTAGATACAGGATGATATGACTCGAGTAGTGATGATCCGAGAGAGGATGCTAGAAACACAGAGTCGCCAGAACTCTTATGCAGATAAGAGGCGCAAACCTCTAGAGTTCAGAGCTGGAGCTCAAGTATGGTTGAGGGTATCCCCGATAAGAGGTGTTAGACGTTTCGGCGTCAAGGGGAAGCTGAGTCCTAGATATGTCCGAGCTTTCGAGATTCTTGAGCGAGTTAGTGAGGCAGCATATAGACTTGTTTTGCCACCGAGACTAGAGGGTGTTCACCCTCTTCCATGTGTCTTAGTTACGGGAGTACGTACCAGACCCGAGACACGTCAACAGCCATGAAAATCTAGTGGTTGAGCCAGACCACACGTTCGTTGAGCATCCGATAGCTGTCTTAGAGCATAGTACGAGACGCTTGCGGTTGAAGGATATACCGATGATGAAGATTCAGTGGTCGATGCAAGGAGCTGATGAGGCAACTTGGGAGACAGAGGATAGTATCTAGAGGAATTATCCAGAGTTTTATGTTGAGTTGGATGCACTTATAACGTAGACGTTCGAGTTTAGGTTTTCTTTGTTGAGTTGTGTACGCTTTTGTGACGTTTTGAGCTATGTGCCCCGAGTGGGAATATATGAGTTGAGTTCAGTGTTTCTACTTCACCCTCGTGGTTGTATGATCTTGTGGTTCGTTGCAAGTTTCGGGACGAAACTTCTTTTTTGGGGATCTGATGTAACGACCGGTTTGTGGGTGTCACCGCCCCTGCGGCAAGCGGCGGGATCGAGCCGCGGGTGCGGTGGACCCCAGTCGCTGATCTGTTTTATTATCCCGTTTTTATTTCTTTCCTAAGATAGAAGATCTGATCTTCTATCTTATGGGCCGACTTTCCTTTGATCTTGTAACCCTAAAATGTCTTTCCTTATCATTCCAACCGTTCCCTATAAATTCCCGCCTTCTCTTCCGATTCTCGTTTCTTGCATATATTTTTTCCTAAACCTCGAGCAAAGCTGCAACCTTCTTCCTTGTGAATCCTGTTGAACGATTAAGTCTTCATTTATTTGATTCTTCTTCTTCTTCTTCTTCTTCTTCTTCTTCAAGAATCAAGATCGAGTCTTGATTCTTGTTGGCCTTCCGTTGTTGATACGTTGATGTACTCAAGATCCCTTGGTTAAGTATTGAAGAGTGTGGAATAAAGAATCGACCTTTGGATCCCCTGATGTGTGTTGCTGTCAAAGAGGAGCCCCGACTCCACCTTTTACGCCGAAACCACGCCGGCGCCTGCACAGAGCCGCCCCCGCACCTCTGTCCATCAGCCCTTGCGGTTTTCCTACAATAGCTCCCGTCTTTGGTGAGCTGCTTCCTTCCTTGTTTCCTTCGTTCCTTCCTTGAGTGGTGTTGGTTGTTGTTGACCCTTGGAGATCTGTAAGACTAGGGTTTGTGACCCTAGCTTGTTGAGATCTCTTAGAGATCATGGAGACTAGAAGTTGTAAAGTTCTAGCAATCGTTTCGTTCCTGATGCGTTATCCCTTGTTTGAGCAAACATTCTTTCATTTCCTTCGGGAAGCTGAGTTCTTAATGACCTTTGTGTTTACCTTCGAGTGAGCTAAGTCCCTTGGACTTAATTATCTGTGTTTCGTATATTAGTTTGAGTGTATTGGCTTGTTTTATTTATTGTTATTGCTATAACAGATAACTAGACCAGAATTGACCTTTATAACATTAATTGGCCCAAGTGTATGATAACCAGGCGGTGACCACTTGTCTAGTTCTAGAGGAGACTAGAAGTTTCTCTTGCAACCCAAGCCCACAAGTAACGGATAGTACTAATCTATTCCTTTTGGCAGACAAAAGCGGAGGCGAGTTTCGGGAGTTTCTCGTGTGACAAAAGAAGTTGAATTAGTAATGGAGAACTTACTGAAAGATAATAACCGGTTGAGTGCGAGCATGCTATATGGTTATATTACCTTATGTGGGCCTTTACTATCTTTTTGATATCTAGAATGTTAGCTAACGGTTTATACCGATGTTGTAGATGTCCCACAGGTTAGAGATGTTGCTGAGTGATCCGGATGGTGTGGTCATCCGGGGTTCCCGTACATTATAGGACAAGATTGGGTTTATATTTCGGTTGTTGTTCTTTTTCTTTTGTTTTGAACTCGGCTGCGAGTTTTTGACGCTTCCCTTTGTTTTACCTTTGGTTTTATAACAATTTTGTTTTTCATTTATTTGTGCCTTGTTGTAAGATCCGATGTTCTTGTTGCTACTCTGAGGATCGGGACCGATTGTGAGATCCTAGCCCGTAACACTTCGAGTTCTCAAAACTTGGGGTTTTACACCCCATACTTAAAACCACATTGTCCCAAATGTGAGAGTCAAACAAAGAGTGAAAGAGGTCCTCACAAGGCAAAGTGTCGGAATATCGGTATTCCCTTTCACTGAAGTTTAATGGTGGTGGATGGAGATGAAAGTACAAATTGCATCTTGAAGTATGGGCACACTCCTAGGGGGTCCAGTAGAAAGATTTTGAGCCATCATCAAATCTGGACCGATGTATCGATCAAGCTCACCACCTGCAGCAAATTCTCGGATGGCACACAAGCCATCTCGGTCGAGATCACTTCACACTCTTCCTTTACCTTAGTGTTCGGATATTGCACTTCACTCCAATGAACTCATGAGGTGCACACATGAACTCCAACAATATCAACACTCTTCACAACACCTATACCCTATCATCAAAACCAAAAGAAAACACACACAAAAGCAAAAACAAAAACATGCAAAACAAAAAGGGAAAGATATGTACCCTTGGGTTGCCTCCAAAGAAGCGCTTGTTTAAGGTCTTTAACAAGACCAAATACCGGAGCGTCTTACTCGAGGTGAATCCGGGAAATCACATCAACTGGAGCTTCCCGGATGTACTTCTTCAATTGGTGCCCATTCACCTTAAAATTACCACAATGCTCCCCTCCAATCTGTACTGCTCTGTGAGGAAAGATCTTCCTCACCACACATGGTTCAGTCCATCTCCAATTAAGCTTTCCGGGAAAGAACCGCAACCTTGAATTGAAGAAAATGACCAAGTCTCGTTTGATAACTCCACCTTGATTATCAATTGTTTTACTTAAATGATGGAAGACTTAATATATAAATGTGGTTTTATAAACTAACAAATATCAATTATATTTCTAGATTACATGTCTTGGTTTGTTTGTTAAATGTGTGTAGGTCTTGAAAAACATTACAAGGGAAGGACTCGGCTAAGGGATTAGTTGCAATAAATACACATCTACAACAACCAAAAGAGAGAATCTAGGAGAAGATCTACAACGGCAAAGAAGATCTTGGTTGATTTGAAGATAAGAAGATTTCCAACAACCTTTTTAAGTGAGAAGATCTCGACTGGATTGAGGATCCTCAACGGTCTTTCAAGTGATAAGATCTCGGCTGGATTGAGGATTCTCAACGGCTTGAAGAGAAGATAAGAGAAGACCTTCAAAAGTCTTAGCAAGAAGATACGGTGAAGAAGATCTACAACGACTATCAAGAGAAGATCTAGGGCTTGAGTTTGAAGATCCTGCAACGGCTACTTCAACAAAGATCTCATTCAACCAAGCAACATTTTTCAATCGAGAAACAGAAACGTTACAATGGCTATGAGACAACGGCTAAAACGACTATAAATGAAGCTGGCGTTTGAAGAAGACCAACAAGAGCTTATACAGATAATAAACCAAGTCTTCAAGCAATCGTACATCTTCATCGTTCCAAATTTTTTTTCCTCTTTAAGCCTATATTAGAGTGAAGATAAACACAAGAGCTCCATTGGCATATCTAGAGAGTGTTATACTCGAGTGTGTTACTCTACGAAGTAACTAGGCTATTATTGCTAGAATAGAGTTGACTAGATCGTAGCACTGAAGCTACATTTAGAGAAGAAGGGAAGTTCTTATAGGTTGTATCTAGGACTCACCAAAAATCAAAGAATAGATAGTTAGAATCCTAGGGTCGGAAACCCTAGGCGGAGAGTAGGCTATTAGGGTCGAGCTTCGTAATCATATTGTTGCGTCGATCTTTTATATTCCGCACATTCTATCGCTTATATTGTGACTAATAATCTTTTGCAGGTTTAGAGGTCAAGGCCTTGAAATCCACTTCAAAGCCTTGAGAAACAGTTTTGTCACTAAGCGCACAGATCGACTTCAAGGCCTTGAGATTAGTTTTAATGCCTTGATATACGATATTGTGGAAAGTTCCCATACTCTATTCAACCCCCCTTTCTAGAGTATTTATATTTTAATTATTCACTTATTCGGTTCTTAAATTGATATTAGAGCTAGACTCACGTATATTGGTTTAACCTTCAGTAAGACTAATCATGAACTCGATCTGTAGGTGATGGAGGATTCGCTCAAGGAAGATCCACATCTCGACCACCCCTCTTCCGCGGTAACAACTTTGACCATTGAAGAGCATTAATGCAAATGTTTATTATTGATCAGGACATGGAACTATGGAGCATCATTCAAACTGGCTCTAAATTCCCAACCACCACGGTTGAAGGAGTTTAAGTCGAAAAGAAGAAAGTTGAGCTCACTCAAACGGACTTGGATAGTGTATCAAAGAATTACAAGGCCATGAACTTGCTCTATTGGGGGTTGGATGCAAATGAATTCAACCGTGTCTCATCATGCAAGATTGCAAAGAAAATATGGGACAAATTAATAGTTACGTACGAAGGAACAAGTCAAGTCAAGGAGACAAAGATAAGCATCTTCCTCAGGCAATATGAGTTATTGAAGATGAACTCCAACAAGACGGTCAAAGAGATGTTCACATGATTCACTGAGATTGTGAACAATCTTGATTCACTTGGAAAGGTCTTCACAAATGAAGAAAAACTAAGGAAAGTACTAAGAAGCTTGCCTAAAGCTAAGTGGGGACCAAAAGTGACTACCGACGAAGAAGCTCAGAATCTCACAACATTACCTCTCGATAACCTTCTTGGAAAGCTAATCACCCATGAAATGGTTCTTGGTGAAGAAGATGGAGAGCTACCATAAAACACAAAGAATCTTGCCTTAAGATCCAAGAAGGATAACATTCCATCGGAAGATGAAGAGAGTGATGATGTAGAGGAATATCCATTCGAATTGATTTCAAGAGGTCTTGCAAGAATTCTTCAAATGAAGAAGCAATTTGCAAATAACAAAGAATATACACGATCATCAGGACCTAGAGGTAAGTTTTCTAACCCTAATAAGAAAACTAAAGTGTTGACTTGTTTTGAATGTGGTGAAACAGATCATCTTGTAAAAGATTGTCCATAAAAGAAGAGGAAAAACTTTAGGAAGAATGTGCGAAAGAAGAAGACTATGGTAGCATCGTGGAGTGACTCAGATTCAATAAATGAGTCAGAAGACGAGAATGATCAAGCAAACTTGTGCTTAATGGCCGATCAAGAAGAGGATCCAAACCTCTATGTTGATGGTGTGGATATCACCAAGGTTAAGGAGCATAAATGGATTTAGATAGGTGTTTATCAAGACACATGAGTAGAAAATGCTCATTCTTTTCAGATTGAAAGAAGCAATCATCTAGAACAATTACTCTTGGTGATAAAGGGAAGTGTAACATTATTGGCATTGGTAAAATCGGTTATAATTCATCAAATTTTATTGATGATGTTTATCTTGTTGACGGCTTAAAATATAATCTACTTAGCATCTCTTAAATATGTGACAAAGGAAACAAAGTGATCTTTGATTCGGATAAATGTGAGGTTCAAGATAATTTATCGGGTGATTTCGTGCTTACAACTCCTAGATGCTACAATGTATATGCAATGAGCACTAACCAAGTTTTAGGAACAAGATTAACGTTTCTCAAGGCCTTGACTGATGATCCAAGGCTTTGGCATAGACGACTTGGTCATGTAAGCATGCATACGATGAAGAAACTTCTTTCCAAGGATTTGGTATGTGGTTTACCAAACCTAAACTTCAAGATTGATGAACTATGTAAGGCATGTACACAAGGTAAACAAACAAGAGGTTCATTCAAACCAAATAAGTTTGTAAGTTCTTCTCGACCCATTGAACTTTTACATATGAATTTATATGGTCCAATGCGTGTCATATCTCCCAAGGGAAAATAGTACATCCTTGTCATCGTGGATGATTTTTCTCGTTTTACGTAGATCTCATTCTTACGGGAAAAATATGAAGCTTTGTATGAGTTTTCAAAACTTTGTAACGAGTTGCAAACTTTGAAAAACCTACCTATCGTTTCCATTCGAAGTGATCATGGTAGAGAATTTAACCAACTTAATTTCATTTGTTTTGTGCAAAATATGGTATTTAACACAACTTTTCAGCTCCTATAACACCTCAACAAAACGGGATTGTGGAACGTAAGAACCGCACCTTGGAGTTCATGTCTAGGACTATGCTTTTAGAAAATAGTTTTCCAAAAAGGTTTTAGGCTGAAGTTGTTAACACGGCTAATTACATCCGGACTATGCTTTTGAAAAAGACTCCTTACGAACTCTTTAAAGGACAAAAACCTAATATTTCCTATTTCAAACCTTGTGGATGTACGTGCTTTGCCCATAATAATGGCAAAGACAACCTTGCAAATTTTGATGCACGTAGTGATGAAGCTATCTTTATTGGATACACTTCAAATAGTAAAGCTTATCGTGTTTACAATAAATGTACAAAGATTGTTGAGGAAAGTATACATGTTATTTTTGATGAAAACAATGATGGTACTTTGAGCGATAGCTTTACAAATCTGAATCATACTCAACATGGAGATCAAAATTTTGATGGAGAAGAAGATCCTAAGGCTCAAGAAAAGAACATGCAAGAACAAATTCAAGATACCGGAGAACAACCTCAAGACCTTGAAACAACAAACAACAATGTTGTTGAAAGTCATTTTCAAGGCCTTGAAACCCAACTTTAAGGCCTTGACATTGGATCCAAGGGCACTACTCCAACGGTACCTGAATCAAGCCAAACAACTGAGTTTCAAACATCATAATCTGTTCCACTCTTCAAAAGAAGAAAGTTCCAACACTCTTCATATCATCCAAAAGAGAACGTGATCTCAGATCCAAAAGTAGGTGTGCAAACCCAATCTAGGGTAAACAATTTGTGTGCTTTTTCTGCATTTGTGTCTCTTGTAGAACCCATGAACTACATTTAAGCACTTCAAGAACCTGATTGGATCATGACCATGAAAAATGAGCTAAATGAATTCGAGGGAAAAAAAGTCAAGACTCTCACGTCTAGACCTAAGAAACAATCCGTCATAGGAACAAAATGGGTCTTTCGAAACAAGTTGGATGAAAATGGTAAAGTCATTCGAAACAAAGCACGACTTATTGCTCAAGGCTATAGCCAAGAAGAAGCAACTGATTATGAGGAGACTTTTACTCCAGTTGCTAGGTTAGAAGCCATACGTATGCTACTTGCATTTGCATCCTTCATGAACATAAACCTTTTTCAAATGGATGTTAAGTGTGCTTTTCTAAATGGCTTATTCGAAGAAGAAGTCTACGTTGCTCAACCTCCTGGTTTTGAATATAATGATTTTCCGGATCATGTTTTTAATTTGGACAAAGCCCTTTAGGGTCTTAAACAAACTCCTCGATCTTGGTATGAAAGATTGTCCAAGTATCTTCTTGAAAATGATTTCAAAAGAGGTTTCATTGACAATACTTTGTTTGTCAAAACCAGAGGCAACAATTTATTAGTAGTACAAATCTATGCTGATGATATATTATTTGGTGCTACTAACGATTTTCTATGCAAGTAATTTTTCAAATGTTATGTTTAGAGAATTCTAGATGAGCTTGATGGGAGAGTTGAATTTCTTTCTTGGCCTTCAAGATACTCAAGCTAAGAAAGGAATCTTTCTTAACCAAAGCAAGCATACCAAGGATTTGCTCAAGAAATATAAAAGGGATCATTCCAAGGTAGAAAAACCTCCTATGAGTTCTACTCTTTCATAAGATCAAGACAAGGATGGTAAGAGTGTCGTACAAAAGGAGTATCGAGGTATGATCGTTTCTTTGTTATATTTAACCACTAGTCACCCTGACATTATGTTTAGTGTGTACATGTGTGAGAGATTTCAAGATGATCCCAAAGAGTCACACTTGATAGTGGTTAAAAGTATATTTCGGTATCTCAATGACACTAAGGATTTAGGGTTTTGGTATCCACGCGAAAACTCATTTCACTTCGTCGGTTATTCAGATGCAAACTTTACAAGCTATAAGGTTGATAGAAAGAGAAATTTTGGATGTTTCCAATTCTTAAGGTAATCCCTAATCAGTTGACACTCCAAGAAGCAAAATTTTGTCGCCCTATCCCCAGTTGAAGCCGAATACATAGCTGGTGGAGCCTGTTGTTCACAAATCCTATGGATAGCTCAACAACTTCGTGATCTTGGTTTTGATCTCAAAGGTATACCTACTAAATGTGATAATATTAGTGTTATTTCGATTACTAAAAATCATGTGCAACATTCAAGAACAAAACATATCGACGTAAGACATCACTTCATATGTGATCATGTTGAAAACGGTGACGTATCGATATCTTTTATTTTGACTAACTTGTAGCTCGCATATATATTCACTAAGCCTCTACATGAAGATCGATTCCATTTTTATTAGATTGGAGCTTGGTATGTTGAACAAGGAAGCATTATCTTAGGGGGAGTAAATCGTTTTATTTTCTCCTTATAATGCAGTCCACTTTTCCATTTCAAGGCTTGAAATGCAATACAAGATCTTGAAACGGATTTCAAGGACTACAGTGATAACCACGGATCGGATTTATGGTTTTCATCTTTTTATATGATTGATCATTAAATCATTTTAAAGAAGAAATTTTAAAATGATTTCAAAAAAATTTCGCCAAGATTTTGTTTTCAAAATTCAAAATTTTATTTTGAAAATTGGTTGTGATTTATTAGGAAAGCATTCAAATCAATTTCGGTTATCAAGACCTTTAAAAGCTATCTTCCCTTCCACTTATCTCTTTTCCTTCATCGCATAACAATACCCACTTGTGCTTTACTCTTTGAAATTTCAAAAACTCTCTCTCTCACAATCTCTCATCCATGGATCCCAATAAATAAATCCGTCTTGCTTCCTCTCACAAAGAAGTTTTATCTCACATCTCCTCAGCATCCACAAAGCCACATTCTCACACGATGTTGAAATATTGACTCACACCGCGTTGCCAACAACCTGGTTTCGAAATTTCAAAGCCACAAGAACATGGTTGGATGGATTCCATAATCGACCACTTTGCATGTGTGATTCGGTCGATATGGAGTTCTTGTAGACGGTTCAGCTACCATGCATCTCTTTGCTCAAAAACTGCTTGGTCTTAAAGGTTCTGAACCTTGGAGAACTTGCCTTCACCATACTCACCAGGCTGTTCTATGTCAACCTCTCAGCCAAAAAGGATAGGGGAACCCTAACCCTTGAAACAATAGTATAAGGTGCGCCCATAACTCTCATACCAACGGTTTTATGCGATTTCTTAGGGCTTTCCTCCACTACCTCCTTCCAAGATCCATCTAGATTTGAAAGCATTCGGCTGGCCAAGGAAAAATTTTTGATTCCTAACTCCAACTCTCGCCATCTCACTCACACCTCCCTAACCCTAGAAGCCAAAAATTATTTTTACTGTGCTGGTTATATGTGTGATTCCCCGAGCCAATTTGAGGGAGCTGTTGACAAATCAAACTCTAGAGTTGATCTATTAGATTTTGTCTGGTTTGGATGTCTACCTGCCCAACGTTAATTTAAACCACATGGTTCATACCATTAACTCCACCAAAGCCATACCTTTGCCCTATGGAAATCTACTCCCTAAAATATTTTCTCATTTTTCCATTGACACCTCTACTGAGGACCAACATGTGTCAATTGGAAAAAATTGATGAATGTCTGGAATGGTTAGGGTTTGAGAAGACTCTTGTTGGAGAGTGGAAACTGAAAGAGAAGGCTGTAGTTGTGACATCTTCTTCAAAATCTCCTTTAGTATGTGAGACAAGATTGGATGGCCTGGAGTTGTAATTGAGCACATTGAACAGGGAAATGGCTGATTTTCAGTTGGATATGCTGAGCAAGATAGACGCCAGCCATGAGGTTTTATCTATAATGCAGGTGAAGATCAACCTGATGTTTCTCTTGAATGCCCTAACCTTAACTACCACTGGAAAAATCATGTCGTTGATTGAAGATGCATCTCAGCATGCTCAGGAGAAGGCTGTAAATATTTTACTACTGTCAACGCATTGTGCAGAACAAACCAACCCTTTACCCGACCCATGTCGAACCTACTATTTTAACAACTGAAGAATATGCTTTGGTAAAGGAGTACCGGAATGAAGAAAGGAAATAGCGCCTAGAGGCAGAGGTCAGGGAAAGAAGCAAGGGTACAACTCATTCCAACTGGAGGAGAAAGTTCTACGAGGACTAGATTTCAAAGCCTTGAAATCGATTTCAAGGCCTTGAAACTAGATGTCAAGGCCTTGACATGCACTTCAAATTTTCCTCGGTTTTAATTTCAAGGCCTTGAACTACGTTTGTGAGATGTTTTTAAAACTTTGTTTTTTAATTGTGGATCTGTAATATTTTAACTCCCGTACTTAATTATTTTTCTCCCTTGTTGAAAGACAAAGGGGGAGAAATTATATGTGATGTTGATCGGACATTATTGCATTCTGAATTTTCAAAATATTTATTGCATTCATTATCTAACATTGAATGCATGTACGATATTTGTTTTGTCTTCCATCAAGGGGGAGATTGATAACTCCACCTTGATTATGAATTGTTTTATTTAAATGATGGATGACTTAACTTATAAATGCGGTTTTATAAACTAATAAATATCGATTATATTTCTAGATTGCATGTCTTGGTTTGTTTGTTAAAATGTGTGTAGGCCTTGAAAAGCATTACAAGGGAAGGGCTCGGCTAAGGGATTCGTTACAACACACGCGCATCTACAACAACCAAAAGAGAGAATCTAGGAGAAGATCTTCAAAGGCCAACTAACCCAACAAGAAGATCTACAACTGCAAAGAAGATCTTGTTTCAAGTGAAGATAAGAAGATTTCCAACGGCCTTTTTAAGTGAGAAGGTCTCGGTTGAATTGAAGATCCTCAACGATCTTTCAAGTGAGAAGATCTCGGCTGGATTGAAGATTCTCAACGGCTTGAAGAGAAGATAAGAGAAGATCTTCAAAAGTCTTAACCAGAAGATACGGTGAAGATCATCTACAACGACTATCAAGAGAAGATCTAGGGCTTGAGTTTGAAGATCTTGCAACGGCTACTTCACAACAAAGATCTCGTTCAACAAAGAAACATTTTTCAATGGAGAAATAGAAACGTTACAACGGCTATAGGACAACGGCTAAAAGAAGATCTGTAACACCCCGAATCCGCGGGATATCGGAATGCTACGGGCGAGACCACACAATGGGTCCTGACCCTTACCCTGACAACAATCTCGCCGGACCTTTCCAACATGGCACAAATAAAGGCTTAAAACTCGAAAACGTTTTAATGTATGCAAGACGAAAAAGGGGTAAAGAGTACAACTTGGAAACTCAGCCGAGTCCTCAAAACAACATAAACTCCACAAGACATAAACCGAAAACGTATCACAACCACAATCCCAACAAAAGAGTAACATAACAAACGTAATAACCCCAAAAACGCCCCCGTCCTACAATGTACGGCGACCCTCGGCTCTCCACTCCTCCACCTCACTCGGCGGTATCCCTAACCTGCGGGGCATCTACAACAAGCGGTTTAAAACCGTTAGCTACATTCAAAGCATTAAAGACATGGTGAAGGCACAACCACAAACATATATATATACACATCACATAAACATGCTCTACAAACAATCCGGTTATTATCTTTATTTATTAGGTCATATCCTGTTCTAGTTCAACTTCTTTTGTGACACGAGAATCTCCCGAAACTCACCTCGGTCCCTTCTTCCGGCAATGGAACGGTCGGATGCCTCCGACCGTCTAACCAGCACGGGCCAGTCGCCGAGAACCTCCTAGCTCTTGCGGGAGCTAGGCAGTGATGTCACCGCCCGTTATCATACACTTGGGCCAAAATAACATAAAGGTAGGTAATCCTATTATCCGGTTTATAAGTTATAACAAAACGATAAACACACACCACCAAACACACAATGAATCTAATACGACGAATATGGCTAAGTAAGTCCGGAGACTTACCTCGTCTCTCAACTCACAACACTCTAGCTTCCTTAATGAGGAAGCACACAACCTGCTCATACACGAAAGTACTCATCAACACAAGTCCACACTAATGAAGTCATAGACTTCATTCTAAAGATCTAAGCAAGATTCCACCACTCTCGAACTAGGAAAGTATCCTAGGGTCCAAGGTACACAAGACACTAACCACTACTAAAGAAAGCTCACAACAACCTATACAACCTAAGAACAAGATCAACAACAACATCCTAGGAGAAGCAACTAGTTTAGGAAGGCCAACATGCTCACACTCAAGATCAACATTCAAACCAAGCCATAAGGGCTCCAAGGCTAGCAACCACTAGATGGCATTCTCATAAACCCTAGGTCCATCCTAAGCATGCTTCTTACTATAAACATCAAGGATCTAAGGAAGGAACGAAAGGAAAGGGAGGGAGGAACCTACTGGTGAAGAAAACGCAGCCGCGGAAGCAAGCTGACGCTCCGGCGGAAAACCAGTAGCCGCCCCTGCGCCCCTGGGAGCCGCCCCTGCGGTGGTTCAGGCCGCCCCTGCGGTGGTCCAGGCCGCCCCTGCGGTGGCCTCAGTCCGCCCCTGCGCCTCTGGCAATCCGCCCCCGCGGTCGAACAACAAAAGGTTCGTCTTCTTCGTTTCTTCGACTGGTTCTTTGCTCCTATCGTCTCCTTCTCTTGTTGGGCGTCCTCCAAACCTTCACCACAGGTCTTAGCCTCCTCAACTTGACCTAAAAGAGCTAGGGAAAGGTACATGCAAAGGCTTTACAAGATATCTCTTCAAAGCTTCCTCCATAGCCATGGAGGTGAAGAGAAAGGAAAGAAGGGAGTACAAGCAGTAAGAGGAAGAGGAGATAGAATCACTTACCACTATAGATCCGGAAAGCTCAAGCTGCAGCTCCACACAACACTCCTCCAAGGTGTGAGAGAAGAGAAGTCCAAAGGAAGAAGAAAGGGCTGTGGAAGGAAAAGAGCGTAAAAGAGGAGAAGGAAAAGAAAGAAGGGAAGAAAAGGGCTGACAAGGGGGTGGGATATCCCAAGGGTCAGCCTCCTTGTCCCCTCACCCCACTTCCCAAGGTCGGAAAGTAGAACGGGAATCTCTCTTCTCGTGTTAAAAACTTGTACTCGGCAATGTGCCTGCGGGAAATAAGCCGCCGACGCGGGAAAGATTGAAAACACCTCAACTTCCGGAAATAAAATTTCCGGATGTTACAAGATCTCCATAGATGACTATAAATGAAGATGGTGTTTGAAGAAGAACAACAAGAGCTTATATGGATAATAAACCAAGTCTTCAAGTGATCATACATCTTCAAAAGATTTTCTTCCTCTTTAAGCCTATATTAGTTTACTCCCTTAGAGTGAAGAAAAACACAAGAGATCCATTGGCATATCTAGAGAGTGTTATACTCGAGTGTGTTACTCTGCGAAGTAACTAGGCTATTATTGCTAGAATAGAGTTGACTAGATTGTAACATTGAGGCTACATTGAGAGAAGAAGGGAAGTTCTTTAGGTTATATCTAGGACTCACAAAAAGAAAATAATAGATAGTTAGAATCCTAGGGTTAGAAACCCTAGGTGGAGAGTAGACTGTTAGGGCTGAACTTCGTAAACTTATCGTCGCGTCGATCTTTTATTTTCCACACATTCTATCGCTTATATTGTGATTAAAAATCATTTGCAGGTTTCGAAGTCAAGCCCTTGAAATTCACTTCAAAGCCTTGAGAAATAGTTTTGTCACTAAGCATACAGATCGACTTCAAGGCCTTGAGATTAGTTACAATGCCTTGATATACAATATTGCGAAAAGTTCCCATACTCTATTCAACCCCCCTTATGGAGTATCTATATCCTTAATATTCACCTATTCGGATCTTAATCCTTCACTCAACTCCTTCGGGATGAGGCGCTTGTCATGCCAACGCTTTGTTCTTTCCTTGTAAACTCGGGCATTCTCGTAAGCATCTAGACGGAGCTCCTCTCATGCATTTATGTCAAGCAAACCTCTTCTCACCGGCGCCCTTGATGTCAATGTTTAGCCATGTAAAAGCCCAATAAGCTCTATGCTCCATTTTTACCGGGAGGTGGCAAGACTTGCCATAAACCAACTTGTAAGGTGTGGTGTCAATTGGTGTCTTAAAGACGGTCCTATATGCCCATAAGGCATCATCGAGCCTCATGGCTCAATCCTTTCTCGTCTTTGAAACCATCTTCTCTAATATCCCCTTGATCTCCCGGTTGGAGATCTCAACTTGCTTACTAGTTTGGGGGTGATAAGGTGTGGCCACCTTGTGAGTCACCCCATGCTTAGCCAACAAAGCCTCAAATTTTCTACCGGTGAAGTGCTTCCCTCCATCACTTATAATAACTCTCGGTGTTCTAAATCTTGGGAATCACTCAATTAAAGAACCGCACCACTACCTTGGCATCATTTGTGGGAGGGGCGATTGTTTCCACCCACCTTGATACATAATCCACCGCCAAGAGGATGTAGAGGTTGCCACATGAAGAGGGGAATGGCCCCATGAAGTCCATGCCCCAAACGTCGAAAATCTCAACCTCTTGAATATTGTTAAATGGTATCTCGTTTCTCCTTAAAATGTTGCCCGTCCTTAGATAAGCATCACACGCCATAACAAAATTCAGCACATCACAAAACAAGTTAGGCCAATAAAATCCCGATTGTAATACCTTGGCACACGTTTTGTGTGAGCTAGCGTGTCCTCCATATGGTAAAGAGTGGCAATGTCGGATCACGCTCACCATCTCATCTTCCGGGATACGTCTCTAGAATACTCCATCCGTTCCTCTCTTGAACAAGAGAGGCTCACTCCAAAAATAGTGCCTCACGTTCTTGAAGAATCTTTTTCTTTGAGCAAAGGACAAACCGGGAGGCACCTCTTCACAAACTAAGTAGTTGACGATTTCGGCAAACCAAGGCTTTCGTCCTCTAGACACATGAAATAGACACTCCTCCATCACTTGCAATTGTTCATCCCGGAATGAGTCGTCAATCGGGATCTCGTCTTTCTCTATCTCCGATGGAGGGAGCCTACAAAGGTGGTCCGCTACACAGATTTCGAACCCCTTCTTGTCACGAATATCCAAGTCGAATTATTGGAGGACAAGGATCCACCGAATTAGGCGAGGCTTGGCATCATTCTTTCTGAGGAGATAACGGATCGCATCATGATCCGTATACACAATCACCTTTGCTCCCACTAGATATGAGTAGAACTTCTCGAAGGCATATACCACTGCTAGCAACTCCTTCTCGGTGGTGGCATAGTTGAGTTGGGCCTCATCTAGCGTCTTGCTAGAGTAGTAGATGGCATATGTAAGCCCATCCTTCCTTTGGCCTAGCACGGCCCCAACAGCCACGTCACTCGCATCACACATCACCTCAAACGGTAAGCTCCAATCCGGAGTTTGCAGAATCGGGGTGGTGATCAAAGCATTCTTCAACCTACATAAAGCTTTAAGGCAATCCTTCAAGAAAGCAAACTCTCCTAATTAAACACAAGGTTAGTTTCCACACATCTCTTCAACACCAAAGACAAGTTAGCTAAACAATTTTCAAATGAAGATCCATAAACCGAGAAATCATCCATAAACACTTCCATTTTATCCTCAATATATTAAGAAAAGATAGCCATCATACACCTTTGAAAATTCGCGAGTGCATTACACAACCTAAATGGCATCCTCCTATATGAAAATGTTCCTCATGGGGAAGTGAATGTATTTTTTCTTGGTCATCCGGGTAAATAGGAATTTGGAAAATCCGCTATAACCGTCAAGGTAACAAAAGTGAGAATGTTAAGCTAACCTTTCTAGCATTTGATCAATAAAGGGGAGAGGGGATTGATCTTTCCTAGAAGTCATATTAAGCTTCCTATAGTCAATACACATCCTCCAACCCGTTACCGTCCTAGTCGGCATAAGTTCATTTTTCTCATTGGCTACTACCGTCATACCACCCTTCTTAGGAACTACATGCACGGGACTAACCCACTTACTATCCGAAATCGGTAAAATGATTCCCACATCTAGCAATTTAAGGATCTCTTTCTTAACTACCTCTTTCATTATTGGGTTCAACCTCCTTTGAGGTTCAATAGAAGGTTTATGATCATCTTCCATTAATATCATATGCATGCACAAAGATGGTTTAATGCCAACAAGGTCATCAATGGTGTAACCTATAGCCTTTCTATGCAATTTCAATTCAGTCAATAGCTTATCAAGCTCATCATCACTCAAAGATGCATTCACAATCACAGGATATGTAGAATTTGAACCAAGAAAAGCATACTTCAAATGCGAAGGAAGTTGTTTCAAGTCAAGTTTAGGAAGACCTTTATTGGTTGGATGTGATCCATATAGCTCAACCTTAGATGATTCCAAAGCCATGGAAGACTCACCAAGGCACCTTGAAGCTTCATCAACAACAATTGGACCTGCTTCTTGAAGTTCAGGGATCTCGGTTGACCCATGATGATCTAGACCGAGATTCGGTCCGAGGTTGGTTCCTGTTGTAAAATCTCGGTTGCCTCCATACTCCATTTCGGCCGAAATGATCTACTTCCAACCAATATTTGTGGCTGCCTTGGTCTCCTCTTCGTTTACTTCAAATTCAGCACTTGATTCCTCTTCTAAGGCATCCAAGGCTTGGATCTCTTCATTACAATTCTCCTCAACTCCTTCCTCCATGATGCTCATGCTAAGAACCTTATCTAAGGGGTCCTTGATCACGATGGAGCTCACAACTTCTCTAGACTCCTCCCCATCAACAATGTTGAAGACATCTTCAACTAGGACTGGCCCCTTTACCATTGTGGACAATTTGAACTTGATGTGCTCCTCTCCTATGTTGAATGAGAGAGTTCCATTTTCGCAATCTACTAGACATCCGGATATGGCTAGAAATGGCCTTCCCAAGATGATGGAAACCAAATAGTCCGTCGGGATGTCCAACACAACGAAGTCTATCGGTATGTAGAACTTTCCGAGCTGTACCAGGATGTCCTCAAGTATCCCACCGGGTGAGGGATGGATCGGTCCGCCATTTAAAGGCTCATTTTGACCGGCTTTGGGTTTCCTAGCCCAACCTTTTTTCATAGTGCAAGCGGGATGATGCTTACACTAGCGCCAAGGTCGCATAGGGCTTCATATTGCACTTCTCCCACACCTATCAGGACACAAAACGACCCCGGATCTCGTAGCTTGAGAGGCATTGAACACTTCCATTATATTCTCAATATCTCTTCAACACCAAAGACAAGTTAGTTAAACAATTGTCAAATGAAGATCTATAAACCGAGAAATCATCCATAAACACTTCCATTATATTCTCAATATATTAATAAAAGATAGCCATCATACACCTTTGAAAGGTCGCGGGTGCATTACACAACCCAAATGGCATCCTCCTATATGCAAATGTTCCCCATGGGCAAGTGAATGTATTTTTTTTCTTGGTCATCCGGGTGAATAGGAATTTGGAAAAAGCCGCTATAACCGTCACGGTAACAAAAGTGAGAATGTTGAGCTAACCTTTCTAGCATTTGATCAATAAAGGGGAGAGGGAAATGATCTTTCCTAGAGGTCACATTAAGCTTCCTATAGTCAATACACATCCTCCAACCCGTTACCGTCCTAGTCGGGATCTCGCAGCTTGAGAGGCATTTCCTCCTTCATAATTTGTATTAACTCGGAAGATCTCTTCGTCATTCTCACTTCTCCATACTCCTCCAACTTCCTCTTTTTGGAGAGTATCTTTTTCAAAAATTTTCATAGGCCGGCATACCTAATATCCCATCCATGAATAGAATGTTAATATGCAATTTGGACATAAGTTCAAGGAATTTACCGAAATGTATGTATAAATGAGCTCTTGCTCGTGATTGAGGAAACGGTCGTGGTGGCTTGTATGGAGGAGGTGGAACATATGTAGGCTCATCTTCCTTTCTCTTTCCTCCTTCATCTTGCCTTGTTTATTCTTCCACCATGACTTGTTTCCCCTTGTGTACACTCTTGGGTAAGGGATCATTTGTGCTCAGTCCACTCCTTGTGGTAATGGCTAACACTATCCCTCTTGGGTTGTCCTCGGTCCTTCCAGAAATCTTCCCCGGATTCCTTTGTGTCTCACCCGCCTTTTGGAATACCTGGGCTTCTAGCACCTTTTGAGCCTTGGATATTAATGTCACGGTACTCTCAAGCCCACTCAACCTCCTTAGCAAATTGTTCAAACATCATCTCGGTCCTATCTTTCGGAGGTTGAGCAAAACCGGGTGGAGGCTCTTGTGAAGCCTTAGGTGGTGGTGCTTGGCTTGTTGGAGTGGAAGGGTTTTCTGGGTTCTAGTAGGAGAACCCGGGATGGTTGTGGTTGGGGCGGTAGTTGTTGAAGCTCCGGTTGTTGTAATTTATTGGGCCTTGGTAGCCCCCATTCCAGTTACCCCTTCCCATGTAATTCACATCCTCCTCCTTGGAAGCTAAATTTGCTTGAGCTTGTGCTTGCACTTGAAGAGTTGCTTGGTTCTTCAAAGTGGTAGCACATAACTCCCTCAAGGACTTTAACTCATTGTTTATTGCATCAAGTTTGTAGTTGCTCATGGTGACTTCACTAACTTCATAAGCTCCCGGTTTCCTCCCATCATTCTTGCTATGGGAGTATTTCTTTATCATCAATGTTTGTTTCTCTAAGAACTTCCAAGCCTCGTCCACATTCTTCTCCATGAATGTTCCTCCGGAAAGCGATTGGAGCTTGAATTGACTATCCTCATCAAGCCCCTTGATTTATATCTCCAATATCTCTATCTTCGGGATTCCGTGGTGTGGACAATCTAGGAGGAGATCCTTGCATATCTCCTGGATTTGAATAGGCTCTCCTTATCCTTCATTGTGAAGGCATTTATCTTCCATCTTAATTCGGTTGTCTTGGAAGATGGGAAGGACTTTGTAAGAAACTCGGTTGTCATCTTCTCCTAAGTACCGACTTGTCCTAGTGGTATGGATTGGTACCAAGCCAAGGCTTTATCCTTAAGTGAGAAGGAGATAGACCTAAGCTTATGGTTGTTTCTCTCCAATCTAGGTGGTCTTAGAGTCTCTATCAAGATCTCGTAGTTCATAAGGTATTGATGTGGAGACTCTCCTTCCATCCCTCCAAATTGATTGAGTCGAATCATTTGTAGCACTTGAGGGCGAAACCCATTATTCATAAGGTGTTGATGTGGAGACTCTCCTAAATTGACACCCGGATGGTGAACTCTTTGAGCCGGATCCATGCGTTGGCCAAGTGTTTATCGCTCCTCGATAATAATCGGCTCAACCCGAATAATCGCCGGTTGAGGTGATGGTGGGGGTGGTTGTTGATGAAGATTAAGCTGTCTTTGCACAAGAACTTGCCTAATTTCCTCAATTTCCTCCTCGTAGCTTCTTGCCTCTCATTTGCAAGTCTCCTCTCATTTACCAAAGCTTCATACCTAAGCCTTATTTTCTCTAAAGCTTCATTCAACTTAGCCCTACGGTTTGCTTCGACCATCTCCTTCTTCTTCTCGGTACCTTCAAATCTCGTCTTAAGGGTCTTCTCCGGTTCGGGACTGAATGGATCTAAAGCCTTGCCACGAGATTGTCGCAAGCACCTAAAGAATGGGAGATTTCCTGAAAAATCAAAGACACTAATCAAACAAGATCACAAGCAAAAGAAAGACGTAAACTATAAATAATCACACACAATGATTCAATCTAGACCTAGTCACCGACAACGGTGCCAAAACTTGTTCGCCCTAGATAATGTGCACAAAAGTCTTACAATTTATAACTCGGTCTATTCTCCTAATCTACTTAGAGAACTCATAGTGTAGGGGTCGTTTCGTAGCATGGAAAGCATTCCGAGGTCGAACACAAAGACTAAGGTGAAGTTGAACCATGCAATGATCATGGAAAGTACAAGTCTAAACTAATAAAAGATAAAAAAAATAAAGAAATGAAAATCATAATGTCTTTGGAAGGGTTTTATGGCGACCAATCAAAGATCACAATCATGCGAGGTTATCAATCAAACAACAACACAAACACAATATATAAGATCAAAGTATGAACAATGAATTTTAGAGATTTAGATTTCTGGTTATGACATGGACTCAAGCTTCTATTCAACAAAGGATAAGCTTCGGTATGTTCGGAAGGGTGTTTCACTAATGGGAACAATCACCTGGTAAGTCTCATGTTCACTAGTCCCACAACTAAGTCCTATTAACGGGTAAGTATCAAGCAACTAAGGTTGAGAATTCTACACAAACCGGATCACTACCTAAGGGTCAATCCTCTCCTTACCGAGTAAGTATGGGAAAAGGCAAGTCCTAAGCAACAATCCAAGCACACTCTATCCAATAGTAGCTTTTGAGGCTCCCTACTACCTAGGGTTCATCATCTTCTATACCTAAGATCAGGAATTACCGGGTAAGTCTGATCCTTCACTTAGCTTGCTAACGTAGGTCACCCTAACCTAGACTAAGCTCAACAAACACTTGGATTTCAACTCTCAAACATCCTAACATGCAGATTCATCATCATAAGAGCAACAAAACAAGAACCTCGGGTGGATCATAGTAAATCTCGACCGAGATGTAGGAAGAACAGGCCATGATCTTAAACTGAGCTATGGTTCGAGCAAGCAAGCTATCCTAAGGTACGTTAAAATCTATTCTATCATCATCTATCCATAACCTTTCATCTATCACCCTAGAATCACAACTTAATTAGCTAACAACAATCATCTCAAGATCATTCATCATCATGTGAACATACATGCATTCCATGAAAAGATAGTGAAAGATAGAAGCAATTGAAAGAAAGGACTAAGCTGAATAAAGAGTTTAAATCAAGTCTTACAAGTCTCCAATAGAGCTCAAAACGGATCCAAGTAGTCTCTTACAAGTTTCCTCCCTACAAGTCTCTCAAACTCACTCTAAATTTATGAAATGGTGCATTCTTCTTCTTCTTCTCTTAAATGGGAGTGTTTCTTCCTCCTTCTCCCACACTATGGATGGTTCAAATCATAATGGGACCCTCTGTAAAAGTGTCCAGGCTGCACATACAACCCCTGACTCAACCAAGGAAAAGCAAGGGTCGGAAAATAGGAGATGTGTGCCAAGTGTCGAGCTGACTGCATAGGAATCTCGGTTGGTCTATTGGGCAATCTCGGCCGAGATGATTTGCAATGGACCGAGATTAGGTTCAGCCGAGCTTTGATCATAGCTAACTATCAGTTAGTGCATGGCTTGCACCAACTAAGGTCCTTGCGTTCTTCCTTCTTCCAAGCTTGCTTCCTTTGGAACCTTGAATTCTAGTCTCCACGAGGCTTGATCCTAGGATGTGATCAATAATGTCTAAAAGATCCTTAAAATACCTACAAAACCGACAAAAGCTTGCGTAAATGTATTTTCTTGCAATATGACTCGATTAAGCGTAAACGTCCCGAACTAAGGCAAAACTATGCATGAATGAAGGGGAAAACAATCTAAAAGAATACTTAAACTAGTCTCATAAATCATGTCATCACTCATCTTAATGCATTGCATGATCATGATAACGCTAGTGAAAGTGATGAAGGTTGTGAATATGAGCATGGATAATCTTTAATTGTTAGGAGAACTTTGCATGTTAAGATAGCCCCATTTGAGGATAATCAAAGGGAAAACTTTTTTCATACTAGATTGCTTTCACCTTAGGAAAATAAGAGGATACTATTGTATGTGATGTTATGCCTATGCAAGCATGACATATCTTATTAGGGCGTCCATGACAATTTGATATAAGAGTCAAACATGACGGTTTTACTAATAAACATTCATTTGAGTTCAATGGACAAACAATTACTCTTAAACCTATGACTCATTTGTAAGTTGCAGAACATTATGACAAGAAGAAGGAGATAAGCATCCCAGAGAAGAAATCTCGCTTAAAACCACACAATCTCGCCCGAGATTTGAAGAATCTCGCCCTAGTTCAGAGAGTTCTCAACCCAACACAAGATCTCAACCCAATGAAACAAAATCTCGGTCCAATAGCACAAATATTGCCCATCACCCGAGATTCCTTCTACTAAGACTAATCGAGTCCTTTTTAGCATCCAAAAAGGAGTTTATTGATGATTTTGTTCCTTTGGATACTGTTTGTTGAGCCTACATAAAAGCCTTGTGAATTTGAGTGATGTATTTCCGGATGAGATTCCTTCAGGTCTTCCACCTATTCGAGGCATTGAACATCGAATTGATTTCATTCCAGGTTCTACACTTCCTAATCGTCCAGCATATAGGACGAGTCCTCAGGAAAGTCAAGAAATCCAAGATCAAGTGCAATAGCTTTTGAATAAAGGCTATGTTCGAGAAAGCTTGAGTCCATGTGCAGTTCCAGTTCTCTTGGTACCTAAGAAGGATAATACTTGGAGGATGTCTGTTGGTTGTAGAGCAATTAATAACATGACTATCAACTATCGTCATCCTATTCCTAGATTAGATGGCATGCTAGATGAGCTTAGTGGAACTACCTTGTTCTCCAAAATTGATCTTAAGAGTGGCTATCATAAAATCAAGATACGGGAAGGACATGAATGGAACACGGCGTTTAAGACTAAATCTGGTCTTTATGAGTGGTTGGTTATGCCTTTTGGTTTGACCAACGCTCCTAGCACTTTCATAAGATTAACGAATCATGTTTTACGCCATTTTATTGGAAAGTTTGTGGTTGCCTACATCGACGGCATTCTCATCTACATCAAATCACTTGAGGAGCATGAAGAACCTTTGAGGGAAGTACTAGGAACTCTTAGAACTGAATCTTTATATGCAAATATTAAGAAATGTGAGTTTAATACTAATCAAGTTGTTTTCCTTGGATTTGTTGTGAGTACAAGAGGTCCAGAGGTGGATAAGGAGAAGATTGAAGCCATCCAAGAATGGCCTACACCTACAACAATCGGCCATGTCCGATCTTTTAATGGACTAGCAACGTTTTATAGACATTTTGTACGGGATTTTAGTACAATTGCAACCCCCTCCCCCCTCACGTCTCCCACGAAGAAGCAAGTACAATTCAAGTTTGGAGAAGCGCAAGAGAAAGAATTTAAAGAGTTGAAAAAGCAATTATCACATGCACCACTTCTAGCACTTTAAGATTTCACTAAACCATTTGAGGTTGAGTGTGACGCATCAAGAATTGGCATTGGAGGAGTACTCATGCAAGAAGGTAAGCCACTTGCCTACTTTAGTGAAAAATTGAAATGCGCATGTTTGAATTATTCAACCTATGATAAGGAATTATATGCTTTATTTCGAGTTTTCAAGACAAGAAAGCATTATCTTTGGCCTAATGAACTCATCCTTTGAACTGATCATGA
Organism: Fagopyrum esculentum; assembly: GCA_033239045.1. Taxonomy (NCBI): domain Eukaryota; kingdom Viridiplantae; phylum Streptophyta; class Magnoliopsida; order Caryophyllales; family Polygonaceae; genus Fagopyrum; species Fagopyrum esculentum. The sequence continues at coordinate 94,042,449 of BSUD01000005.1, forward strand.
GTCTCTAAGTATACGAAAGGAAAGGATAATGTTGTTGTTGATGACCTTCCTAGGAGATATTCTTTGATCACTACTATGGATCCTAAGGTCTTAGATTTCTATTATACTAAAGATCTATACGTGGATGACATTGATTTTGATGATATTTATACGCAGTGTAAATCTCAGCCTAACGCCAAAAATCTCGCCCGAGATTTGCCTCTTTTGCGTGATAAATTTTATATTTCGAAGGTTTTTTGTTCCATAAGGATAAAGTGTGTATTCCTAGATGTTCTCTTAGACTATTACTTGTTGAGGAAGCTCATATGGGAGGTTTGATGGAACATTTTGGTAGAGATAAGACTTATAACATGCTGCATTCACACTTTTATTGGCCTTGTATTGATAACATGGATTATGACCTTTGTATAGCCTTGCATATAGGTAGTTTTTCCCTTTCTTTTGCATTGCATAGACATGAATCCATGACATTTGAGCTTATATTTACATGCTTTGCTAGAATAGATGTGTACACGGATTCTTGTTGCATTTGTAGCTAATTTGGCAGATTTTGGAGCAAAATGGAGCATATGAGGACTAAGCCTCAAGGTTGATCATACTGGAGCACTAAAGGAGGATGGAACATCATCAAAGGATGGAAGGAAAGAGCCAAAGGAGACAAGTACAAAACTGAAATATCGGCCAGACAATGATAAATCTCGGCCGAGATTAATAAGGGATTCATCCGAGATTTTGTATAAAATTCGGCCCAAGCCCAAGTCTTTCAAAACCCTAGCTCTTCCTATAAGATAGAAGGGCTTGCATCAATCTAAGAACGTCGAATATAGGACTGACACACCGCTCGATACTTAGAGATTACACATCATAAACATTAGCAACAACACTTTGGATTGAGAAGATTTTAAGATTTTTTTGGAGAGAGACTTAGTTCTAGATTTCATTTGCTTTTGGATTAAAGATTGAATCTTTGATATTGGTTTGCTTTTTCTTTTGGATATTAAAGACATATTGCTAAGCAATTCTTACTTTTCTTTTAGTTTATTGGTTTATGAGTTTCTTGAAACTTTCATATATCTTTCTTGATTTGAATATGTGTGTTGTTGGCTAAAACCTTTGCGATTCTAGGGTGATTGGTTGATGGTTTTTGTTTAGATGATGATAGATTGAGCCTTCAAGTTAAATTGGACCCTGAAGAGTTGGTTTAACCTTCGAGCAAACGAATCTCGGAATGTTCATGAGAATCTCGGCCGAGGTTTTCCTTAAAATAATATGAGATTTCTTCTGTTGGTCCGCTTATGTTATATCTTTATGCTTAGGTTTTAGATTTCCCAAATCCCAGTCTTTGTTGACCATTTCATGCCGTTAGTTCCTTCTAAGGCTTACATCTGAGCTTGAGAAGAGACTTTTCATGTGATTCCCTTTCTTGGTTACCAAAGATGACGGCTCTAGGTAATAAAGGTTTCAAAAGCCTTTATTTGATTTGAGTGTGCCTTTTTCTTGTCTTAGTGAGCTTTGCCTGAGACTTACCCGGTAAGGGTTTGTTCTTGACCCTTAGGTTGAGTGGTTGGTTTGAGTTTTAGTTCCTTTCATTTGATCCTTGAGACTTGTCCGGTGATAGGAGCTTTGGTTTGGGATAGTTGGTTTGAGAAACCTCCCCCGTGATCATTCTCACCTTAGAAACACCTTTCCTTAGTGATCCTAACATTGTCCTAGTTCTTTAGAAGTCTTGAACCTAAAAGCACAACTGCATACTTTGATCTCTAGAATCTATATTGTCCCGCTTATCATACTATACGCTTTATTGCTTTTGTCTCTTTCATTCATCAATATCAGCTGGAGTCTGTTCTATTTTTTATTTGCCCCAATTGATTTCACCTCACTCCTTGATATCGACCTTTGAATATTTGTTTTTACTACAATTTGATCATTACACAGCGGGTTCGCTAAATTGTTCAGCCTTTTATTACAAGTATAAATTTAAGACTATATTTGTTCATTATTCACACACGTTTGAGAGCGAACAAGTTTTTTGCACTGTTGTCGGGAACTAGGTCTAGATGTGTGGGTGATTTCGGTCATTGATAGGCTAGATTTTGCTCTTATTTTTAATATTTTTGCTTTGTGTATTTGTTCTTGCAGATTTCCCTTTTTTCTTTAGGTTTATGCAAAAATCTCGTGCCGGTAAAAAACTCGTTCCTTACAATCTTGAGCAGGAGAAAACTTACAAGAGAAGATTAAGGGAAGGTAAGAAAGAGATGATGGCTAAAAGTGATATTCAAGCCAGTTTAGAAGATGCTTTGGAACAATTACGGCTTAACCAAGAAGCCATGGAAGAAGAAAGAAGAAGAACGCAAGAAAGAGAAGAGGCAACTACGAGAGAGCTAGCTGAGCTCAGAGTTGATATGAGTCATGCACTCTTTGAAAGAGGAGGAAATGTGCACGTAGAAATACCTCCACCAGTCGTGCCGGCGCTTGCACCTCGCCCACCAGTAAGGAATGTTAGAGTTGACCTGTTTGTGGGAGAACCACAAACTCTGGGATAAAGAATGGATCTAGATCAGCGAGTACACCGTCCTGGTGTAAATCTTGGAGATCCAATTGCACATGATTATGAGCTCTGTCCTCAAGTCTTTCAAATGATCCATCATAACCAGTTTTGAGGATTAGAGGGGGAGTCTCCACACCAACATTTGCTAAACTATGAGATATTAATGGAGATCTTGAGGCCTCAAAGACTAGAAAATAACAATCACAAGTTGAGGGCATTTTCCTTTTCTTTGAAGGACAAGACCCTTGCTTGGTATCAATCTTTTCCTTACAGACGAATCAATACTTGGGAGGAGACGACTACCGAGTTCCTCACCAAATTATTTCCACCATCAAAGACAACAGAGCTTAGAGATAATATTAAAGCTTTTGTGATGAGGGACAAGGAAAGCTTGTTCAAATCATGGGAAATGAGTAAGGACCTTCTACTAGATTGTCCTCGTCATGGTATTCTGAAGATCGAACTTCTTGAGATCTACTTCAACGGCTTGGATGAGGATACTCAATTAAAACTTCAATCCCTTTATGGATGGACTTTTTTTAAGAAGCCTGATGATGAAGCGTGAGAATTTGTGGAAAAGTAAACTTTAGTGATTGAGAATTATTCCCATAGAAAGGTTTATGAGAGACTTCGGAGATCCGGAGTCTATGACGTTAGTACCAATACTACTAATAATGCTCAATTTGATATTATTAACAATGAAATCAAGGCTTTGAAGGAGCTTTTGAAAGCTCAAACTCAAGCCCCAACACAAGCTAAGTTGTCACCTAAAGAGCAAGATGTGAACTACCTGGGTAGAGGAAATTACCAAGGGTCAAGGAAGTACAACAACAACAACAACAACAACAACAACAGCAACAACAGCAACAACAGCAACAACATCAACAACAGCAGCAACAACAACAGTAGCAACAACATCAGCAACAACAACAACAACAACAACAACAACAACAAAAGACAATAACAACAAAAGGAATTTCCATGGAGGATACATTTATCGTCCTAACCACAACCATCCAGGTTTTTTATACTCAAACCCGGATGGTGCATTAAATCATCCAGCTTCCTCGAGCCAAGCACCATCAAAGGCTTCAGCCCATACATCACAAGAATCTCTACCAGGATTTACTCAAACTCCCGATGACTGAACTAAGATGATGTTCGAGCAATTGATGGGGAGATTGAACGGATTGCAGAGCACCGTTACTTCTATTAATAATGCTCAAAAGGCCTTGGAGAATCAGGTGTTTCACAAAGCAAGAGAAGCTCAAAGAGATCCGGGAAAGATACCCGGAAAGACTAAAGATAATCCTAGAGGGAAAGTTATGGATATAACTACTAGAAGCGGATTGAAGACTAATGATTTGCCCAAAGAAGTTGATAAGGGAAAACAAGTGATGGTTGAGGAAGATCTCAAGCCATTTTGGGAGGAAAAAGAAAAGGAGAAAGAATCAGTTTTTATGCCTCGACCACCATACAAGCCATCACTTCCATTCCCACAATCCAGAACTAGAGCACAACTAAACAAGCATTTTGGTATGTTCCTTGAACTAATGAGTAAAATGTATATTAATATTCCGATCATGGATGCTATTGTAGGTATGCCCGCTTATGAGAAATTCTTGAAGGAAATTTGTTCGCTCCAAAAGGTGTGTGCAGACAAAACTTTAAATTTATAATCCGAATAATAAACCTAACGATAAGCGAACCCATAGTCTACGGATCAATCGTAGTAAGGGCTTATATTCCGGAGTCGATCTTAGGGAATCGGTGAGAACAATAACAGTAAAGCAATCGAGCTTCATAACCATGCAATAATATTGATCAAAAGCAAAAGCAAGAATATATGTCAAGATGGGTAAATACAGATTCTAAAGATCATAATATCCAGTTGTGGTATTGACTCAAGTTATCTTCTGATATCGTGGACAAAGTTGATGTTTGCTGAGGGAAGGTGTTGCTACTATGGGATAGATCACCGGGTAAGTCTCACTACTTACTTTCCCAAACCAAAGCTCCTATCACCGGGTAATTCTCAAGGTACTAAGGAAAGGTAAAGGCGCTCAAACCAACATCACTCAACTAAGGGTATAGAACTAACCATCACCGGGTAAGTCTCAAGTTAACTCTCAAAGGTAAGATAAAGGCACACTTAAACCCTAATAAAGGATAAACCTTTATTACCTAACACTCATCATCATCGGTATACAAGCAAAGAAATCACCGGGTAAGTCTCATCCTAGGCTTGTGTGTAAACCAGGAAAGGTGCAACAAGGATAGGATTTGGCAAACTATAACCTAAACTCGGGATAGGCAATGCAGTGGTCGATCTCATGCTGTTCTATATCGATCTCGGTCGAGATGCTCAATGAACAGCCCGAGATGGGTTTCGGATTAAGGTTAACTCAAGCTTTCAGGGTCCACTTGGATAAAGGTCTATTCTTTCATCGTCTTATACCACAACCTTCAACTAATCACCCTAGAATCGCAGGGGTGTTTAGTGATAGCATGTATTATAGTCTATATTTTGGGATTGGTTTGGACGTTTTATCTTCATAAATCTGCATGTATGGATGTATATTCTTTGATTATTATGTTGTTTTGTCTACCTTTGTGAGAATCGAGGTCTGCACCTAGTTTCGTTGTGATTGTAGGGAAATTGGCACGTTTTGGACCGAAATAGAGCTAAGAAAGCTAAGGAGCCATTGGAGCTACATTCTGGAGCATTGAGGAGTCATAAGAGAGACTCAGGAACCATGGAAATGATTTGGAAGATTGATTTTGGAAAAGATTAGAGAGATTGAAGCTCAGCTGAGACTCACCTCGGTTGGCTACAGTGCCACCTCGACCGAGATGATCTTCAGGATCGTCTGGACCGAGGCGAAGTGATGACGGGACACAAGATCTTTATTTTTGGCTGAGATCATCTATTTTTTGAAAGTGAATTTCACATATTTTAGGATGGATTTCCGGAAGGAAACATATCTTTTGGCTGATATATTTTGGAAGATATGAAGATATTTTAGAGAAGGAAATTATCTTTTTAAGATATCTTATCTTAGGAAGGTAATTCTCCTATATATAGAGGCTGATTTTCTGGAATTTAGCCATCTTCGGATCACCAATTCTTTGATTTAGGAAGTTGAAGAAAGTTTTGAAGGAAGTTTTTAAGGTTGAAGATCAAGGAAGGAAGGAATCTAGTTTGAAGAAAGTTCGAAGGAAGTTGTAAGATTTTCTTAGTTTGTTTGATTTTTTGTCTTTTCTGATTGTGATTGAGGAACGCTGATTGTTTGTTTGATTGATTCAGTTATTGAGACCTTTGTCTTAAGGTTTTCTTGTTTGAATATTGATTCCTTTCTCATATATTTGAATATTGTTATCATGATGATTGTTGGCTAAGTTCTTTATGTGATTCTAGGGTGATTGGCTGAAAGTTGTGGGAAAGATGATGAAAGAATAAGCCTTTATCCCAGTGGACCCTGAAAGCTCGAGCCTTTACCTTAACCGACGAAAACCTCGGTTAGTCGTGGAACATCTCGACCGAGATGGTACATAAACTAAGCGAGGCGAGCCCTTTCCTGATCCTTTTCTGAGTTGAGGTTTCAGTTTTCCAAATCCTATCTTTGTTATACCTTTCCTGGTTCAACGCAAGCCTATGATGAGACTTACCCAGTAATTCCTTTGTTTGTATACCCAAGATCATGAGTGTAGGTAATAAAGATTTATCCTTTATTGGGGTTTGAGTGTGCCTTCATCCCTTCTTTGAGAGTTAGCCTGAGACTTACCCGATAAAGGTTGATTCTATCCCCTTGGGTGGTGTGATGGTTTGAGATTATAGTTCCTTTCCTTAGTACCTTGAGACTTACCCGGCGAGAGGATCTATGGTTTGGGATAGTGAGTAGTGAGACTTACCCGGTGATCTATTCCCACCTTAGAAACACCTTCCCTTTGCAAACCTCAGCTTTGTCCACGTTATCCTTTGAGATCTTGAGTCGGAACCACAGCTGAATGCTTTAATCTCTAGAATCTGCATTCCCTTTACCTGGTTATTACATCATCTTTGATATCATTGCTTTTTGCATGTTTGTTATTGACAACCTAAACTACCGATCTTTGTTTTACCATAGTCCTTGTGTTCGATCCTGGAATTCTTGCTTTTATTACAATCGATCCGTACACTGCGGGTTTGCTTATTTGAAATTATTCTTTGTATAAATATTAAAGCTTGCACACACCTTTTGGAGCGAACAAGTTTTTGGCGCGGTTTCGGTTGTCTTTCGGGGCTATTGCCCTTGTTGCTATTGACCACTTTACTTGAGTGATTTCGCAGGATCTTTCCTAAGGTTTATGCGAAGAACTCGTGCTGGAAAGGAAATTGTTCCTTACGATCCCAAACCAGAAAAGACCTACAAACGAAGATTGAAAGAAGCTCAGATGGCCGATTAAGATAATCGCGATCTTGAAGCTGAATTGAAGGAGGCATTGGAACAACTCCGCCTTAGTAAAGAAGAATTGAAGCGTGACAGAGATGAGACTCGTGCAAGAACTGAAGGAATTGAAGCTGATATGGCCACTCTAAGGGCTCAGTTTTTACCTCGACCGGTCCTAGTGGCTCGACCGAGGCAAGACCCAGTCCTAGTTGCACCGGCCGAGATACAACCACCACCTCGGATGCCACCTTTGGTAGACCGAGATGTTCTTTTTGTTGGAGTTCCACGAACCCTAGGTCAAAGGGTGGACCCCAATCAACAAGTGAGGCGTCAAGGAGTTAACCTAGGAGATACAGCTGAGCATGATTATGAACTTCGACCTCAAGTTCTAACCATGATTCAACAATGTCAATTTGGAGGTTTGGAGAGAGAGTCTCCGCGTCAGCATTTACAATACTACGAGATTGTGATGGAGACTTTGAGACCATCAAGAGTGGAGAACAACAACTACAAGTTGAGGCCTTTCTACTTCTCATTGAAAGACAAGGCGCTTGCTTGGTATCAATCTCTTCCGGCTGGAAAAATCAACACTTGGGAAGAGATGACGACGGAGTTTCTTACTAAGTTATTTCCCCCATCAAAAACCGTTGAATTGAGGGGCAAGATCAATGCTTTTATCATGAAGGATAAGGAGAGTTTGTCCAAGTCATGGGAGAGGGTCAAGGACCTTTTGTTGGATTGCCCACATCATGGGATTCCAAAGATCGAGTTGTTGGAGATATACTTCAAGGGTTTGGATGGAGATACTCAATTCAAGCTCCAATTACTTTCCGCCGGCACTTTCATTGATATGTCGATAGATGAGCTTGGGATTTCATTGAAAAGCAAGTTTACACATGGAGAAATATTCACATCAAAGGGTTGAAGATGGAGCAAGGAGAGTTAGCTTTCAAGACACAACATCAAATGGAGATAAACTCACCTCGCTTAGCAATGAAGTAAAGGCATTGAAGGAGCTTTAAGTAGCTCAAATGAAGAAGGAGCAAGATGGTGGATACCAAGGAAGAAACAACTATCGAGGGCCGCGGAACAACAACTACAATAACAACAGAAACTCCAACAACAACAATTGGAGATCAAATCAACAAAATTCCGGTAACCCTTATTCTCATGTGAAAATGCTCTTAACGCCCCTTCTTGTTCTTCTACTCCTTTGAGAAGCCAAGAGCTTACATCAAGCTCATCCCAGCCACCCAAGAATCCGGACGTTGTGCTGGAGGCAATATTGATCAAGCTCAATGCTATGGAGACATCGATGAATTCATTTTCGAAGGCACAAAAAGCCTTAGAACAACAATTTTTCAACAAGGCGAATAAAGTGCCAAGAGATGTTGAGAAGCTCCCAACAAGGACAAAGAGCAACCCAAATGGGCAAATCATGGCTACCACAATACGTAGTGGATTGAAGACCGCAGATCCAGTACCTCGGTCGGACCACGATCAAACGAGGAACACCTCGGTTGAGGTACCAACCGAGATGGAACCCCAGAAAGCGAAAGAAAAATCTGAAGTTTATGTTCCACCTCCTTCTTATAAACCACCACTCTCGTTCCCTCAGTCAAGGGCGGGGGCACATCTAGACAAGCACTTTGGTTAGTTTCTTGACCTTATGAATAAGCTACTTATTAACATCCCTTTCATTGATGCTATTCTAGGGATGCCCGTCTATGGGAAGTTTCTAAAAGAAACCTTATCAAGGAAGAGAAAGTTGGAAGACTTTGGTGAAGTGAGGATGACCTCTAGATCTTCGAAGTTCATTCGAATCATGAAGGAGAAGTTGCCACCTAAATTAAGAGATCCCGGTTCATTTTGCATTCCCATCCAAGTTGGGGATGTTACTTATAATGCGCTTTGTGATCTAGGAGCTAGCGTGAACATCATCCCGCTGGAGCTTTGTGAGAAAGTGATGACACGAATTATATACCATTATATTCATGCATATTGTAGAAGATTGTCTCAGTTTGCCTTGCATTTAGAGAGATTTTGTGTGCCTTTTATGTTCTATTCAACCATTTGTCGGAAATAGAGGTCTACACGAGTTTTTGATGAATTATAGGTAAATGGAGTGAAATTGGAAGCGAAAGTGGAGCAAGGAACATCCAAGGACGTTAGAGAAGCTAAAGAAGTCTTGGAGGGATCACAAAGAGCTAAGGAGTTGCAAAGGAGAAGCATAGAAGACGAGCCAAAAGAAGAGCACTTTCTGTTGAAGAAAATCGTGCCATTATACATATAAATCGGACGATTTTCTTCTCTAGAAATCGAACGGTTTTGTGTATAAATCGACTAGGCCGATTTCCTTTGCTTTTCAGCCAAATGATAAGACGACACAAAGCCCAATTCTTTTGGGCTAGAGGAGAGTTTTGCCAAACGGCCCATTAGCAAGAAACTATAGGTTGGAACCCTGGGAACGAAAACGGGACGTCCGCAGTGGGAAATCTTTACGCGTTTGAGAGAGATTGAAGATTCTTGGAGAAGGATTGAAGGACTTTAGCCAGAAAGTCAATCTTGATCATTGTTTGTGAGATTTCTTTTTCCATTGAAGTAATTGTGATTTTTGAACACGAATTTGAGTTACCTAAGAGATACATTGATCAGTTTCGAGGATTGTTTACAGATTTGAAGGTTATGGAGTTTTTATTCAAGATTCGGTTTTATTTGCGATATTTCACTCAATCTTTAATTTGATTCGATTTTGAAAATGGTTGGCTAAAACCATTGTGATTCTGGGGAGAATAGTTGATGATTAAGGCTTAGATGATGATAGACTGAACTCATTTATACATTAGGACCCTGAGAGTTTAGATTTTAGTTTTGCGATAACAGGAAAATCGGGGTGTTCTTGAGTAAATCGGCCGATTTAATGATGAACAACCCGATTTATTCTTCTGACGAACTTTAATTGAATTAATCTTTAACCAAAACTAATCCTTGCCTAAATCCCAACCTTGTTTAACCTTTTTAACTTCTAATTGAGTGTGTGAAGAGACTTTAAACTTGATTCTACATTTAATAGATTAAGATTACAAGATTTGGGTAATAGAGAGACTCAACATCCTTTATTAAGATTTTAAATGTGCTTTCTATTCTTTACTCTGGAGAGTCATATCCTGGGGTTTTAGATAGTTAGTTTGAACATAATTCTTGTCTTTAGATCTTTCTATATTGCAGCCTCAACAACCCTTATAGAGAGAACCTTTGGACTGGATAAATAGGTTTCGGAACTTCACCGTACGATATCTACCTTTGAACACATAATCTTGGCAATATAAAATCTGTCCTTATATCTATAGAAGTGTCTTGAATCGAAAGCCGAGATCGGATACTTGAATCCTTGGAATCATTTTACCCTTATTTGATCACAAAAGTTTTTTGCATTTTCGCTAGATAATTGAAATTGAATTTACTCTCACCAAATCCCTGAGTTCGACTCTGGAATTCTTACCTCACTACAGCTGATCCGTACACTGCGGGTTCGCTTTGCTTTGAGTTCTAGATATAAATTTAAGACTTTGACGCGCACACTTTTTGAGCGAACAAGTTTTTGGCGCCGTTGCCGGGGAGTTGGTCTAGACCAAATTCGGTTTTCGGTTGTCTAGCTTGAGAGCTCTTGCTCTTGTGATTTGATTTGTCTACTTGAGTGATCTTTGCAGGTTCTTTAGGTATATGCGAAAGACTAGATCCACTAGAGATCTAGTTCCTTTCGATTCCGAATTGGAGAAAACTTTGAGAAGAAAGTTGAAGGAAAAGAAAATGGCTGAGAACAATGAAAGAAACTACCAGGCTGAACTGAATGAAGCTCAACACCAACTTCAGTTGAGTGAGAAAGCACGTCTAGATGCTGAAACGAGTCATCAATTTCAGATTGATGAACTAAGAGCTATGATGTTGGACATGAAGTTGGAATTCAACGAATCCAGGAAGAAGAAGAAAGTCAAGACGCCAACTAAATCCATTAGAAATGACTCATCCGATGATGAAGAGACTGATCCAAACATGCCGTAACTTGAGGAGATCGATCCATTACTTCGTCCTGTTCGGAACACCCCAAAACCACGGGTTGTTCCTCGCCTCCCAACTAGGGATGTGAGAGTTGTTAATGACGGTGATAGACCCCGAACTTTGGGGCAACGGATGGACCCAATTCAGCAACCACGCCGTCTAGGTGTGGACTTCGGAGCTGAAGACATCCAGGAGTTTAGCTTCTCACCACAAGTCATCACCATGGTTCGCCAAAGTCAATATGGCGGAGCAAGTACTGAATCTCCACACCAACACTTGCAGAATTTCGAAATTCTCATGGAGACTATGAAGCCGAAGAAGGCTACTACAAGCAATTACAAGATCAAACCGTTCTTCTTTTCTTTGAAGGACAAGGCTCTAGCTTGGTACCAAACACTTCTAGCTGCAAAGCTGGCTACATGGGAGGAATTGTCTTCGGAATTCTTCACCAAGTTCTTTCCACCATCCAAAACGGCGGAATTGAGAGGTAAGATAAATGCTTTTTCTATGAAACCTAACGAAAGCTTGTTTCAATCTTGGGAAAGGTTTCAAGATCTCTTGTTGGATTGCCCACACCATGGCATTTCAAAACTGGAATTATTGGAGATCTACTACAAAGGATTGGATGTGGAAACACAATTCAACCTCCAATCTCTCTCTTGTGGCACATTCATGGACATGAGAGAGGATGACGCTTGGGACTTCATTGAGAAGCAAGCCCAAGTGATTGAGAAGTATTCCCACCGGAAGGTGGACTCAAATAGCCGGAATCAAGGCGATTCAGGAGCTAAATTGAACCAAGCTGCTCAAACACAAATATTCTCCCTCAATAATGAGATCAAAGAATTGAGGGAAGTGCTCAAAACAAGTCTTCAAAAGACTAAGGAGCAAGAAGCCAACTACATGGGAAGGGACAACCATCAAAGGAGTGATAACCGGAACTCCAATTGGAACAACAACAACAATAACAACCGGAACTCCAATTGGAACAACAACAATAGGAACTCCAATAGCAACAATTGGAGGTCAAATCAGCAAAATCCAGGTAATCCTTACTCTCATGCTGAAAAGGCTCTAACACCTCCATCTTCTTCTACTCCTTTAACAAGCCAGGAACAATCAAGCGGATCAAACAAACCCGATCCCATGCTAGAGACGATCCTAGGCAAACTACAAGGGTTGGAGAGCTATATAACTTTGGTTGATAAAGCTCACAAAGCTTTGGAAAGCCAAGTATTTAACAAGGCCGGAGAGGTTCCAAGAGACCAAGGGAAACTTCCCGGGAAGACGGAAGATAACCCAAAGGGAAGGGTTATGGCGATCACTACTAGGAGTGGCATAACAACTACAGATCCTCAACCAAAAGTAGTTGAAACCACCACTAAAGAAGGAGAAGGAAAATAGAAGGATGATATCTATGTTCCTCCTCCCGCCTACAAACCACCTCTACCTTTTCCTCAATCTAGAGCGCGTGCACGCCTAGATAAACACTTTGGTAAGTTTGTTGAACTTATGAGTAAGCTGCATATTAATATACCTTTTATGGATGCAATTCTAGGTATGCCAGCTTATGGGAAATTCCTCAAGGAGATCCTCTCTAACAAGAGGAAATTGGAAGACATCGGAGAAGTCAAGATGAGTATGGAGTCATCCGAACTCATCAAGACTATGACGGAGAATATGCCACCTAAGCTCCGTGATCCAGGATCCTTTTGCATACCCATCACTTTGAAAGAGACTACTTATGATGCACTTTGCGACCTTGGAGCAAGTGTGAGTATCATACCACTTGCTCTATGCAAAGTAGTTGGTCTAGGAGAGCCTAGACCGGTGAAGATCACACTCTACATGGCTGATCGTTCCACCACTAAGCCGGTTGGGATATTAGAAGACATTCCGGTAAAACTCGGTAAGTTTTACATTCCTATAGATCTTGTCGTTCTTGACATCCCTGCAGATCATCCGGTTCCCATCATTCTTGGGAGACCATTCCTTGCAACATCCGGATGCATGGTCGATTGCAAGAATGGCCAGCTATCTTTCCATATAGGTGAAGAGAAGGTGGAATTCATACTCTCTTCCTTAATCAAGGAGCCAGCCTTGAAAGACAATGTCTTTGATATTTTTGATGAAGAAGAGTCTAGAGAGGTAGTAAGTTCAATCTTGATGAAAGACCCTCTTCAAAAGGTTCTTAGTATGAGCATCATGGAAGAAGGAGTGGAACATGATTGCAATGAGGATGTGAAGGCATTAGATGATATGGAGGAAGAACTAGGAACAAGATTTGAAGAAATAGAATTAACTCCGGAAACTGTGAAGAAAATCGACTTGCATAAACTAAATCGTCCGATTTTTGAAAAGGCAACCCGATTTTTGACAACAGAAAGAAAAATCGTGCCTCAGATCGACCGATTTACTTCAGGGGAGGTCGATCCAGTGGGAAATTTTCTGGATTCTCCAAACTTCACCGCAGCTGTTCTCGACTCTAATGATACATCATCACCACCTCCAGAGACCTCTCCCGTAACATCCGAAGGCCACGAATCACCATCAACCAAGGCACCTCCATCATTAGAATTGAAGCCACTCCCCACGCATTTAAGGTACGCATTTCTTGGCATTAATTCCACATATCCGGTCATAGTCAATGCGAAACTGAATGATGCTGAACTAGAGAAACTTATGCATGTTCTGAAGCAACATAGGAGAGCATTAGGTTATACTATTGATGATTTAGTAGGAATAAAGCCTTCCCTATGTATGCACAAAATTCTAATGGAAGAGGATTACAAGCCTTCACGCCAACCTCAAAGACGGTTAAATCCGGCAATGAAAGAGGTCGTGAAGAAAGAAATCCTTAAGCTACTTGATGCAGGTATCATCTTTCCTATTTCCGATAGCAAATGGGTGAGTCTAGTACAGGTAGTACCAAAGAAAGGAGGCATTACCGTTGTTGCCAATAAAAACAACGAACTTATCCCCACACGGACAGTTACAGGTGGCGAATGTGCATCGACTACCGCAAACTGAACGTGGCCACTAGGAAGGACCACTTCCCCCTTCCTTTTATTGATCAAATATTGGAAAGGTTAGCCCAACATTCTTACTTTTGTTATCTAGATGGATATAGAGGTTTCTTTCAGATTCCAATTCATCTGGATGATCAAGAGAAGACGACTTTCACGTGCCCTTGGGGTACGTTTGCTTATAGAAGAATGTCATTCGGTCTATGCAACGCTCCAGCCACCTTCCAAAGGTGTATGATGGCAATCTTCTCCGAATACGTAGAGAATATCATGGAAGTCTTCATGGACGACTTTTCGGTATATGGTTCTTCCTTTGATAACTGTCTCTATAACCTTTCACTAGTTCTTAAGAGACGTGAGGACACTAACTAAGTCTTAAACTGGGAAAAGTGTCATTTCATGGTTACCGAAGGGATTGTGTTAGGTCATCTAGTATCACAAAGGGGAATAGAGGTTGATAGAGCAAATATAGAAACCAATGAGAAGCTACCTCCCCCTTCTTCTGTGAAAGGAATTAGAAGTTTCTTAGGGCATGCAGGCTTCTATAGAAGATTCATAAAGGATTTTTCGAAGATTTCAAAACCCTTAACTAATCTTTTGATGAAAGACGCAACTTTCGAATTTTCGAAAGATTGTTTAGATGCTTTTTGCAGGATCAAAGAAGCTTTAATTTCAGCACCAATCATTCAACCACCCGATTGGACTCTTCCTTTTGAGGTCATGTGCGACGCAAGCGACGTCGCTATAGGAGCCGTACTTGGACAGAAGAAAGATGGTCGCACTCATGCCATCTACTATGCTAGCAAAACGCTAGATGAAGCTCAATATAATTATGCAACCACAGAAAAGGAACTTTTAGCCGTAGTGTACGCTTTTGAAAAGTTTCGTTCCTATCTTGTAGGAGCAAATGTGATAGTCTATACGGACCATTCCGCAATTCGCTACTTATTCACGAAGAAGGATGCGAAGCCAAGGCTTCTAAGATGGATCTTACTCTTACAAGAGTTCGATTTGGAGATTCGTGATAAGAAAGGATCGGAAAACTCCGTTGCTGATCATCTTAGTCGTCTTCCGCAACTCACCGATGAGGCGGATGAACTTCCTATAGACGACTCATTCCCTGACGAGCAACTACATGAGATCGAAGAGTGTCTTCAACACATCTCAAAAGGTAATGATCCATGGTTTGCTGACATTGTGAATTACCTTGTTTGTCAGGAGATTCCACCCGGACTTTCATATGCTCAAAAGAAGAAGTTCTTTAGTGATGTCCGGCATTTCTATTGGAACGAACCTCTTCTATTCAAACGAGGTCCCGATGGCATATACAGGAGATGTATCCCCGAAGATGAGGTGGATAGTGTCATCCGCCATTGCCATGCCCTACCATGTGGGGGACATGCTAGTTCCAACAAAACTTGCGCTAAGGTACTTCGTTCCGGCTTCTTTTGGCCTACACTTTTCAAAGATGTGCAAAAGTTTGTTGTTGCTTGTGATGCTTGTCAAAGGACAGGTAATATATCAAGGAGGAATGAGATGCTTCTCAATAACATACAAGAAGTAGAAATCTTCGATGTATGGGGCGTCGATTTTATGGGACCCTTCCCATCTTCATGCGGAAACCAATATATACTTCTTGCCGTGGACTATGTCTCAAGATGGGTAGAAGCAATCGCTTCTCCTACTAATGATGCAATGGTAGTTGTGAAGTTCTTCAATAGCATGATCTTCCCAAGGTTCAGAACTCCCCGAACCATCATTAGTGACGGAGGAACGCATTTCACAACCCGTCGATTTGAGACTCTATTGGCTAAGTATGGGGTGACCCATAAGATAGCTACACCTTACCATCCGCAAACTAGCGGACAAGTTGAGATATCCAATAGAGAGATCAAGGGAATTTTAGAGAAAACCGTCTCTAAAACGAGGAAAGATTGGTCAATGAAGCTTGACGATGCACTATGGGCGTACAGGACAGCCTTCAAGACACCAATAGGTACGACTCCATATAGTCTTGTCTATGGTAAATCTTGTCATCTTTCTGTAGAGCTAGAGCATAAAGCATATTGGGCTATCAAGTGGCTCAACTTTGACATGAAAGAAGCCGGAGAGAAGCGGCTCTTAGACATCAATGAGCTGGATGAGATCCGGCTAAATGCGTATGAGAACGCAAAGATCTACAAGGAACGGACAAAGCGTTGGCATGATAAGCACATCATTCCAAAAGATCTGAAAGAGGGAGATCAAGTCCTTCTATTCAACTCGAGGCTTCGTCTGTTTCCAGGTAAGCTTAAATCCCGTTGGACCGGACCTTATGTAATTAAAAGAATTTTCCCCCATGGTGCAGTTGAAGTATGGGGTGAACAAAGCGGAAGTTTCAAGGTTAATGGCCAACGGTTGAAGAAATACACACCGGAAGCTCCGGTCGAGGAGATAGCTCCTATCCTCCTCCATTGAACAAAAACCGTACACCGTCCAGCTAAAGACGATAAATCAAGCGCTTCTTGGGAGACAACCCATGATAGTATAGTTTTTCCCTCCTTTCGTCACTTAGTTAGAGTAGATTAGTTGCTTTGTTTCTTTGTTTTCGCTTTTTATTTGTTCCTCGATGCACTCCTGGTTTGTCGTGTCATTAATCGCAGGAAATTAGGTCCAAATTGAGAGATCCATGGAGAAAGGGGGCATAAATCAGTTAAATCTTCAATTTCCATGAAGAACAAGGAAGGAAATCGAGCTGCATTAAGTTAATCGTTCGATTCAGGAACAGAGCAAGTCGATTTTTGACAACAGAAAGAAAAATCGACCTGGAAATCGACCTGCCTAGAAAAATAGTCCGATTTTCAAGTGTTCAGAGAAAAATCGAGTTGCATTAAGTTAATCGTCCGATTCAGGAACAGAGCAAGTCAATTTTTGCCAACAGAAAGAAAAATCGACCTGCCTAGAAAAATCGTCCGATTTTCCGTATGTTTAGAGAAAACGAGAGAAAAATCGCCCCGACGATTAAATCGGCCCTGAAAATCGTCCGATTTTCTTCACAATTTCTCGTCCCTATATAAAGACTTCAACACTCGATTCCCTCATTCCAAACACTTCCACCCTCGATTTCTCTCTCTCAAGAACTCCGAAAATCGCCCATACACTACAATCCTCATTCCTTAATCATTTTGAATGATTCTTGGCTCCAAACTGAAGCATTTTCAACAAGGAACAAGGATCTAGCAACAACAAGCACGGCAATCGACTCTTCCACAAGAAATTCAGGTTTTTCATTCCAAAACCTAAGTTTCTCATTCGAATTTGAATCTTGCTTAGGAAGTGTTTGTTTGCTGAAATTGATAGAGGAGTTTGCTTAGGAATCACTATAGGGAACTGTATGTGGTGATTGTTGAGACAGAACTTTACAGAATTGTGAGAATCGTAGAAATCGACAGAAAAATCGACCTAACCCAGAAAAATCGTCCGATTTTTGTGAAGAACAGGGCGATTTTTTGCTGCAGAAATGGATATTGTGAAGAGAATAACTAGAAATACGGGGAAGAAGAAGGGATCTTCTTCCAAAGCCCCTCCCCCACCTCCACCACCATCTCAAAACATTCCCAACAAGGCGACTATGTTTGAGAAGACGGAGCTTGACTGAGACACATCTCGGTTGCAGAAATGAGTTGTAAGAAGAAGGAATCTTCTTACAACTGAGGAGCTACATGGAAGGACAGAAGTTCGAGAAATTGAGAAGACGGAGCTTGACTGAGACACATCTCGGTTGCTGTCACATGACCTCGACCAAGATGTTCTTGGTCAAACAAGGCGACTATGTCTGACATCCATTCTGACACCTCGGTCCGCTCAGGAACATCTCGACCGAGGTGTAATCAAATTCAACGAGAGGTATAAAAGGCGAGATGGTTTCTCTCTCTTCTCACCTTTTTCCCTCTCAAGACGACCTCGACCGCGGCTGCTCCCACCCTCAAAATCTCAATTCTTGCTCGTTTTCCATGGTTCTTGGATCGAAATCACCAGAGGAAGCACGAGATTCAGTGACCAAGCAACAAACAGCAAGGAAAACGCTTCATTCTGCAGAATCTGGGTATTTCGCTTTAAACCCTAACTCCTTTCTTCTTTTGTCGATTCTAGATAGATCTGGCATTGGTCGCCATAGATTGTTGTTGAAAAAGATATAAGTACCTCATAGGAAGCTTTTGGTTTTGGGGGAAAAAGCTTACAAATTCAGAAGTTGCGTATGAACAGTAGTTTGCCTCGGTCCATTAGACTATGTCTCGGCCGAGTTGTTCTTGGAGACCGAGGTGTTCATCCAGTATAAGTAGCCCACGCAGATCAGATCGTCAGTTGGCCTTGATAGACAGGCCTAGCAGTTCACATCATTCCTCTCCTTCCTCAACTTCTCAGTTTTCTATCCCGGTGATCTACTGTTAGCATGAAATATTGTGATACTTTCGGCACGTTTTCTAAACGTATTTGATTCATATTGATAGTCTTTGATTGAACATTGTCACATAAGTGAGCTAGTTTTCCTATATTATCGATATGGATGTCTACACTAGTTCTATGTTGATTATAGGTACTTAAGAGCTATTTTCGAACGGAATCGAGCAAAGAAGAGTTGAATTGAGATGTCCATGGATCAAGGGCATCTTAAGGAGCAAATTGGAGTTTTACTTGAGGAATGCACGAGGCTAGGTAAGAATCACGTTCTTGCCCTAAACCACGCTCTAAAATACGGCCGTATTACAAACCACGTTCAGTTCCACGGCCGTGGATCCTACAAAGAGAAGCGTGATGCATTCCAGTAACTATTACGGTCGTGGAATATATGGTGCAAACCGTGACCTAATCCACGCTCTAAATTACGGTCGTGGAAACTTCCACGACCGTGATCTTGGCGAATCTTTTTCGCCACACTTTGAAGCCACGATCTTTTGAAGATTGGGCCGAGCCGATATTTCATCTTGCCCTATAAAAAGACGGACGAAGAGAGATTTCGGCACCTCCGTTATAGAAGCAAAAACGCTCGCTACCTCGTTTTAGGTTAACTCTCGCGAAGACCGCATCTTCGCTTACGCCCGCTAATCACCGCTTACCCTCGTTGAGAAGCATTTGGAGATCTTGTTGGAGATCAAAGTTCGTGCTTGGAATTGCCCTAATCTCGCACTTGGTGGAGATTATTGTGGGGATTTCCATATTTTCCGGATTGACGGAAGATTCGGAAGGTTTCTTACAAGAAGACTTGTCTTCTTGTTTAGGTTTGATTTAGAAGACGGATTGACATCCCGTTCTTCCTTCTTTCCTAAGATTGTGTTTGTTTGTTCTATTACGGATCTTGTGACGATATTTGTTCTTGATTGTGACTTTGAGATCGGTTTGAAGTTTATTGAAAGTTCTTGAAAGTTTTCATCTTTCTATCTTTTAATTCTTGAATTGATATCAATATGACTGTTATTGGCTAGAAACCCTTAACAATTCTAAGGTGAAGGGTTGATAGTTGTGGCTTAGATGATGATAGATCGATCGCAAATAGATTAGACCCTGAGAGTTCGAGAGAATTGTCGACGAACCCTAAATTACGGGTTGTTCTTGAGTTCCACGACCGTGGAATCTCAAGATCCAACCGTAATTTCCCTCAAGTTTACGAACATGCTTTTACTTTAATTCAAAGTTAAAGATTTGCTTTGACTTAGTTTAGACTTGTCTTTTCTAGGTGGTAGTGAAGCCTCAACAACCTCTACCTCGATTGTGAGTGTCACAACCTCAATCGGTTAAGTTAGTCTTGATCCTTGGATTACAAGTTTGGGTATTTGACACTAATTCTCACCTTTAGAATCCTTCTATATTGAGCCTCAACAACCTGTATAGAGAGTGCCTTGTAGGTGAGTGACATAAGGTTTTTGGAACTTCACCGTACGATTACCTTACATTAGTATACCTTTGCATATCTCAACTCTGTCTTTATATCATTAAGTATATCTTGAATCGATTGCCACAGCTGGATATTTGGATCTTTAGGATTGTTGTTTTCCCAATATTTGCAAAACTCTCATACTTACTCGCTTGATAATCTGAAATCGAATTTGTTCCCACCCAAATCCCTGTGTTCGATACTCTGGAATTCTTGCTTAACTACGTCGATCCGTACACTGCGGGTTCGCTGCTTGATTCTAGTTTTATAAATTTAAAGCTTATTTGCACACACCTTTAGGGGCGAACAAGTTTTTGGCGCCGTTGCCGAGGATTTGGTTTTGGCCGAATTCGGTAGCCGGTTGTCAAGCTTGGGAGCTTGCTCTCGTTATTTGATATTTTCTTGAGTGCATGCGCAGGTCTAGGAACACCGAGGATCTCTTACCCCTTGATCAAGAGCTAGAGAAAACCTTAAGGCAAAAGCGCAAGGAAAAGAAGATGGCTGAAGAACACGAACGTGATCTTCAAACGGAGTTGGCGGAGAAGGACGCTCAACTCCAATGGAATGAAAACCTCCGCCGGGATGAAATGGATCGTCATCAATCTGAAGTCAGCAAACTACAGGATGCAATGTTCCAAATGAGGATGGAGATAAGCGACCTTAAGAATAAAGGGAGCAAGCAATCCTCAAGGAGGGTATCAAGATCTAGAAGAAGAAGAAGTCATTCATCCGCTGATGATAGTGACTCTTCCATGCCACCGTTAGAAGAAATTGATCCCACGATCAATATAAATCCCTTCCATCCACAAGGAGCTGCTAATCGCCGCGTTCCACCCAGGAACGCAAGGATCGAGCGTGTGGACAATAAGCCAAGAACTCTTGGCCAGCGGATGGATCCAACTCAACAACCACGCCGCTTGGGCGTGAACTTTGATGCTGAAGATGTACAAGGGTTTAGTTTCAACCCTCAAGTTATTACTCTTGTTCGCCAAAACCAATTTGGCGGGACAAGCGCTGAATCTCCACACCAACACTTGCAAAACTTTGAGTGTATGATGGAGACGATGAGACCGAAGAATGCTACTACCAACAGCTACAAGCTCAAGCCTTTCTTCTTCTCTTTGAAAGGGAAAGCGTTGTCTTGGTATCAAGCTCTTCCTAGTGGGAAACTAGATACGTGGGAAGATCTTTCTGCGGAGTTCCTCACCAAATTATTTCCGCCTTCCAAAACGGCGGAACTTAGAGGTAAGATTAATGCTTTTTCCATGAGACCTAACGAAAGTTTGTTTCAATCTTGGGAAAGGTTTCAGGATTTGCTCTTGGATTGCCCTCATCATGGCATATCCAAGCTTGCCTTGCTGGAGATTTACTACAAGGGGCTGGATGCGGGAACGCAATTCAACCTCCAATCCCTCTCATGTGGAACGTTCATGGACATGAGAGAAGATGACGCTTGGGACTTTATTGAGAAGCAAGCAAGAGTCATAGAGAAGTATTCCCACCGGAAAGTGGAGGGAAATCGTGTGGAGCAAGGAGCAAAGCTCACACATGAAGCTCAAAATCAGATTTTCTCCCTCAACAATGAGATCAAAGAGTTGAAGGAGGCTATCAAGACCAACTTTCCAAAACAACAAGGGAAGGACATTGGTTATTTGGGCAACAACAATGGCGGAAACAACAATAACCGGGGCAACAACCGGAATAACAATTGGAATGGAAACAACAACAACCGGAACAACGATTGGAACAACAATAGGGGTCCAAACAACAACAATTGGCGCTCCAATCAACAAAATTCCGGTAACTCTTATCCTTCCAACTCAAATTCACTAACTCCACCTTCCTCTTCCTCTACTCCTTTGAAAAGCCAGGGGCAATCATCTAATGGAGGAAACACTTCGGGGAAGGAGAAGCCCGATCCCATATTGGAAACGATTTTGGGAAAGCTTCAAGGGTTGGAGAACCGCCTCATCAAGGTTGACGATCAAGTCTCTAAGGTTGACAAAGCTCAAAAAGTTTTAGAAAACCAAATGTTCAACCACGCGCAGGAAGTTCCTAGGAATCAAGGGAAACTTCCAGGAAAGACGGAGGACAACCCTAAAGGAAGGGTGATGGCGATAACAACTAGGAGCGGAGTGACTACTACCGATCTGCAGCCTACGTTCGTTGAAGTCCCCGTAGAGAAAGACAAGGGGAAGGGGAAGGAGAAGGAAGATATCTATGTCCCTCCTCCAGCTTACAAACCTCCCCTACCATTTCCTCAATCTAGAGCGCGAGCGCGCCTAGATAAACAATTCGGTAAGTTCATAGAACTCATGAGTAAGCTGCATATTAATATACCATTCATTGATGCTATTGTAGGTATGTCCGCTTATGGAAAGTTCTTGAAGGAGCTCCTCTCCAACAAGAGGAAGCTAGAAGACTTCGGATAGGTCAAGATGAGTTCGGATTCTTCGGATCTCATCAAGACCATGAAGGAGAAAATGCCCCCAAAATTGAAAGACCCGGGGTCATTTTGTATACCCATTGGAGTGGGAGATGTCACATACGACGCTTTATGTGACTTTGGAGCAAGTGTGAGCATCATACCACTTGCATTGTGCAGGAAGATCGGTTTAGGCGACCCTAAACCGGTGAAGATGACGTTATACATGGCGGATCGATCCATCACTCGCCCCGTCGGTATTGTGGAAGACGTCCCGGTCAAGCTAGGTAAATTCTTTGTTCCCATTGATTTTGTCGTGCTTGACATTCCTGCAGATAGTCCGGTCCCGATCATACTCGGAAGACCGTTTCTTGCAACTTCCGGCTGCATGGTCGATTGCAAGAATGGTAGGCTCGCTTTTGATATTGGAGAAGAGAAAGTAGAGTTTGTTCTTTCCACTCTAGTGAAGGAACCAATCTTTGATGAGGATATTTACGATATCCAAGATGAAGAAGGTTTATCTAGGGAAGAGGTAAGTGCGATTCTCTTTAACGATCCTTTACAAAAATTCATTACTATGAGTCTAACAGATGTAGGGGAAGAGGAAAAGTGCAAAGAGGAAATTGAAGCCTTAGAAGCACAAGAAGAGATGCATGAAGAGGAGTTTGAGAAACTCCACGATGAGGCTGAGAATGTTAGAATCCACGGTCATACCCTGTATTCCACGACCGTGGATTTCACAACCAAAACCGTCCTCCATTCCAGGGGATTACACGGCCGTGGAACATATAAGGAACCCGTAATTCTGGCCGTGGAAGAGGGTGATCGACATACTTCTTCAACTTTTTCTAATTCTTCTCCAACTCACTCAACACCCTTAGAAACCTCTAAGGAAACATCGGATGTTCCTCAAGGGTCATTGGAAGCTCCGAAAGTGATGGAATTAAAACCGCTTCCTACTCATCTAAGGTACGCTTTTCTAGGATCTAATTCTACCTTTCCGGTTATCGTTAGTTCCGAACTAAGCATAGATGAACATGAACAGCTCATGATTGTCCTTAGGAAACATAGAAAAGCCATAGGCTATACTATTGAGGACTTAGTAGGAATTAAACCCTCCCTATGCATGCATAAGATACTAATGGAGGAAGACTTTAGAACTTCGAGACAACCTCAAAGGCGGTTGAATCCGACCATGAAGGAGGTTGTCAAGAAGGAAATTCTTAAACTTCTTGATGCATGTATTATCTATCCTATCTCCGATAGTAAGTGGGTGAGTCCAGTTCAAGTAGTTCCGAAGAAGGGAGGAATGACGGTCATCACCAACAAGAACAACGAACTCATTCCTACCCGAACTGTGACTGGATGGCGGATGTGCATAGACTACCGCAAGCTCAACAACGCAACGCGGAAGGATCACTTTCCACTGCCATTCATTGATCAAATGCTTGAAAGGTTAGCACAACATTCGCATTTTTGCTACCTTGACGGTTATAGTGGTTTCTTTCAGATTCCGATACATCCGGATGATCAAGAGAAGACCACATTCACGTGCCCTTGGGGTACGTTCGCCTATAGGAGAATGCCGTTCGGGCTTTGCAACGCCCCAGCCACCTTTCAACGGTGCATGATGGCCATCTTCTCCGAATATGTAGAGGAAATCATGGAAATCTTCATGGACGACTTCTCCGTATACGGTTCCTCTTTTAACGATTGCCTTTCTAACCTCTCTCTTGTTTTACAAAGGTGTGAAGACACTAACCTAGTTCTTAATTGGGAGAAGTGTCAATTCATGGTTAAGGAAGGAATCGTATTAGGTCACTTAGTCTCTAGTAGAGGGATAGAGGTAGAAAAGGCTAAGATAGAGACCATAGAGAAACTTCCTTCCCCAATTTCGGTGAAAGGGATAAGAAGTTTCCTAGGACATGCTGGATTTTATAGACGTTTCATTAAGGACTTTTCTAAGATATCAAAACCTCTCACTAATCTATTGATGAAGGATGCGGTTTTTGAGTTTTCGCAGGAATGTTTGGATGCGTTTAACATCATTCGGCAAGCTCTAATTTCAGCACCTATTATCCAACCTCCGGATTGGACTCTCCCCTTTGAGATTATGTGCAATGCTAGTGACGTAGCTATTGGAGCTGTTCTTGGACAACGAAAGGAAGGGCGAACCCACGCCATATACTACGCTAGCAAGACGCTAGACGAAGCGCAGCTCAACTACGCCACTACCGAAAAAGAGTTTTTAGCCATTGTCTATGCTATTGACAAGTTTCGCTCTTATCTTGTAGGTGCAAAGGTGATTGTCTACACGGATCATGCTGCGATCTGGTACCTCCTTGCAAAGAAAGATGCGAAGCCAAGGCTGATTAGATGGATTCTTCTCCTACAAGAATTCGATCTTGAGATCCGCGACAAGAAAGGCTCGGAAAATTCTGTTGCGGATCATTTGAGTCGCCTAACACATCTAGAGGACGACCATTTACCCATTGATGACTCCTTTCCGGACGAACACTTACACATCATAGAGGAGTGCATCAACGTGATCTCCAAAGGTAACGAACCATGGTTTGCTGATTTTGTTAACTATTTGGTTTGCCAGGAGATGCCGCCCGGACTATCCTATGCACAAAGGAAGAAGTTCTTTAAGGACGTCCGGGAATACTATTGGAACGAGCCTCTCCTCTTTAAGAGAGGTCCGGATGGCATCATTCGGCGATGTGTGCCGGAAGATGAGATGCAAAGTGTCATCCGCCATTGTCATTCACTACCTTGTGGAGGACACGCTAGTTCGAACAAGACTAGCGCAAAGGTATTGCAATCTGGATTCTATTGGCCTACTTTGTTTAGAGATGTGCAATCCTTTGTTTCTTGTTGCGATGCTTGTCAAAGAACAGGCAATATTTCTAGAAGGAATGAGATGCCCCTCAACAACATCCAAGAGGTGGAGATTTTCGACGTTTGGGGAGTTAATTTCATGGGACCATTCCCATCTTCTTGTGGAAATCAATATATACTATTGGCGGTAGACTACGTTTCTAGATGGGTGGAAGCGATTGCCTCTCCCACAAATGATGCCATGGTGGTGGTTAAGTTCTTCAACAAGACCATCTTCCCGCGATTTGGGACGCCAAGGACTATCATTAGTGATGGAGGTTCTCACTTCATAGCCCGTCGCTTTGAAGCTCTTCTAGCTAAGTATGGGGTTACTCACAAGATCGCTACCCCTTATCATCCACAAACAAGTGGACAAGTTGAGATCTCAAATAGGGAGATCAAAGGAATTCTAGAGAAAACAGTTTCAAGGACTAGGAAGGATTGGTCCTTGAAGCTTGACGATGCATTATGGGCGTACCGGACTGCGTACAAGACTCCCATAGGAACCACACCATACAACCTTGTGTATGGGAAGTCTTGTCACTTGCCGGTGGAGCTGGAGCACAAAGCGTTTTGGGCTATCAAGTGGCTGAATTTCGGCATGAAGGAAGCGGGAGAGAAGCGTCTCCTAGACATCAATAAGCTGGATGAACTCCGTTTGAACGCCTATGAAAACGCCAAGATCTACAAGGAAAGAGCAAAGCGTTGGCATGATATGCATATCATTCCAAAGGACTTCAAAGAAGGAGATCAAGTTCTCCTCTTCAATTCAAGACTTCGCCTCTTTCCAAGTAAGCTTAAATCTCGTTGGACTAGACCTTTTCTAATTAAGCGCATTTTCCCCCATGGTGCAGTTGAAGTATGGGGTGAAGCGAGCGGAAGTTTTAAGGTGAACGACCAACGACTCAAGAAGTATACGCCGGAACTCCAAGCTGAGGAGTTCGCGCCTACCGCACTCGAATAAGTGCGAGATTGGTCTAGCTACGGACCTTAAACAAAGCGCTTCTTGGGAGGCAACTCAAGGTATTGCATTTTCGTTTTTGTTTTCGATTCATAGTTTAGCTTAGTATAGACGTTTTCGCTTTGTTTTTGCCTCGATTTCTTCCGGTATGTTCGTGTTTTTGGTTGTAGGATCGATGGAAAAGGAGAAAGGGAAGATAATGTCAAAGAAAAGCAACGAAATTTGGACTTTGGAGCTTTACAGAGACTTCCACGGTCTAAATTACGGGCGTCATAGCTATAGTGCCCGTAATTTCCAAAAGCTTTTGAAAAATCACCAAAACCACGGTTCCGTACACTTCCACGGCCGTGGAACACCTCGACAGACCGTGATTTTCAAAATTTTGCCTGCGACTATATAAGCCACATTCTTCACAAATTCATCCCAAAAAAAAAATCCCTCTTTCCACGACCTAAGTGCCGAAACCCCACGACCCCTCTCAATTCTTCGTTTCCTAATCGTTTTCAACGATTCTTCTTCCCAAACTGCAGCAAATTCAACCACAAACAAGATCCAAGCGACGAATCGAACGGAAATTCACCAACAAACGCGCATTTCGGATTTTTTAATTCGAAAATAGGTTTTCTTTTCCTTCTTGATTCTTGTTGATTTGGTTGTTTTTGTTAGAGATTTTTAGGAAGAACTGACTAAGACTGGAAGGAATTAGACTAGGACTGCTTGTTGTGGTGATTGCTTGTGAATTTGCTGAGATTTGTGAAATTCTGAGACGAACCACGGTCACTGGGTAAATTACGGCCGTGGATTTGGACGAACAGACCGTAATTTTTGTGCAGAATGGATTTTGTAAGGAGAGTCTCGGGAAGGATAAAAGAGAAGAAGGGTGAGCAGAATAAGAAAAGGAAAGGCAATCCCTCCACCTCCTCATCCTCTAGGGCACCACCACCCTCATCTCCTTCACCTCCATCCTCACCTTCACCTCCATCCTCACCTCCTCACCCTAGAATCCCGACCATACATGAGAATCATCTCGCTGCTTTCGAGAAGATCACGAAGAGGCCAGTGATTGGCCCTAGATATTTGTTGTTGGAGGATCTATATCCTCTTAACATTGTTGATGACCTCACTTGGCTCTTGGATAGAGCCGGATTAGTTATCTTCTCGGCTATCCGAGAAGACGCCTATGAGGAGATCACCTGGGAGGTTGTGACGTCCTTCGAGCACAGCCACGTAGATAGGACCGTCTCTTTCCGTCTCATGGAAAGAGACTACCATTTGAGTATCGTTGAGTTTGGAACTATTTTTGGGTTTCATGAGACCTTCAATGGTCGATTTCCGAGTGGTGTTTACCCCAAGGACTTTTGGAAGGAAGTTGCAATGATTTACGCCGACGAGGACCGTTGGCAACCCGCTGATACCAAAGCTAGATTGATGTACCATCTAGCTTTGAAGATAGCTCACCGTGTTCTTTCGGAGTGTCTCTTTCCTAGGACGGAGACGCCCCAAAAGATAAAGACGGATGAGCTATTCTTGCTCTATTGCATGCTTTATGGACGCCGTGCAGATTGTGCTACTCTCTTGGCTGCTACTATGAGCAAGCTCAAGAACAAGGCGAAGGGAAACATCGGATATGGTGGGATAGTGACCCACATTGCTAGGAATTTTGGTGTTGATTTTTCTTCTTGCACCCGCATACCGGCCGTACCTTTAGGACTCCATGCATTCATGGTTAGGGGTCTCATCTTCCCCACCCATAGAGGTCCGCCTTATGCGGGCATGCCTTGGGAGAGTAGGACAGGCAGGGGTATAGAGTGGTTGCCGGAGTACTCCATTGTGGCGGGACGCCACAATTGGAAGGAGACGTTCGCTGCGATGCATGCGAACAGGATAGTAGCTCCCCCTTATGTCCCACCACCGGTTGTGGAGGAGGAGGATATAGGAGATCAGTTCGAGAGTGGAGGAGGAGCGGAGCAAGAGTTTGGCACGTTTCCGGACCAGCCGGAGGCGGCCCCAGATGTACCTAGACGCTCTCCACGTCCAGCTAGAGCATCAGGCTCGTCATCTCGCCGCGCTAGCGTGAGTGAGAGGCCTACGTGGATGACCACACCTCCCACATGGTATGGCATTCCCCCTCCTTGGTCCACAGAGCAGCCAGCACCACCACCACCAGTACCAGCACCATCCGACGCCCCAACATGGTTCAGTCAGGCCCCGGGATGGTACGAGCAGATGCCGGATTGGGCCACCGGACTTTCAGAGAGAGTTGGAGCATTGGAGATCCGAGCCGATGCTAGAGACGGACGCCTAGATGATCTTGATCACATGATGAGGGACGTCTACCGCCAGCAGTTTGGGCGGCCCTATGACTCCAGCTTCTCTCCATTTCCACCTCCGCCGCCACCGTAGTGATTTGACGCATGACCGTTCGCTTTAGACATTCCGCCACCACTTTGTGAGTTTTCTTTTTCTTTTCTTTCTTTTCTTTCTTTCTTATGAACATTAGGGACAATGTTCGTCCTAAGTATGGGGTGGGATGTACTAAAAGTTTGTAATAACTCTACTTATTATGTTCGCTTTCATTTGAGACTATCATTGCATGTTCATTATGTGTTGCACGTTTCCTTATCGCATTGCATGAAAAATAACTTGAAAAACCCATAAAAATTGAAAAATTTTGAAAATTTTGTGCTTCTAATGAATTGAGATGATTTCCATGATAATCATTACTTGTGAATGGAGTTTGATAACAATTGCATGCTTAAAAGAATTGTGAATTGAAAAGATTTTGAATGAATGAATTATACCTCTTTTGCAAGTTTCATAATGTGATTATGTTACCTAAATCATGCTAAGAAATTGAAGTTGAAATCACATTATAAGTTCCTATACTTCTTGTTGAGATGATTAAGGCAATTTGATACTTTCTTTCTTCTTCCTTTTGATCATTTTAGCTCCTCATTGAAATATTAACCTCCTTTACCTATCCAGGAATTTTGGAGAAGTGAATGAAAAAGGCATGTTTGATGTGGGAGGGCCATGAGAGCAATTATTTGCAATCAAATGAATAGAAAGAAATTGTAGGTTTGGGGAAGTCAATCATGACGATGAGTAACTCGGCACCATTCACATAGCCGGGTGTTTGTGTCTTGCCAAAATCGAATTGAGCGATATTCCTAGCGGATTATGGTATGTGCGCTAAGGGTTTGAGGCATCTCATGAAAAATTGAGAAACGCCAATCTCCTAGGCTTCGGTTTTTGTGCACCTCTATCCATAACTCCAAAAGTAAAGTCGAAAAATGAAAGGAAGAGAGCGAAGCTCTAAGTGAAGTGTTGCGGAAACCGCAAAAGAAGAAGAAGGTAGTTGTCCACTTTCCCGGATTCACGCACCACATTCCCTAAAAGGTTTCCTTCCCTTCCACATTCTAGACCTTTTTCTTTGAAAGTCCTTAAGATCAAAAGGATGTTATATGACTTTGTGATCTAAATTGAAGTTTCTTGTGATTGATTTTGATAATGTTTGAAGGTTATGATGCTTGTATAGAAGTTTGATTTATTCATGAGTTCTCTTTGCTTTTTACTCTTCGATTAAGTGTGTGAAAGTTTGATAAACAATTGAAGCAAGGTTTGAGAATGATCTATTCTTTAGAAGGCACATTCATCCAAAAGAAGGTACACATATTTCATCCTAACTCTTGTTTTAAAAAGCTTTTGAGAAACCTTGCTTAGGGACAAGCAAGTTGCAAGTATGGGGTTATTTGTTAGCATGAAATATTGTGATACTTTCGGCACGTTTTCTAAACGTATTTGATTCATATTGATAGTCTTTGATTGAACATTGTCACATAAGTGAGCTAGTTTTCCTATATTATCGATATGGATGTCTACACTAGTTCTATGTTGATTATAGGTACTTAAGAGCTATTTTCGAACGGAATCGAGCAAAGAAGAGTTGAATTGAGATGTCCATGGATCAAGGGCATCTTAAGGAGCAAATTGGAGTTTTACTTGAGGAATGCACGAGGCTAGGTAAGAATCACGTTCTTGCCCTAAACCACGCTCTAAAATACGGCCGTATTACAAACCACGTTCAGTTCCACGGCCGTGGATCCTACAAAGAGAACCGTGATGCATTCCAGTAACTATTACGGTCGTGGAATATATGGTGCAAACCGTGACCTAATCCACGCTCTAAATTACGGTCGTGGAAACTTCCACGACCGTGATCTTGGCGAATCTTTTTCGCCACACTTTGAAGCCACGATCTTTTGAAGATTGGGCCGAGCCGATATTTCATCTTGCCCTATAAAAAGACGGACGAAGAGAGATTTCGGCACCTCCGTTATAGAAGCAAAAACGCTCGCTACCTCGTTTTAGGTTAACTCTCGCGAAGACCGCATCTTCGCTTACGCCCGCTAATCACCGCTTACCCTCGTTGAGAAGCATTTGGAGATCTTGTTGGAGATCAAAGTTCGTGCTTGGAATTGCCCTAATCTCGCACTTGGTGGAGATTATTGTGGGGATTTCCATATTTTCCGGATTGACGGAAGATTCGGAAGGTTTCTTACAAGAAGACTTCTCTTCTTGTTTAGGTTTGATTTAGAAGACGGATTGACATCCCGTTCTTCCTTCTTTCCTAAGATTGTGTTTGTTTGTTCTATTACGGATCTTGTGACGATATTTGTTCTTGATTGTGACTTTGAGATCGGTTTGAAGTTTTTTGAAAGTTCTTGAAAGTTTTCATCTTTCTATCTTTTAATTCTTGAATTGATATCAATATGACTGTTATTGGCTAGAAACCCTTAACAATTCTAAGGTGAAGGGTTGATAGTTGTGGCTTAGATGATGATAGATCGATCGCAAATAGATTAGACCCTGAGAGTTCGAGAGAATTGTCGACGAACCCTAAATTACGGGTTGTTCTTGAGTTCCACGACCGTGGAATCTCAAGATCCAACCGTAATTTCCCTCAAGTTTACGAACATGCTTTTACTTTAATTCAAAGTTAAAGATTTGCTTTGACTTAGTTTAGACTTGTCTTTTCTAGGTGGTAGTGAAGCCTCAACAACCTCTACCTCGATTGTGAGTGTCACAACCTCAATCGGTTAAGTTAGTCTTGATCCTTGGATTACAAGTTTGGGTATTTGACACTAATTCTCACCTTTAGAATCCTTCTATATTGAGCCTCAACAACCTGTATAGAGAGTGCCTTGTAGGTGAGTGACATAAGGTTTTTGGAACTTCACCGTACGATTACCTTACATTAGTATACCTTTGCATATCTCAACTCTGTCTTTATATCATTAAGTATATCTTGAATCGATTGCCACAGCTGGATATTTGGATCTTTAGGATTGTTGTTTTCCCAATATTTGCAAAACTCTCATACTTACTCGCTTGATAATCTGAAATCGAATTTGTTCCCACCCAAATCCCTGTGTTCGATACTCTAGAATTCTTGCTTAACTACGTCGATCCGTACACTGCGGGTTCGCTGCTTGATTCTAGTTTTATAAATTTAAAGCTTATTTGCACACACCTTTAGGGGCGAACATCTACGAGAGACATCAGCGGGACTATGAAAGGATTTGCGGGCGCCCCATTATTGCCCCGCGATTCCTTGACGTTGATGCCTTTGAGTGCCTCCATGTGGCGGAGGACTTGAGGAAGATGATATCGATGGTCGGCCTGGAGGAGTTCATGGCCATTAGAGCACCGGCTTATCTCGAGCCGATGATGGAGTTTGTCAGTTCAGTGACCTATGTGCCGGAGCATCACGGGATTAAGTATAGGCTGCTGACCAAGAACTACGCAGTTCCTATGGATCAGTTTAGGGAGATTTTCGACTTCCCGACACCTACAGTGACAGATTTTCCTTCCTGAGAGGTAGCTCGGAGTTTTTGGGGCGAGATTGCCCATATTTCAAATCATCGAGATAGATGGCAGCCGGGAGATACCCGGGAGCGTATTATATTCCACCTCGCCTTCCGCTTGGCTCACCGGATCATCAGTGAGACACTTCTGGCGCGTACTGAGACGCCCCAAAAGGTCAGACAGGGGGAGTTGTTGTGTTTGTTTTGTATGGTTACACGAGGCATGCCAGACTTTGCTGCCATGCTGGCAAATGATTTGCACAAGATAAAGGGGAAGTCGAAGGGCGATATCTGCTGTGGTGGCCTGGTGACCCACATCGCCACTTCCATGGGTTTAGATTTGTCGGGATGTACATTGGTTGCAGCTTCGAAGCCACTAGGATTGCAGGAGATGATCACTCGCCATATTCTCGTCCCTCGTGGTCTTGAAATACCTTACGTTGCCATGCCATGGGAGCGAAGTCACCTCAAGGGATTATGTGGTTGTCTTAGTTTTTTGTCTTTGACCGTCAGTTTTGGTCTGCTGCCTAGTTCCCTTATATGAACGATGCTAGAGAGGCAGTTGAGGAGGAGGATGATGATGATTATGGAGGTGCTGCCATGGAGACCGGTGCTGACACCGGCGGACCTAGTATTCCCACCGTTGACCTTGACGACGAGGCGACGGAGGACGAGAGAGCACCACCACCACCACCACCTCAACAGCGCAAACCACGCCGACGCAGAGATCCCGAGGCACACCGACGGATTGATGAGCTGACTGAACAGATGATAGACTCCTACGCGGCTATGACGGTTGACATCTCTCAGCGCTTTGATGATGAGCGCCGATACACAGATGGATGGATGCATCGTATGGAGGAGAGCCAGCATTATCAGCGTCGTATGCAGGAGA
The DNA here is from genome assembly GCA_033239045.1 of Fagopyrum esculentum. Classification (NCBI taxonomy): domain Eukaryota; kingdom Viridiplantae; phylum Streptophyta; class Magnoliopsida; order Caryophyllales; family Polygonaceae; genus Fagopyrum; species Fagopyrum esculentum. The sequence continues at coordinate 94,075,451 of BSUD01000005.1, forward strand.
TCCAGTATCAGTAGATGATGGGCTATCCATTTGATCCTTCCCAGCATCCCTACATGCCACATCCACCACCGCCAACTGACGAGGACTAGAGCTTCATGAATTTCTTTTATTTATTATGCAGTTCAGCTAGGTCCAATGAGTATTTTATCTTTCAGACTTATATTTGACCCATTGGGAAAATGTGTCCCAAGTATGGGGTATTTGGATGTATTTATGTGACTTATGCACTACTATGTTGTATGACTCTATCGGATATTATTGTCTATTTATGCTATATGTGCTTATCTGTCATTGCATGCATACATATAGGTTTCTGTTTGAGAAAAAAGTCAAAAACTGGTGTGAAATTTTTTTTTGCCTCGACCGAGACGTTCTTGGACCATCGAGGATGAACACCTCGGATGACGTTAGAACACCTCGACCGAGATGGTTCTTAAGTGAAAATTTTTCGAGACGTTTTGTGCTTCTTTTCTGGATATGACCTCGATGATGATTTTGTTTGCAGATTGGTTTTGGAATCTTTATATGCTCGAAAGGTTTTATGATATGTTTAAGTTGCAAAATGCTTTGTTTGAAATTCTAGCATGTTTAATACTTAATTTTTATCAAAGTTATGTTAGAATTGAAGGTTGACACCACATGATGAGTTCTATCACATTCTTCCTGGGATGACTAAGGCATTTCATTCTCTTCTTCTTCTTCTTCTTCTTCTTCTTCTTCTTCTTCTTCTTCTTGATCATGCTTTAGCCCCTCATATACATATTTGCCTCCCTTTATCTATCCGGAAATTTGGATGCAGTTGATGAAAAGCTTGTGAAAGTGAAGTTGAGATCTTGGCTGAAAGTGTTAGAAAGAAACAAATTAGGTTTGGGGACGTTGATCTTGATGATGAGTAACTCAGCACCATTCACATAGTCGGGTGTTTGTGTCTTGCCAAAGTCGGATTGATCGATAGTCCTAACGGGTCATGGCATGTGCATAAAGGGTTTGAGGCATCTCGAGAAATTGTTGATTGCTGATCTCCCAGGCTTCGGTTATTGTGCACCTCTGTCCATGTTCCCAAAAATTAAAGTAAAAGTGAAAATAAGCAAAGCTTATTGGTGGAAGATGTTGTGATTCAAAGAAAGTAAAGAAAAGATCCTATTCCCGGATTCTAGCACCACATTACCCTATATACATCCCACCCTGACACGTTTATTGACCTTTTTTGGAAGCCCTTGAGACCTCAAGTATGATGATTGACTTGGTGGTTTAAATTGGATTATACATGATTGATTTCGATAAATATGATTTATTATGCATTCTATGATTTTATGCAAAATGAACAGCTTTCTTATATTCATAAAATGTTTTGATCATGTCTTGATTTTAATTGCCATGAAACATTATCTTAGGGTGATCTATGAATGGAGCACACCACCAAAATGTTTTGAAATGTTTTTCATTGATCTTTTTGATGACTTATAATCCATTCTATCTTGTATCTAAGAGTTGGATCTTGTTTGGGGACAAGCAATGGACAAGTATGAGGTATTTTGATAGCATGTATTAGTCTATATTTTGGGATTGGTTTGGACGTTTATCTTCATAAATCTGCATGTATGGATGTATATTCTTTGATTATTATGTTGTTTTGTCTACCTTTGCGAGAATCGAGGTCTGCACCTAGTTTCAATGTGATTGTAGGGAAATGGCACGTTTTAGACCGAAATAGAGCTAAGGAAGCTAAGGAGTCATTGAAGCTACATTCTGGAGCATTGAGGAGTCATAAGAAAAGCTCAGGAAGCATGGAAATAAGATGGAAGATTGATTTTGGACCAGATTAGAGAGTTTAACGCTCAGCTGAGACTCACCTCGGTTGGCTACAGTACCACCTCAACCGAGGTGATCTTCAGGATTGTCTGGACCGAGGCGAAGTGATGACGGGACACAAGATCTTTATTTTTGGCTGATTTTTGGAAAGTGGATATCACATATTTTAGGATGGATTAATGGAAGCAAGCATATCTTTTTGCCTGATATATTTTGGAAGATATGAAGATATTTTAAAGAAGGAAATTATCTTTTCGAGATATCTTATCTTAGGAAGGTAATTCTCCTATATAAAGGGGCTGATTTTCTGGAATTTATCCATCTTCGGATCACCAATTCTTTGATTCAGGAAGTTGAAGGAAGTTTTGAAGGTTGAAGATCAAGGAAGGAAGGAATCTAGTTTGAAGGAAGTTTGAAGGAAGTTGTAAGATTTCCTTAGTTTCGTTTGATTTGTTGTCTTTTCTAATTGTGATTGAGGAACGCTGATTGTTTGTTTGATTGATTCAGTTATTGAGACCTTTGTCTTAAGGTTTTCTTGTTTGAATATTGATTCCTTTCTCAAATATTTGAATATTGTTATCATGATGATTGTTGGCTAAGTTCTTTATGTGATTCTAGGGTGATTGGCTGAAAGTTGTGGGAAAGATGATGAAAGAATGAGCCTTTATCCTAATGGACCCTGAAAGCTCGAGCATGTACCTTAACCGACGAATACCTCGGTCAGTAGTGGAACATCTCGACCGAGATGGTACATAAATTGAGCGAAGTGAGCCCTTTTTTGATCCTTTTCTGAGTTGAGGTTTCAGTTTGTCAAATCCTATCCTTGTTATACCTTTCCTGGTTCAACGCAAGCCTAGGATGAGACTTATCCGGTAATTCCTTTGATTGTATACCCAAGATCATGAGTGTAGGTAATAAAGGTTTATCCATTATTGGGGTTTGAGTGTGCCTTCATCCCATCTTTGAGAGTTAGCCTGAGACTTACCCGGTAAAGGTTGATTCTATCCCCTTGGGTGGTGTGTTGGTTTGAGATTATAGTTCCTTTCCTTAGTACCTTGAGACTTACCCGGTGAGAGGATCTATGGTTTGGGATAGTGAGTAGTGAGACTTATCCGGTGATCTATTCCCACCTTAGAAACACCTTCCCTTTACAAACCTCAGCTTTGTCCACGTTATCCTTTGAGATCTTGAGTCGGAACCACAACTGGATGCTTTGATCTCTAGAATCCGCATTCCCTTTACTTGGTTATTACATCATCTTTGATATCATTGCTTGTCGCGTGTTTGTTATTGACAACCTGAACTACCGATCTTTGTTTCACCATTGTCCTTGTGTTCGACCTTGGAAATCTTGCTTTTATTACAATCGATCCGTACACTGCAGGTTCGCTTATTTGAAATTATTCTTGGTATAAATATTAAAGCTTGCACACACCTTTTGGAGCGAACATTTAGCCAACAATCATCATTATCAATGCAATATCAATTATATCAAGAATATCAAGAAAAGAGAATAAAACAAGCAACAAAGGTATCTCAATTATCAAAGCAAACAACTCAACAATAGTATCAATAATGTGTTCCAAAAAGGGATGATAACAACTCACAAGCAACCCCCAAGAAATCATCACAATCAAGGGTTACTCAAACCCTAAGCAATTCTTCCTTCAAATCTTCCCTTCCTTCAATCCTTCAAATCAGCCGTCTAAGAAAACCTCTACGACGTCTCTATATTCGAGCGTCCAACCTGTTAAACTTCATGTCCACCTTCCATTCTTATAGAAGAACTTTAGGTCAAAAATATATTTTATCTTCTTGGGTTGTTGGACGTTGACCTCGATCCAGGCCCAGTGGACCCTCTCGGTCGAAATGCATGGTTGTGTCCATCCGAGATCAGTAGTGATCTACGTGCATGAAATCATATCTTCATCTGGATCTTTCTTCCTTCCTTTCAGCATGGTTCTTGTCCTTCTCCTTGTCCTTCCTAATGCTCTTAAATGTAGCTCCATAGCATCCTTAGCTCTTTATGCTCCATTTCCACCAAAAACGTGCCATATGCCCTACAAATACAATAGAACGTGGTGTAGACCTCGATTCTTGTAAAGTAACTGAATAATGACATAAATACTACAATTATGTATACATGCATGCAAAATTATGATGAGAAAATAACAAAACCATGCCCAAAATATAGACAATAATTCATGCTATCAAAATACCCCATACTTGCCTCTTGCTTGTCCCCAAGCAAGGTTCAAATCTTAGAGAAAAGATAGAATGAATTATAGTCACTTAAAACTCAATGAAAAACCTCAAAACTTTTGGTTGTGCACTTCTTCCCATAGATCACCCTTAGAGAATGCTTCATAGCAAATGAGAACCGTATATGATCAAAACAAGTCATAGGCATATAAAAGCTAATCGTACTTCACTTGAGATCATGGAATGCATAGCAAATCATACTCATCAAAATCATTCATGAATAATCCAGTTTAAACCACGAAGTCAATCAACAAGCTCATGGTCTCAAGGATTTTCAATCAAAGGTCAAGAAACAAGTTAGGGATGGAGTGTATAAAGGATATTATGGTGCTAGATCCGGGAAAAGGATAAGAACTTCACAACTTTGAACTTCGCTTCACTTCATCAACAAGATTTTCTTGTTTCTTTTCAGCACTTTTGCTTACTTTTCACTTTTTGAGAACATGGACAGAGGTGCACAATAACTGAAGCCTTGGAGATCAGCAAATCTCAATTTCTCGAGATGCCTCAAACCCTTGATGCACATATCATGACCTGTTAGGACTATAGATCAATCGGACTTTGGCAAGACACAAATACCAGGCTATGTGAATGATGTTGAGTTACTCATCGTCAAGATCAACGTCCCTAAACCTATTTTTCTATAACTTCTTCTTCTTTCAACATCATCTTTCACTTGCTTTTCACTTTCTTTTGCTTCCAAATTCCCGGATAGGTAAAGAAAGGAAACATATTTCATTGAGGGCTAAAAGGATGATTAAGAAGAGCAAGAAAGAATAACGAATTACCTTAATCATTCCAAAAAGGATGTGAGAGAACTCATAATGCAATGTCAACTTTCAAATTCAGCATGATTTGGACAAAAACAACTTACTAAACATGCTTCAAATTTCAAACAAAGCAATCATACCTTAGATATATCATAAATCATTTCAAGCATATAGAGATCATATAAACTAATTAGAAAACAATATTCATCATCATATCAAGGTCAGAAGCAAAAAAGTTTTCAGAAATTCAAGTTTTCGAAACCCATTTCTGTAACACCTCGAATCTGCGAGATTCGGGATGCAACATTGGGCTAGGATCTCACAATGGATCTTGACCCTAGCCTGACAACAAGTTCACTCGACCTTACAATATGACACTGACAAATATAAAACAAATACATAAAATTGTATAAACTGTACAACCAAAAGGTGAACAACATCATAGCCGAGTATATAAAACAACTTCCTCACACAGGAGGTAACAAAAGATCATCCTCACGCAGGAGGGAAGCGTAAACAACCCCAAAAGACCACAACCATCCTATGTACGAGAGGTCCTCGGCGCTGCCACCCTGCCAGATCACTCAGCAGCACGTCTATCCTGTAGGGCATCTACAACATGGTATGAAACCATTAGCTAACCATACATATATAAGGTAATGCACAGGCACAAGCATCATCATGAAAGATAAACACATCAGCATGCTATCACACATTTACCCATTTATCATCTTTGTATATAAGTCATTCACTCAAATCATGTATATATAGACATATGAAAGTATGTGACACGAGGATCAATACATTCTCGCCTCTGAGCCTGATAGCCAGGTGTACGAGTATCGGTCACACAATCCGTGTACCTTATGGGATTGGATTGCGCCCTTCTTGTAAAGCCAGTCAGGCCTGACGTCAGAGAACCTCCTAGACTCCACGGCGGGATGAAAGGGAAGGGTTATCACAGCCACACAACGGGACAATCAATAAAACATAGGTCGATATAAACGACATCTCATGCTATCATAGCAACATATAACGCACACACCACTCATGCAAACACCCAATATAGGGATGGTAGCTAAGTAAGTCCTACGGACTTACCTCAACCTCATATAACCTCAACCACGATCAACCTCCAATCTTGAGAGAGGGGCACTACCTAACAACAAGGCATAGAAAGATATCAACCTCTATTCATCAAAGGGGTCACACCTAGACCCAAGGGATCCGTAGGATCATCCTCAACATAACCTCACAGCCTAATAAACCTCAAGGGCCATACATGGCATATATCGATCATAACATCATCAAAACACCTCCTCACACATCTAGCATGAACCTATACACTCACACTAGGAAGGGAGGGAACAAAGGCATCCTAAAGCAAGCCTAGAAGCAATACACACCTGCAGAACCAAGTGCAACACCAAGCTGATGCAGGTGGCCGCAGGGGAGGCTAGGAGGTGGCGCACGGGCGGCGGTCAGACAGCGCTGGGGGTGGCTGCAAGTGGCGCAGGGGCGTCTGGTCGTGTAGAAGGCACACCTTCAACTCCTCCTTGCTTCTTCAATCGATCTCTTCACTCCTTCTTCAGCTAATATCCACACACACACATGTACATACATATATACATCAGAAGAAGCCAATCAAGGCTGGAACAAGATCTAAACCTAAGGAAATATAAACTAAACTAAGAGAAGGGAAGAGAAGATGAAAGGATGGAGGAAGGCAGCCATGAAACCTTACCAAGCTCACATCTACATAAGGAGACACACCACAACACAAGGTTGGCTTACACAAGGCACAACAACACACCAAGCATCAAGCTCATCAACCAACTCACAAGGAAGCTCATCCAAAGCTCCAAGAACACAAGAAAGATCAAAGATGATCCAAGCAGAGATGAGAAGAGAAGAAGATCGTGAGAGAGATGGAGCCGGAGAGAGAATGGGGTAAACCCTCACTTGGAAGACAAGATGAGATTATAAAGGATGAAGGGTCAAAAAGAAAGGGCTCGAGTCAAAGAAGACCGCTACAGTCCGCCAAAAACCGTAAGGGCGGCTGGCCTGGCCACAGGGGCGGCTCACAGGCCCGCAGGGGCGGCCAACTAGGGCGTAGGGGCGGTCCACTGCATCTCCAAAGTCTCACAACAGATGCGTCTCAGCTGAGGCACAGGTGCGGGATCTCTCGAAGACTAAGGCTCTTACAATTTTGGTCGAGATGACTTTGAGGCGAACGAGGTGTTAGACCGATGTAAGCTCCTGTTATGGTTACCTAGTTTCACCAAAGGTCATTTCGGTCGAGAAAAAAAATTTTCAAACCAGCTTTTGTACGTTTTTCGATCAAAAATCCTGCTGCGATGCATGTAATGTATGTAATAGTTTCTAGGCACATAATGGAAGTAGTGGAAATAGTCATAAGCACATAAGTCAGTTATTACAAACCAAGGTATTGATAGCATGAAATATGACGTTATTTTAGGCACATGTTTTGATTGTTTTTCCCCTTCTTTTGTGTATGTGGATATGAGTTTGAAGCATATATGAGCACATTCACCTATTATGTTGGTATAGAGATCTACACAAGCTTTGTTGTGATTTTAGGTGAATAAAGGCTTGGATTGGAGCATAAATGGAGTATGTAGGAGTGATTGATTATGCTTGACATCAAGAGGATGCATTGGAGTAGCTAAGGAAGGAGTGTGAGTAGGAAGCTTTGGGAAACAAGAGATTTCATGCACGTTTTAGGGATTCCACAGTCATGTACAAGGAACTACGGCCGTGGTTTTGGGAATTAAATCAATTAAGACCGTGGGAATGTATGTCGAGAGCAAATATGCCATTCCACGGTTGATTCCACGTGCATGGAATTTTGCTCTTGGGCGTGATTCTTCTAACGGCTGTCACGTGTCATATTCAACACGTCAGTAGCGATTATGGGCTTTTCATAACCCTATTTTCTCCTATAAGAAGGCTGAAAGAAGAGAGAAAAGAGAGCCCTCGCTACATTTTCGCAACCGGTGCTAGAGAAGTTGAGATTATTTTCAAGATCCTATTGTGAAAAGATTTTGGAAGGAAGATTTGGAGAAGTACGCACTTTGAGATTATGAAGTTGGAAGATCTTAGGGTTTCACTTGGAAGGTGGATTGACATCCCGTTCTTCTTTGTTCTTTAAGATTGTGAGAGATATCTTACTCTATTCTACATTCATTGAACGCAAGTAAAGATTTTGAGTTTGATTGAGAATTGGTTTTATGTTTGCTATTGATTTTTCAAGGTTCTAACTTTTCTTTCTTTCATATTTGATTATTGATTTGATGATGATGATTGTTGGCTAAAACCCTTAAGCAATTCTAAAGTGAAGGGTTGATAGTTGTGGCATAGATGATGATAGATTGAACCGAAACAGATTGGGCCCTGAGAGTTGAAAGAAGCCTCGTCGTCGAGCCTTTCTACGGTCTGTTCTTGAGTTCCACGGCCGTGGTTCTTCAAGATCTGACCGTGGTTTTCCCTTGTCGTACGTGTTTTGCTTTTGCTTTGATCCAAAGTTAAAGATTTGCTTTAACCTAGCCTTGTCTTACCTTTTCTCGGTAGTATTGAGACTCAACAACCTCTACTTTGGTTTCGAGTGTCACAACCTTAACCTTTTTGGCTTATCTTTGATTCTCTTGGGTTTGGACATGGGTATTTGAGAGTTTAATCTTATCCTTAAATCCTCTTTATAACGAGACTCGACATCCTTTATTAAGAGAGTCTTAAGGTGAGACTTATGGGTTTGGAACTTCACCATACAACACTCTACCTTAGATCTATACCTTTGCATTCCTAACTCTGTCCTTATATCTTTAGAACATCTTGAATCGATTGCCACATTTGGATACCTGAATCTTTAGAATTGTTGTTTTCCCAATTATCTTTACAAAATCTTTACTATTTTGCTAGACGATTTTGTGAACTGAATTTGATCCCCAAAAACCCCTGAGTTCGATACTCTAGAATTCTTGCTTTACTATACCGATCCATACATTGCGGGTTCGCTTTGCTTGATTTTAGATTTTATAAATTTAAAACTAATGACGCACACTTTTGAGCGAACAGGTATCTCAAAGCACCCCATACTCAGGACACAACGTCCCGATGGGTAAAAGAAGTCTAGAAACACTTACAAGTTCGAGTGCAGAACCGCAAAATAAGAAAGAAAATAAAGCAGCAGCTCCGGGGAAGTCCAATCAAGCATCTAGTGGATGAGGTGGCTGGAATGGGTACAAGGACGCATCGAAGGGATGGCCCATGAGGTGCTCGAACTGCAGCTCCATCATCCGGCGCTGGTAGTGGTGGCTCTCCTACATCTCCCGCCGCATGGTGCGCAGCTCAGTCGTTTGTCTATCGAGCCATCCTCCCTTATCTGTACCTAAGGTACGGAAAGACTCCTCCATATGGCTAGAGATAGCATCGATCCTCTGATGGGCCTCGGGATCACGGCGGCGACGATGATGGCGTTGTCGGTGTTGTGGCATATCTAGTGCAGGAGTCTCCGGTGTAGGCTGGTCATCCTTTGTCTCCTCATCATCATCCACCAGCTTGATCACTAGGGTAGACGGACCAGTAGCGTCCGTCACGGTATCTATGGGTACTCCGACGTCCTCCTCATCGCTATCCGTGCCAAACTCTGCCTCGATCTCTGCGTCCCGCACGTACGATCTCCATATCTGTGACTAGTTGGTCTGGTCATTGATGGTAAACTGTGGAGAACAAGGAATCCCCTTCGGACGTTTGGTCTCCCAAGACATGGCCACGTATGGTGGACCACGACCTCGAGGGATCAAAATTCGTTGGGTGATGAACTCTTACAGTCATAAAGGTTTGGCCTCAGCGGCCAACGTGCATGCGGAAAGATTGAGGTCCATTGCCCCTGCAAGGTAAGTAACCAATCCCCCAAAACAAATGTCACCTTTCTTCTTGCTCTTGACCTTGTCAAGCTCCTCTACCAACATGGTGGCAAAGTCTAGAATGCCACCTGTAGTCATACAGAAGAGAGAAAGAAACTCACCGTGTCGAACCTTCTGGGGAGTCTCTGTCCTGGCCAGCAGCATCTCGCTTAAATCCTATGAGCGATCCGGAAGGATACATGGTAGATGAGCTTTCTCTTTCATCTTGTAAGGGTCTGAGAGGTTCTTTGAGGTTAGGCCAGACCTGGTATACCGACAGGGTACTTCACTACTCCCTATGGTACACGGGAAATGTTCTTGATTTCACTCCAGATGGCTATGGTAACCAGAGGCGAGAATGATATATTTCTCATGTCACAACCATAAATATGGTTTTAAGTGTATAACGAATATTGGACCACGATTGTTGGGTGGTGATACCTTTCTCTTTCATCCTGTAAGGAGTCTGAGAGGTTCTAGAGGTTATGTCATACCTGGTATATGGACAGGGTACTTCACCAGTCCCTATGGTACACGGGAAATGCTCCTGATTTCACTTCAGATGTCTATGGTACCCAGAGGCGAGAATGATATATTTCTCGTGTCACAACCATAAATATGGTTTTGTGTGTATAACGTTATAAAGATAATTAAATGGGAAATGTGTGATAGCATGCTTGGTGTTTATCGTTATTATGTTGTGTGTATGTGCTTATGCATTATCTTATATATGAATTCTTAGCTAACGGTTTCATACTGTGTTGTAGATTCTTTGCAGTATAAAAAGACTATGGGGTGATCAGGAGGAGTGATTAGCTGAGGACTTCCGTACATCTAGGGTGTTATGGGCTTTTGGTTTGTGTTATGTGTACATTGACGTTTTATACTCAGCTGTGGAGTTTTTGTATGTATTATGATACTTGTTATTTCCATTTTATAAAGGTTTGTTTTAAATTTATTTGTGTCTTGTTGTAAGATCCAGTGAACTTGTTGTCGGGCTAGGGTTAGGACCAATTGTGAGGTCCTAGCCCCGTAGCACTCCGAGTCCTATGGATTTGGGGCGTTACAATCATGTTGAGGGTCATTCTTGAAAACAAGATCATTTCAAACATCAGAACCTTGCTTAGGATCAACCATGGTTGCAAGATCACATATAGACCCTCCTACTAATAAGAAGAAGATAGAAGTTATGAAGGGGGTGCAACGACAACTATTGAATCCGGGACATAAGAGAAGGAGAAGGAACGCTACTGAGAGGAGAAGAAGGATTAGATCTTTCCAAGCTACAAGGTCAAGGGTACATCTGAACATGATCCATCATGTTCAAGGAGTTCAAGCTAGGAGAAGACTTAAGGAGACCTTGAGGATCCATCTTGATAGAAAGAGACATATTCATGCGCACGTGAGGGAAGATCACGCAAGATTCCCTTTCGTCGATGTAGGCCATACAAACATGAGAGTGGAAAATGGCACGATCCATGCAAGGCATATGATCCATGTAAGCCAAGACATGTTTATAGAGGGTTTGACTATTCCCGCTACACCCTGTCAAGCTATCCATGCAGGATTATCATGTGGGGTCCACAATCTTGAGAATATACTTTCCGGACCCGCCCACCAGATTCTCCCATTAATGAGTGGACCAGTTACACAAGTTTTTCAGATCAACAATGTCATCATGAAGCATGGCCCACGAAGACCGTTTCATCTATAACTGGGTGCGAAGGAGAGAGAATTTCAGCCCATGTGTATTTTATTTTCAACCCATAAGAGACTTGTTTAATTATGGTTTATATTTTATTGGGCCTTCATTATATTTTCAACCTATACTAATTTGATTTCTTTTATAATAAAATCAAGTCTTCTAATAGGGAAGCTTAAAGATCTTATCGTATCGGAAGATAAAATCTATTTATGATTAAGAAGATCTATTTTTTTAGAAGATTGATCTTATTTTAAATCCTTAAAGATATATCTTATCTTATTAGAAGATAGATCTTATTTTAGTTAGTTCAGAAGATCAAATCTTTCTAGAAGATTGATCTTATTTTATTATTTTTCCTTAGGAATAAATCTAGCTTATTTTATATTTTTCCTTTGTAACGCCCGGTTCCGATATTCCCCTTCTTGCGTACTTCTATCGATATTTTTTTTTATTATAAATTATATTTATATTTCTTTTTAAAGTGTTTTAAGACGTAAAAATGAATTCCCGAGTATAATTACATTTTGGTTTACTTTCGAAAAGGTTCGGAAAATCTTTACTACTTGGAAATATCATTCCGAGCGTTTTGGAATCGAGTCTAACTTCTTTTTCATTCTTTTTTATTTTATTTTATTTTCTCTTTCTATTTTTCCTATTTCATTTTTTTTTGGTTTCTTTTGGTCAGCTCCGCCTTGTTCTCTCAGAGACGGGTGAGAGGCTTGCAGGCCCTAGGCCGACCTCTCGCTCCTGGAGCACCCGCCTCCTCGCCCACCCTTTGTCTCATACTGCAGCACCAGCCCAGCCTCCTCACACTTCTCTCCCTCCGCCCTATCACCCAACAGCCCTGATCCCAACTCACACTCTCTTCCTCGCATCTCCCTCTGTTTGTTTTGCAGAAAATCAATCTCCCCTTCCCCTGTGACAATCGATCGAGCAAAGCAGGCGAGTTGCCTTCTTCTTCCCTCTCGGATTGCAGCCTTGGGGGGTCGACTGGGAAGCCGCACCACCGGAACCGCCGGCGTTGTTGGAGCGTCTCCTCCGTCTCAATTGCAGGCCGCCTCCTCCCGTGTTCCAGCAAGCAGACCAGGGACTCCACCTCTCCAACTCGCCTTCCTTCCGCCACGCTGGAGACAGCGACACCGCGACGGAGACGGCAACGCCTCGCCAGTGGAGACGCCCGTCTTTCCTCCGCCTGTGCAAGCCACCAGGGCTTTGCCCCTTCCATTTCTTCTGTGTATTCAGAGAGGTTAAAGAACCCTTTTTAGGGTTTATTTATTTCGGCCTCCCTCTTTTTTGTGTTAATTACATTTGTGACCCGGTATTTTGTATTTGCAGATTATGCCCCTACTGATTTGAATAAATTGCAGTTTTGGCCGCAAGATCTATTTTGGAAAATTGGCCAAGTTTCTTGAATATTTATTTTATGGTTTTCGGAAATGGCTTAAGTTCTTGAGTCCTTAATTACGGCCCGGAAAGTTGATTGTGGATTTATGATGCATGTTTGTGACGTTACGCAATTTTATTCCGGAAATGGATTAGCGGTTTGGAATCTTGGATTTTGATTACGAGATATTCTTATGTTGAAATGTTATATTTTACGCCGTAGTGGATTTGAATTCGATTTATGGCTCAAAGTATCAATTGCGGTTTCATGACCAAGCTCCCTGAATTTTATACTTTGGCCGGAAGGGTTTTGCGAGTTTTAACGTGGGCTTTCGAAATCGAGTTCTTCCTTAGTTTTATATATATTATTTATTACAATCAAATTTAGCGTACAAGCTAAATTTGTCTAGTTCTGGTGCTAGGTTGGGAAACGACCTCGTAAAGGCTGAACGAGTCGAAGTTCGGCATCCGTCGACCGACTACTGTGTTTTGGACGTCATGTGAGTTACCTTCTTCCTCGATCTAGTTATGATTAGTATTAGTATCATACTAGGTTGGATCTAGCATAACTTAGAGAGAATGTCAAGTAGTGGCCTTGAACTGTATATGGTTGTTGAAGGGTTTATGAGAATTGTGATGTTTTGGTACGATCATAGGATGATCTTCGGGATCAGGAGTTAGACCTAGCATGCTAAGGATGTGACCTCGTATAGGTTTGGGAGACTAGAAGCTTGATGGCTTCTAGCTTGTTGGTTAGTCATTGATTGTGTGCCTTGTCTGATCAGGCGTTGAGTTACATTCCTGCGGGAAACTGAGTACCGGATTTAGCGGGTTAGCTTTTGGATAGGTAAGTCTCCGGACTGACTTAGCTCGTATTCTCTGTAGTTTTGATGCGTGTTTGGTGGTGTGTGTTTATTGTTTATGTTATAACATCTAACCCATAGGACCACCGACTTTATATGTTTATATTTGGCCCAAGTGCATGATAACGGGCGGTGACCGCTTGTCCAGTCCAAAATGGGGATGACTAGAAGGTGCCTTGCGACCAGTCCAACGGGTGATGTTGATCCACATCAAGTACAAACCCGTATGGTGAAAGGGGACAAGGGCGAGATCGTTAAGATTCTCGTGTCACACCATAAATGGAATTAGTAATGGGATGACGTAAATGGAAAGATAATAAACCGCTTGTGTGTTTTAGAGTATGATATGTGTTTATGATGCCTTGTGTGTGTGTGGCAATACCATGATTCTAATGCCTTGAATGCTAGCTAACGGTTTTATACCGATATTGTTATAGTTGCCTTGCAAGTTAGGGACGCGGCCGAGAGATCCGGAAGAGTGGGCAGCCGGGGTCCGTACATTGTAGGATGGTTTTGTGAGTGGAGTCTTGTAGATATATATGTATTGTATGTTTCGACGTTTGGTCATTAGAGTTTGTGACTCTGTTGTGGTCTTTTGGTTGTATGCTTTTGGGATTCTTATCATTGCATCAAAATGTATTTTGGTTTTGCCTTTAATTTGTGTCTTGTTGTAAGATCCGGTGAAATTGTTGTCAGGCTAAGGGTCAGGACCCATTGTGAGGTCTCCGCCCGTAGCATCCCGAGTCCCGCGGATTCGGGGGTGTTACATCCTTAGGGATAGATCTTATCCTATTTTGGATATTTGGGAAGCTGATTTTCTGCCTCCTAGGGTTACATGCGACGCTTACCTCTTCTATATATAGGGTGGTTATGCCTCAGTATTTTTCTTCCAGAAATATATGTATTTATTGATAAACATGTTGTGTTATCCCCTTGTGGTGTCTATCGTCGCCTTCATGAAGTGAAGATCAAACTTGAGTAAGAGATGTCTTAATTGTCTCACTTCGACTTGTTTGAGTGTGTTCTACTTGCCAACGGTGTAAGCAGGGTGCTTCAACTAGCTACAAGCAAACCTCTAGGTGCTCTAGGGTTCTTTCTACGCCTATTGTGTGTGGAGTAGCGGGAGGAGTTCTACAAGGCTTCGCTGGTTGTGTGTTACGGTCCATCGGGTTGTAGCGTGCCTCCATTTTGTTTTTGAGGGTTCAACCTTGATCTATCTTTTCTTTGTTTTATTCGCGTCACTTTTTGTTTCTCTTGTCCATTGAGTTCATGCGTCAAAAGATCTGGCCATCTACATGGGCGAATACCCCGTATTATGGGGTCATTTTCATGGATAAAGACCTTAAACTTATAAGAGAATTAGGTGTCGTGTTCCCAGATATGAAGCACATTATTTGCACATTTCATATAAAGTGCAACATTTAAAATAGATCTTGGGCAGTGACACGATCAAAGCAAATACAAAGCGGTTTTTGCATCACACTACAATGTCTTGTTTGAATCCAGATCTTTTGAGAGTTACGAGAGGCGTTTAGTGGAGATGAAAGTTAATTTAAAAGGATATCCGAGGTTGATGGAGTATTTTGAGTCTGCATGGATAATCTCATACAATGAGGCAATTGTTCGAGCATGGAGCGCGACTTGCATCATCATTTTGGCACGAGGACAACAAACGAGAAAGAACTCATATAAGAGCCTAGTTGCTAAGTTGCTGAGAGTGTTTGTTGAGGACCCAGATTAGGCCTAGACCGCCCCTGTGCGAGCCAGAACCGCCCCTGCGGTTTGCCTGGGCCACACCTACGCCTCACAGGGTCCGCCCCTACAGCTCTGTGTGGCTGCAGCCGTCTTTGTTGACCCTTTGACCCGTGTTTTACCCTTTTTCTCCCTTTATAAGCTTCTTTTCTCTCCTTCCTGATGAGGGTTCTTCATTTACAGCTCCATCATCTCCTTCCTCACGTTCTTCCTGTTCTCTTTCTCCTTTGGATCTCTTCTTGATCTTTTGTTGAGTTTGTGTGAGTTTGTGAGCTTGAGCTTGGCTTTGTTGTTGATTGTTGATGGTTGTTGTTGTTGTGCTTGTGTTTGAGCCAACCTTGAGGTGTTGATGGTGTTATGCTCTTGTTTGGGTTCAGCTTGGTAAGTTATCTCTCATCTCTTCCTATCTTTCTTCTTTCTTTCTTCTTTCCTTCTTTTCCTTCCATTCTAGCTTAGGTTCCACAAGTTGATCTTGTGGCAGCCTTGATTGGCTTCAATTGATGTATATATGTATGCATATGTGTGTATGGTTGTTGGATGAAGGAGTGAAAAAGATCGAGTGAAGAATCAAAGGCCAACCGGAGGTGCACCTTCTGCACGTCAGCCGCCCCTGCAAGGGGATAGAATCAACCTTTACCGGGTCAGTCTCACGCTAACTCTCAAAGATGGGATGAAGGCACACTCAAACCCCAATAAAGGATAAACCTTTTTATCTACACTCATGATATTGGGTAAACAAACAAAGGAATCACCGGGTAAGTCTCATCCTAGGCTTACGTTGAACCAGGAAAGGTATAACAAGGATAGGGTTTGACAAACAGAAACTCTCAACTCAGATAAGGTTCAGGAAAGGTCTCACCTCGTTCAGTAATATCCCATCCCGGCCGAGATGTTTAATGACTGATCGAGGTGTTCGTCAGTTAAGGTAAAGGCTCGAGCTTTCAGGGTCCACTGGGATAAAGGATTATTCTTTCATCGTCTTTCCCACAACTTTCAGCCAATCACCCTAGAATCGCATAAAGAACTTAGCCAACAATCATCATGATAACAATAATTAAATATATAAGAAAGGAATCAATATTCAAACAAGAAAACCTTAACACAAAGGTTTCAATAACTGAATGAATCAAACAAACAACAAACAACGTTTCTCAAGCACAAAATCAAAAAAGACAACAAACAAACCAAACTAAGGAAATCTTATAAACTTCCTTCAAAGCAACCTTTAAAATTTGATTTCTTCCTTCCTTGATCTTCAACCTTCAAAACTTCCTTCAAAACTCTTCAAACTTCCTTCAGAAAATCCTTGATCCGAAGATGGCTGAATTGCAGAAAATCCAACCCTTTATATAGGAGAATTATCTTCCAAAGATAAAATATCTTAAAAAGATAATTTCCTTAAAATATATCTCCATATCTTCCAAAATATATCAACCAAAAAGATATCTTCCTTCCAGAAATCCAGTCAAAAATATGTGATATTCACTTTCCAAAAATAGAAGATATCAGCCAAAAATAAAGATTGCGTGTCCGGTCATCACATCGCCTCGGTCCAGACGCTCCTGAAGATCACCTCGGCCGAGGTGATACTGTAGTTGACCGAGGTGAGTCTCAACTGAGAGTGAAACTTTCTAATCTGGTCCAAAATCAATCTTCCAAATCATTTTCATGCTTCCTGAGATCTTCTTATAACTACTCAATGCTCTAGAATGGAGCTCCAATGACTCCTTAGCTTCCTTAGCTCCATTGCGGTCCAAAACGTGCCATTTTACCTACAATTATAACGAAACTAGGTGTAGACCTCGATTCCCGCAAAGGTAGACAAAACAACAATATAATCAAAGAATATACATACATACATGCAAATTTATGAAGATAAAACGTCTAAACCAATCTCAATATATAGACTATAATACATGCTATCAATATGCCCCATGCTATCAACATGCAGATTTATGAAGATAAAACGTCTAAACCAATCTCAATATATAGACTATAATACACCCGACAATGTGAATGGTGCCGAGTTACTCATCATCATGATTGATTTCCCCAATCCTAATTGTTTCTTTCTAACACTTTCAGCCAACATCTCAACTTCACTTCACTTGCTTTTCGTCACTTGCTTCCAAATTCCCGGATAGGTAAAGGGAGGCAAATATGTGTATGAAGGGCTAAGCATGGTCATGAAGAAGAAGAGAAGAGAATGAATTGCCTTAGTCATCCCAAGAAGAATGTGATAGAACTCATCATGTGGTGTCAACCATCAGATCCAACATAATTTTGATAAAAACAAAGTATTAAACATGTTAAAACTTCAAACAAAGCATTTCGCAACTTAAACATATCATAAAACCTTTTGAGCATACAAAGATTTCAAAACCAATCTGCAAACAGAATCATCATCGAGGTCATATCTAGAGAAGAAGCACGAAAACGTTAAGAAAACCTTTCAGTTAAGGCCATCTCGGTCGAGGTGTTCTGGCGTCACCCGAGGTGTTCATCCTCGATCGTCCATGAACATCTCGGTTGAGGTCATAAAAAAAAAATTTCAAACCAATTTTCGATGTTTTTTCTCAAACAGAAACTTGATGTATGCATGTAATGACTGATAAGCATATAAAGTCAAGTAAACAATAATATCCGAAAGAGTCATACAAGCCATACACATAAGTCATATAAATACATCCAAATACCCCATACTTGGGACACATTGTCCCAATGGGTCAAATATAAGTCTAAGGAATCAGAAAACTCACCGAACCTAGCTAAACTGCATAATAAATAAATAAGAAATCCATGAAGCTCTAATCCTCGTCAGTTGGCGGTGGTGGATGTGGAATGTAGGGATGCTGGGACGGGTCGAATGGATATCCCATAACCTACTGATGTTGGATCTCCATCATCCGTCTAGTGAAGTGCTGGCTCTCCATCATCCGATGCGTCCATTCCTCAATATGTCGGCGCTCTAATATCCATGAACTACTCCAGACCAACCATGGAGATCATCTTCTTCAAGTCCTCCACCACATGGAGGCACTCGAAAGCATCAACATGAAGAAACCGCGGGGCAACGATCGGATGCCCGCAAATACGATCATAAACCTTCTGGTGACGCTCATGGATCACCAGAATGGAAAACTGAGAAGCATAGGAAGGGGAAGAATGGTGTGAACTGCTAGGCCTGTCCCTCAAGACCAACTGACGATCAGATATGTTGCTCATTTTTCTGGATGAAGAAAACCTCGGTTGCCCTAAGAACACCTCGGCCGAGACACAGTCAACTAGACCGAGGCGAACTGCTGTTCGAACGCACTCTCTGAATCTGTAAGCTTTTTCCCCCAAAAACACTACCAAAAGCTTCCTAAGGGGTACTTATATCTTTTTCAACAACAAACAGTGGCAACCAAAGCCAGATCTGCTCAAAATCGACAAAAGGAGGGAGTCAGGGTTTGGAACGAAATACCCCAGATTTTGCAGATTGAAGCGTTTTCCTTGTTGTTTGATGCTTGGAAACTAAATCTCTTGCTTCCTCCGGTGAAATCGAGCCAAGAAACATGGAAAACGGGCAAGAATCGAGAAGTTGAGGGTGAAGTGCCGCCGCGATCGAGATGAGAGTAGAGAGGGAAAAGGTGGAAGAGTGAGAAACCGTCACGCCTTTTATACCCCTCGCTGAATTTGATTACACCTTGGTCGAGATGGTCCCGAGTGGACCAAGGTGTCAGACTGGATGTCTGACCTAATCGCCTCGGTTGACTAAGAGCATCTCGGTCGATGTGCAGTGATGGCAACCGAGATGTGTCTCAGTCAAGCTCCGTCTTCTCAATTTCTCAATCTTCTGTCCTTCCAGTGTAGCTCCTGAGTTGCAATCCTTCCTTAGAAAGTACCTGATTCCTGTCTAGAGGACGCAAAAACAAAACGAAGCAAACTATCTAAAACTAAGCTAGAAAAGTGAAAAGAAAGCAATACCTTGGGTTGCCTCCCAAAAAGCTCTTGATTCAAGGTCGATAGCTGGACCGTACTTCATCCTCAAACAAGGTATAGTGATGCAATCTCCTCAGCCGGGACTTTCGGTCGATACTTCTTCAGCCTATGACCGTTGACCTTAAAACTTCTGCTAGTTTTGCCCCATATTTCAACTACACCATAGGGAAATAAAGTTTTCACAACGTAAGGTCCTGTCCATCAAGATTTCAACTTACCTGGACAGAGGCGGAGGCGGGAGTTGAAGAGTGGAACAAGATCTCCTTCTTTGAGCTCCTTAGGAATGATATGCTTGTCATGCCATCTCTTTGTTCTTTCCTTGTAGATCTTGGCATTCTCATAGGCGTTTAAGCGCAACTCCTCCACCTCATTAATGTCTAAAAGTCTCTTCTCTCTAACTTCCTTGATGTCGAAATTCAACCACTTGATTGCCCAATAAGCCTTGTGTTCCAGCTCAATGGGTAGATGACAAGACTTCCCATATACCAAGTTGTAAGGGGTGGAACCAATGGGAGTCTTAAATGCGGTCCTATAAGCCAAAAGAGCATCATCCAACTTCATGGACCAATCCTTCCTTGTCCTTGAAACGGTCTTCTTCATAATTGCCTTGATTTCTCTATTCGAGATCTCCACCTGCCCACTAGTTTGAGGGTGATAAGGGGTTGCTAACTTGTGGATTACCCCATACTTCGATAAAAGTGCCTTGAACTTCCGGTTGATGAAATGTGTCCCACCATCGCTGATGATGATGCGCGGTGTCCCAAAACGTGGAAAGATAGTTCTATTGAAGAACTTCACAACCACCATGGCGTCATTTGTGGGAGAGGCAATGGCTTCCACCTATCTAGAAACGTAATCAACAACTAAGACGATGTAGAGGTTCCCTGCGGAGGATGGGAAAGGTCCCATGAAATCAAATCCCCATACATAAAAAATCTCAACCTCCTGAATGTTGTTGAGTGACATCTCGTTCCTTCTAGATAAGTTCCTTGTTCTTTGGCATGCATCACAAGAAACAACAAACGCTTGCACATCCTTAAATAATGTAGGCCAAAAGAAACCAGAACGTAATACCTTAGCGCACGTTTTGTGAGCGCTAGCATGTCCTCCACAAGAAAGCGAGTGGCAATGCCGTATGACACTAGCAGCTTCATCCTTGGGAATGCATCGTCGAAGCATCCCATCTGGACCTCTCTTGAACAATAGAGGTTCATTTCAATAGTAGTGACGAACATCCTTGAAGAACTTCTTCCTTTGAGCGTACTTCAATCCGGACGGTATTTCTTGACAAACAAGGTAATTGACGATATCAGCATGCCAAGGCTCTTTACCATCAGAAACTAGGCGAAGCCAGTGCTCCACCAACTGTAAGTGACCCTCAGAAAGTTTGTCGTCCTCAGTTGACAACATCTCGCCTGTTGTCTCGGTCGGGGCCCGAGGTGGGTGACCGAAATGTTCTTTAGATAAGAACACCTCACTTGCTCCAGAAAGTGCCTCGGTCGAGGTACTAGAACTGGGACCTAAACCTAACATGCTTTACTTCTCCTGAATCAGTTTATCAAATCTAGCTTCTGGATCTACTTCCAATGCTTTTAAGCTTCGCAAATCTGCATCACAAAAGACATCTATACCTTCCTCCATTAAACTAAAACCAAGAACTTTTTCGAGATGATCGTTAATAAGGATAGAGCTCACCAATTCTCTAGATTCTTCTTCATCATAGATGTTGAAGATGTCATCCTCTAGCGGCTCTCCCTTCATTGCAGCAAGCAATGCAAACTCCACATTATCTCCACCAATGTTGAATTTCAACTTGGAGTTCTTACAATCCACGTTGCAACCCGAAGTTGCTAGAAACGGTCTCCCGAGAATGACAGGGATGGGATTGATAACACGATTTATGACGTTAGTTTAGACACTCATTTAGATAGTTTTTCCGCTCATTCATGCATGGTTTAGCACTATTTCATGACGTTTGCATTCAATTCTTGTATATTTGTCGAGATAGACGTCTACACGGACTTTTGCATGTTTTGTAGGTAATTTGGGAGCTTTAGGAGCTTAATCGATACATTCGAGGATCATTCCTCGAGATGACACACCTTCGGACTCATTGGGAAGCAAGCTAGGAGCTAAGGAGGACACATGGGACCTTGTTGGTGCATGCCTTGCACCAAATTGTGGCTTGATGATCCAAAGAAAGTTGCATCACCAAAACCACGGCCATTGGGACTTCCACAGGCGTGGAAATAGGCCGTGGTTCTCCCTGCACAGCTATGATAGCTGTCCCACAATCTCCATAGCCGACCCTTGCCCTTGATGGTGTATAAAAGGTGGTCATGCAGGCTGTTGAGGGCAGACCCCATCACTCCATTCTCTCCCACACTCTCACACATATTCTCTCATTGGAAGATTAAATTGGAGCTACTCTTGGAGGAGAAGAAGGGCTTCCATTGGAGAAGAAGAGAAGAACACACCATTCTTAGTTTTTCATAACTTTTAGAGTGAAGATTGTTGGAAACATTTTCTAGGGTTGTAAGAACGAATCGAACCTTCTTTTGAAGGGTTGTAAGTCTCTCTTTTGACATCTATTCAGCTCGTTTTTCTTGTTCTATTTGCTTCATCTATCTTTCATTTCATTCTTTTGACATGGACTCCATGATTTTATGCTTGATGACCTTAATTGTGATGATGCATGTTGTTGACTAAGTAGATGTGATTCTAGGGTAAGGAAATGATGGTTATGGCTTGGACTATGATAGGATAGACTTAAACATACCCTTGGATGATTGTTTGCTCAAACCTAGCCTCTGTTCCAAATCACAGTCTGTTCTAAGGGGTTCCACGGCCGTGGACTTGATGAACTGCCCGTGATTTTTGTCTGACTTACTTGCATTGATAAATCTGAATGTTAAGTTGTTAGATTGTTGAAATCCTAGTGTTTGTTGAGTTAGATCTATCCTAGGGTAACCTAGTGTTAGCAACTAAGTGTGAGAAGAGACCTACCCGGTGATTCTTGCTATTAGGTACCGAAGATGATGAACTCTAGGTAGTAGTGAGCCTCACTAGCCGCTATTGGACTGAGTGTGCTAGGATTTATGTTTAGGACTTGCCTTCCCAAGACTTACCCGGTAAGGAGAGGTTAGATCCCTAGATGACAATCCGGTTTCCGTAGAATTCCTATCCTTAGGCTCTTTGAGACTTGCCCGGTGATGAGACCTTAGGAACGGACTAGTGGACCATGAGACCTACCCGGTGATTGATCCCAATCTAGAAACACTCACTCCCAACATTACTATAGTTGATCCAAGGAATGATTAGATAGCTTGAGTCCTATGCCATAACCGGAATTTCTAACCCCTAGAATCCGCTTTTCTCTCTTAATTACCTATCTCGTGTTTGTGTTTGTTTATTTGCCTTGCTAGCTTAGTTTTTTGTTAATCTTGCATGATTTGTGATCTTTGATTGATCACCACAAAACCAATCCAAAAACATTGAGATTTTCATTTCTTTATTTCTTTCTCCTTTCTTAGCCTAGATCAACACTATCCCTAGTCACTATTGATTCAATTTCACCTTAGTCTTTGTGTTCGACCTCGGAATACTATCCTTACTACAAAATGACCCATACACTGTGGGTTCGCTAGGAGTTAGGAAAAAATATATCGAGTTATAAATTTTAGACTTTTGCATGCATCAATTCCTAGACGTAACAAGTTTTTGGCGCCGTTGTCGGGGACTAGGTCTAGATTGAGTCTTTTTGTGATTGTTTATAGTGTAGGTCTTTCTTGTTGCTTTTGATCTTGTTTGGTTTGTGTCTTTGCATTTTCAGGACATCTCTCATTCTTTAGGTGCATGTTCGCTCAAAAGGTGTGTGCGTCAAAGTCTTAAATTTATATCTAGAACTCAAAGCAAAGCGAACCCGCAGTGTACGGATCAGCTGTAGTGAGGTAAGAATTCCAGAGTCGAACTCAGGGATTTGGTGAGAGTAAATTCAATTTCAATTATCTAGCGAAAATGCAAAAAGCTTTTGTGATCAAATAAGGGTAAAATGATTCCAAGGATTCAAGTATCCGATTTTGGCTTTCGATTCAAGACACTTCTATAGATATAAGGACAGAGTTTATATTGCCAAGATTATGTGTTCAAAGGTAGGTATCGTACGGTGAAGTTCCGAAACCTATATATCAAATCTTAAGGTTCTCTCTATAAGGGTTGTTGAGGCTGCAATATAGAAAGATCTAAAGACAAGAATTATGTTCAAACTAACTATCTAAAACTCCAGGATATGACTCTCCAAAGTAAGAATAGAAAGCACACTTAGAATCTTAATAAAGGATGTTGAGTCTCTCTATTACCCAAATCTTGTAATTTTAATCTATTAAATGTAGAATCAAGTTTGAAGTCTCTTCACACACTCAAATAGAGGTTAAAAAGGTTAAACAAGATTGGGATTTAGGCAAGGATTAGTTTTGGTTAAAGATTAATTCAATTAAAGTTCGTTAGAAGAATAAATCGTGTTGTTCATCATTAAATCGGCCGATTTACTCAAGAACACCCCGATTTTCCTGTTATCGCAAAACTAAAATCTAAGCTCTCAGGGTCCAAATGTTTGAATGAGTTCAGTCTATCATCATCTAAGCCTTAATCATCAACTATTCTCCCCAGAATCACAATGGTTTTAGCCAACCATTTTCAAAATCGAATCAAATTAAAGATTGAGCGAAATATTGCAAATAAACCCGAATCTTGAATAAAAATTTAATAACCTTCAAATCTGTAAACAATTCTCGAAACTGATCAATGTATCTCTTAAGTAACTCAAATTCGTGTTCAAAAACCACAAAGATTCCAATAGAACAAAGAAATCTCACAAATAATGATCAAGATTGACTTTCCGGCTAGAGTTCTTCAATCCTTCTCCATGAATCCTCAATCTTTCTCAAACGTGTAAAGATTTCCCGCTACGGCCTCCTCGATTTCGTTCCCAGGGTTCCCAACTATAGTTTCTTGCTAGTGGGCCGTTTGGCAAAACCCTCCTCTAGCCCAAAAGAATTGGGCTTGTATCGTCTTTATCATTTAGCCGAAAAACAAGGGAAATCGACCTAGTCGATTTATACACAAAACCGTTCGATTTCTAAAGAAGAAAATCGTCCGATTTATATGTATAATGGCACGATTTTCTTCAACAGAAAGTGCTCTTCTTTTGGCTCGTCTTCTTTCTCTCTTTTATGCTTCTCCTTTGCAACTCCTTAGCTCTTTGTGATCCCTCTAAGACTTTTTTAGCTTCCTTAATGACCTTAGGCGTTCCTTGCTCCACTTTTGCTTTCAATTCCACTCCATTTACCTATAATTCATCAAAAACTCGTGTAGACCTCTATTTCCGACATTTTGTTGAATAGAACATAAAAGGTACACAAAATCTCTCTAAATGCAAGGTAAATTAAGGTAATCATCTACAATATGCATGAATATAATGGTATATAATTCATGTCATCAAAATACCTCATACTTGCCCCTTGCTTGTCCCTAAGCAAGACTCAAATTTAGAATACAAGATGTCATGGATTATATATGTATGAAAACTCAAAAACTTTTCTTTTGATAGTGCTTCTTCTTATTGGATCACCCTCAAAGTGATATTCAAGGCATAGGAAGGCAAAGTATGTATCAATGATAACTTTAAGATGAACTAACTCTCTTTTCTTTCTTGAAAACACAAATAAAGGACATGATAAAGATGTAGAGGTAATTAAAGTCAAACAAATCTACGCCATGAAGCCTTAAACACATGCATAAAAGTCTCAAGGTCTTCTAATCAAAGGAAAGGTCTAAGAAACGTATTAGGGGAAGGAATTCTTTTAGGCAATTGTGGTGCTAATCCGGGAAAGAGGAACAACATAATACCTTCAAAAATTTACTTCACCGCACATGCTTTGCATGTAGAAAGCTTTGCTTTCTTTATACTTTACTTTTTGAGAGTATGGACAGCGGTGCACAAAAACCGAAGCCTAGGAGATCGGCGTTCTCAATTTCGAGATGCCTCAAACCCTTGATGCACATACCATATCCCGTTAGGACTTGTCGTTCAATCGGACTTTTGCAAGACACAAACACCCGGCTATGTGAATGGTGCCGAGTTACTCATCCTCATGTTCAACGTCCCCAAACTTATGAATTGCTACACTTTCATTTAACACATTTTCTTTGGCCCTCCCACATCAAACATGCCTTTTTTCTATCACTTATCCTAATTCCCGGATGGTAAAAGGAGGGTCACATATTTCATCGAGGGGCTAGCATGATCGAGATATGAGAAGAGAAAAGAAGTGAATTGCCTTAGTCATCCTTATATGATGTAAAAGAACTTGCAATATAGCTTCGACTATTATTGCATTCTCTTATCAAAACATCTAAATCATATAACTTATTCATGTGTTCAAGTAACAAAAGTAAGCTCATTCATGCTATGATTAAAATCTCAACACAACCAAGTCATCTTTTTGCCTATCCACATCACAATTATCATCATAGAGGTCATTTACATCATAAGAAGCACAAAAATTTTGAAAATTCATAGAATCTGAAGAAGATCATGCAAATGCAAATGTCATAGTGGAAAGCAAGTAACGTAAGAGTTATTACATGCCAAATCATCAAGAGTAGTGTAAAGTGCATAGAGTGCTAAGATGAAATAAAAGGTATTGTAAGTACCCCCACCCCATACTTAACATCCACATTGTCCCCATTGTGAAAATCAAGCATAAGATGGAGAAAAATACTTACAATGTAAAAGAAGTGGAAGCTCAATCCTCGGTCGGTGGTGGTGGAGGATACATCGGTGCACTAGGATCGTAGAAGTGGCCGAACTGATGATAGTATAAGTCTCTCATCTGGCCGTCGTAGGAAGAGTGCCTAGCGTCCGTCTCCTGCCTGTACTCCCTGAACTGAGTGTTCAAGGTGTAATAGTCGGTGTGGAGAGCGCGATAGTTGGTGCGGAGGCTCTGGAAGCTAGAGACTAAGTCTCTATAGTGGCGGGGAAGTCGACGTCCTCGTCCATGGCTCGGGGCATGTGCATAGGAGTGGCGAGGTGGCTGGATGTCATCCTCTATCTCCTCGTCACCTCTACTAGTCCTGCTAGGTCCTCCACCATGAGTGTCGGTGTCCATGGCATCCGTGGCGTGACCACTGTGAGTGTCACTCTCAAACTCGAGCATGGTCTCCTGGCCTCCATCCTCATCATCCTCCTCATTCTCAGTGCCACCTGCATCATCATCATAGTAAGTAGGAGGAGATAACTCCTCAAGCATCAACTCGAATGTCTCCTTCCAGTTCCTCTTGCTCCGAATAGTGTACTCGGACTTCCAAATGATCTCGGATGGCTTCTTCTTTGGGTCCTTGTGCCATGGCATGGGCACATGAAGGGTTCCTCTCCCTCGAGGAATCAAAACCTATCGAACAACCAACCGTTGTGAACCTAAAGGTAGGGCACTCTCAGCTAGAGTACATCCCGAGAAGTCTAACTCCAATGCCTTTGCCACAAGAGTGACAAGGCCTCCAACACAAATGTCACCCTTAGCTTTGTTGGCTATCTTTCCTAGATAGTCAGCAAGCATGGAGGTGATGTCGGGGATGGTGGTGGATGTCATGCAGTATAGGATAAAAAGCTCATCAGCCTTGAGCTTCTGTGCAGTCTCTGTCCGTGTGAATAGGCTCTCACTAAGGATCCTATGTACAACCTTAAAGGAGAGGTTGTACATGCTAGTCTCCTTAGAGTTCCCGGGTCTCCACTTATCTCCTCCATATTCGCCCACTGAAATAGACTCCCAAAAGGCACTAGCACCTCTCGCAAAAGTGCCTGAATCAGAATATGAAAAGCCAAACAAATCTCCAAAAGTAGCAATAGACATAGCATGATCTTGGTTCATAAGGCGGAATGTGACCGTCCTCTCTCTAGGGTCATGCTCAAATGTACTAAGGAACTCTAGGGTGATCTCGGTATATGCATCTTCCCTAATCATAGCAAACTGTCTCAGCCCAACTCTATCCAGCATCATATCAACATCCTTTCGAACAAACAAAGAATCTAGGTCATCTAGTACAATGTATCGAGGAGGGGTGAATGGGCGATCTAAGATACGTTCGTATCTTTTCTTGTGTTTGGATAGAGGAGGGGGAGCTTTGGAATGTTTTGAGAGGGTGGTGGAGGTGGGGGAGGGGCTCTGGAAGAAGATCCCTTCTTCTTCCCCGTATTTCTAGTTATTCTCTTCACAATATCCATTTTTGCAGCAAAAAATCGACCTGTTCTTCACACAAATCGGCCGATTTTTCTGGGTAAGGTCGATTTTTCTCTCGATTTCAACGATTCTCACAATTTTGTAAAGTTCTGACTAAGCTATCACCACACACAGTTTCCTATAATGATTCCTAAGCAAACCCCTCAATCAATCTCAGCAGACAAACACTTTCTAAGCAAGATTCAATTTTGAATTAGAAACTTAGGTTTTGGAATGAAAAACCTGAATTCCGTATGGAGGAGTCGGTTGCCGTGCTTGTCGTTGCTAGATCCTTGTTCCTTGTTGAAAATGCTTCAGTTTGGAGCCAAGAATCGTGCAAAACGATTAAGGAATGAGGGTTGTAGGGTATGGGCGATTTTCGGAGTTCTTGAGAGAGGGAAATCGAGAGTGGAAGTGTTTGGAATGAGAGAATCGAGTGTTTAAGTCTTTATATAGGCTCGAGAAATTGTGAAGAAAATCGGGCGATTTTCTGGGTCGATTTAAACGTCGGGGCGATTTTCTTACATTCTCTCTGAACACATGAAAAATCGGACGATTTTTCTCTGTAGGTCGATCTGGGTGGTCGATTTATCTTTCTGTTGTGAAAAATCGACCTGCTCTGTTCCTGAATCGACCGATTAACTTAATGTAACTCGATTTCCTTCCTTGTTCTTCGTGGAATTTGAAGATTGAACCGATTTATGCTCCCTTTCTCCATGGATCTCTCAATTTGGACCTAATTTCCTGCGATTAATGACACGACAAACCAAGAGTGCATCGAGGAACAAATAAAAAGCGAAACAAAGAAACAAAGCAACTAATCTATTCTAATTAAGTGATAAAAGGAGGGAAAAAAACTATACTATCATGGGTTACCTCCCAAGAAGCGCTTGATTTATCGTCTTTAGCTGGACGGTGTATGGTTTGTGTTCACTGGAGGAGGATAGGAGCTATCTCCTCGACCGGAGCTTCCGGTGTGTATTTCTTCAACCGTTGGCCATTAACTTTGAAACTTCCGCTTTGTTCACCCCATACTTCAACTGCACCATGGGGGAAAATTTGTTTAATTACATAAGGTCCTGTCCAACGGGAATTAAGCTTACCTGGAAATAGACGAAGCCTCGAGTTGAATAGAAGGAGTTGATCTCCCTCTTTCAGATCTTTTGGAATGATATGCTTATCATGCCAACGCTTTGTCCGTTCCTTGTAGATCTTTGCGTTTTCATACGCATTTAGCCGGATCTCATCCAGCTCATTGATGTCTAAGAGCCTCTTCTCTCCGGCTTCTTTCATGTCAAAGTTGAGCCACTTGATAGCCCAATATGCTTTATGCTCTAGCTCTACAGGAAGATGACAAGATTTACCATAGACAAGATTATATGGAGTCGTACCTATTGGTGTCTTGAAGGCTGTCTTGTATGCCCATAATGCATCGTCAAGCTTCATTGACCAATCTTTCCTCGTTTTAGAGACAGTTTTCTCTAAAATTCCCTTGATCTCTCTATTGGAGATCTCAACTTGTCCGCTAGTTTGCGGATGGTATGGTGTAGCTATCTTATGGGTCACCCCATACTTAGCCAATAGAGTCTCAAATCGACGGGCTGTGAAATGCGTTCCTCCGTCACTAATGATGGTTCGGGGAGTTCCGAACCTTGGGAAGATCGTTCTATTGAAGAACTTCACCACTACCATTGCATCATTAGTAGGAGAAGCGATTGCCTCTACCCATCTTGAGACATAGTCTACGGCAAGAAGTATATATTGGTTTCCGCATGAAGATGGGAAAGGTCCCATAAAATCGACGCCCCATACATCGAAGATCTCTACTTCTTGTATGTTGTTGAGAGGCATCTCATTCCTCCTTGATATATTACCTGTCCTTTGACAAGCATCACAAGCAACAACAAACTTTTGCACATCTTTGAATAGTGTAGGCCAAAAGAAGCCGGAACGAAGTACCTTAGCACAAGTCTTGTGGGAACTAGCATGTCCTCCACATGGAAGAGAATGGCAATGGCGGATGACACTATCCACCTCATCTTCTGGGATACATCTTCTGTATATGCCATCGGGACCTCTTTTGAATAGAAGAGGTTCGTTCCAATAAAAGTGCCGGACGTCCTTAAAGAACCTCTTCCTTTGTGCATATGAAAGTCCGGGAGGAATCTCCTGACAAACAAGGTAATTCACAATGTCAGCAAACCATGAATCATTACCTTTTGAAATGTGTTGAAGACACTCTTCAATCCCATGTAGTTGCTCGTCAGGGAATGAGTCGTCTATAGGGAGTTCATCCGTCTCGTCGGTGAGGTGTGGAAGACGAGTAAGATGGTCGGCCACGGAGTTTTCAGACCCTTTCTTATCACGAATTTCCAAATCAAACTCTTGTAAGAGTAAGATCCATCTTAGAAGCCTTGGCTTCGCATCCTTCTTCGTGAATAAGTAGCGTATTGCCGAATGATCTGTATAAACAATCACTTTTGCACCTACAAGATAGGAACGAAACTTTTCAAAAGCGTAAACTACAGCTAAGAGTTCCTTTTCCGTGGTGGCATAGTTGTATTGAGCCTCGTCTAGCGTTTTGCTAGCATAGTAGATGGCATGAGTGCGACCATCTTTCTTCTGTCCAAGAACGGCTCCTATAGCGACATCTCTTGCATCGCACATAACCTCGAAAGGAAGGTTCCAATCGGGCGGTTGGATGATTGGCACTGAAATCAAAGCTTCTTTGATCCTGCAAAAAGCATCTAAACAATCCTTCGAAAATTCGAAAGTTGCATCTTTCATCAAAAGATTAGTCAAAGGTTTTGAAATCTTAGAAAAATCCTTTATGAATCTCCTATAGAAGCCTGCATATCCTAAGAAACTTCTTATTCCTTTTACCGAAGAGGGAGGAGGTAACTTTTCGATAGTTTCTATCTAGCTCTATTAACCTCTATTCCTCTTGATGATATTAGATGACCTAACACAATTCCTTCGGTGACCATGAAATGACACTTTTCCCAGTTTAAGACTAAGTTAGTGTCCTCACATCTCTTAAGAACTAGTGAAATGTTAAAGAGACAATTATCAAAGGAAGAACCATATACCGAAAAGTCGTCCATGAAGACTTCCATGATATTCTCTACGTATTCGGAGAAGATTTCCATCATACACCTTTGGAAGGTGGCTGGAGCGTTAATGGCATTCTTCTATAAGCAAACGTACCCCAAGGGCACGTGAAAGTCGTCTTCTCTTGATCATCCGGGTGAATGGGAATCTGAAAGAAACCGCTATATCCATCTAGATAACAAAAGTAAGAATGTTGGGCTAACCTTTCTAGCATTTGATCAATAAAAGGAAGGGGGAAGTGGTCCTTCCTAGTAGCCACGTTCAGTTTACGGTAGTCGATGCACATTCGCCACCCTGTAACTGTCCGTGTGGGAATAAGTTCGTTGTTTTTGTTGGCAACGACGGTAATGCCTCCTTTCTTTGGTACTACCTGTACTGGACTCACCCATTTGCTATCGGAAATAGGAAAGATGATACCTGCATAAGTAGCTTAAGGATTTCTTTCTTCACAACCTCTTTCATGACCGGATTTAACTGTCTTTGAGGTTGGCGTGAAGGCTTGTAATCCTCTTCCATTAGAATTTTGTGCATACATAGGGAAGGTTTTATTCCTACTAAATCATCAATAGTATAACCTAGTGCTCTCCTATGTTGTCTTAGAACATGCATAAGTTTCTCTAGTTCAGCATCATTCAGTTTCGCATTAACTATGACCGGATATGTAGAATTAATGCCAAGAAATGCGTACCTTAAATGCGTGGGGAGTGGTTTCAATTCCAAAGATGGAGGTGCCTTGATTGATGATGATTCATGACCTTCGGATGTCATGGGAGAAGCCTCTGAAGGTGGGGATGATATATCATTAGAGTCGAGAACAGCTGCGGTGAAGTTTGGAGAATTTAGAAAATTTCCCACTGGATCGACCTCCCCTGAAGTAAATCGGACGATCTGAGGCACAATTTTTCTTTCTGTTGTCAAAAATCGGGTTGCCTTTTCAAAAATCGGACGATTTAATTTATGCAGGTCGATTTTTTTCACAGTTTCCGGAGTTAATTCTAGTTCTTCAAATCTCGTTCCTGGTTCTTCCTCCATATCATCTAATGCTTTCACATCCTCATTGCAATCATGTTCTACTCCTTCCTCCATGATGCTCATACTAAGAACTTTTTGAAGAGGGTCTTTCATTAAGATTGAACTTACTACCTCTCTAGACTCTCTTCTTCATCAAATATATCAAAGACATCGTCTCTCAAGGCTGGCTCCTTGATTAAGGAAGAGAGTATGAATTCCACCTTCTCTTCACCTATATTGAAAGATAGTTGGTGTTCGCTCCAAACGGTGTGTGCAAGCTTTAAATTTATAACCCTAGACTTAAGCTTAAAACAAGGATGCGAACCCGCAGTGTACGGGTCAATCGTAGTAAAAGCAAGAAAATTCCAGGGGTCGATCACAGGGACTTAGTGAAACAAAGTCCAGTACGGTATGCTAGTGTTAATGCTAACCACAAGAGCAAGTATACAATCAAAGATGAATAAGATGTCAAATAAAGCAAACATGCAATTCTAGGGATTAAAGCATCTAGTTGTGGTTCCAACTCAAGATCTATAGATAAGCGGACAAAGCTGAGATTTTTGCATGGGGAAGGTGTTTCTAAAGTGGAGTAGATCACCGGGTAAGTCTCACTACACACTAATCCCAAACCGTAACTCCTATTACCGGGTAAGTCTCAAGGAATTAAGATAAAGAACTATTGCCTCAAACTAACACACCATCTAAGGGAATAGAATCAACCTTTACCGGGTAAGTCTCAGGCTAACTCACAAAGATGGGATGGAAGCACACTCAAACCCCAATAAAGGACAAGCCTTTATTACCTACACTTATGATCGTTGGTATACAAACTAAGGAATTACCGGGTAAGTCTCATCCTAAGCTTGCTTTGAACCAGAAAGGTATAATAAGAATAGGATTTGGCAAACTCTAACACATTAACTCTCAGTTAAGGATCGGATAAGCCACCTCGGTCAGCCAGTTTCCACCCCGGCCGAGATGTTCATCGACTGAACGAGATGCTTAGGGTTAAGGTTAAAGACTCGAACTTTCAGGATCCTACTGTGATTAAGATCATTCTATCATTGTTTTTCCCACAACCTTCAGCCAATCACCCTAGAATCACACAAGGAAATTAGCCACTCATCATCATAATGAAAGTATTAAATATATGGGAAGAAGGTGAATATTTGAACAAAGAAGAATTTAATGAAAACACTTCAATAACTGAATCAAATATCACACAAAATCGTTCCTTGGATAATGATCCAACAAGACAAAACAACAAGGAAAGGAATTGAAGACAATCTTACAAAACCCTCCAAAAAGCTATAAAGCTATAGTCTTCAAATCTTCCTTCAACCTTCAAAAAGGTTCTTCGAATCTCTCCCAATCTTGGAGTAGGATGCGGCTGCTGCGCTTGTAAACCCTGATCGGTGGTATAGCGTGATGTTGAAATTGTGGAAAATCCAATCCTTTTTATAGGAAAAATAACCCTCCAAAGATAAGAAATCTTAAGAAGATATTATCCCATAAATATAGGTAAAATATATGATTCTGCATATCTCCTTCCTTCTAGAAGCTCAGCCCAAAAATATAAGATCACTTTCCAACTTTAAAAGATCTCAGCCAAGAATAAAATATTCTCGCCGCGTCCTAGGTATTCGCCTCGGTCGAGTCGGCGTCTCTGGATCGCCTCGGTCGAGATGAATCTCTGGGCAACCGAGGTGATCATAACTGAGTGTAGAATCTCTCAAAACTGGTCCAAAGTAAATCTTTAATCCATGGCTATGCTTCCTGAATGTAGCTCCAAATGACTCTTGACTCCTTTTGTTCCTTTTTGATGCAATACGTACCATATTACCTGCAATTACAACGAAACTAGGTGTAGACCTCGATTCTCGCAAAGGTAGATGAAATGGTAGTAAAATCACATAATGTACATACAAACATGCAGATTATGAAAGATAAAACGTCCAAACAAACCCCAAAATATAGACTATAATTCATGCTATCAAAATACCCCATACTTAGCCCTTGCTTGTCCCTAAGCAAGTTCCTCATATAGAAATCAAGATAGAATGGATTATAAGTCAAGAAAATCAATGAGAAGTCCTTCAAAAATATTTTTATGGTGTGCAACTATCATAACTGAATCAAATATCACACAAAAATCGTTCCTTGGATAATGATCCAACAAGACAAGACAACAAGGAAAGGAATTGAAGACAATCTTACAAAACCCTCCAAAAAGCTATAAAGCTATAGTCTTCAAATCTTCCTTCAACCTTCAAAAAGGTTCTTCGAATCTCCCAAATTGGAGTATGATGCGGCTGCTGCGTATTCTTCGCTGTAATCGAGATCGTATGCGGTGTATGCAGCCTCCTCAAATTGTAGAAAATCAACCCTTTTTATAGGAAAAATAAACCTTCAAAGATAATCAATCTTAAGAAGATATTATCCCATAAATATAGGAAAAATATATGATTCTGCATATCTCCTTCCTTCTAGAAGCTCAGCCCAAAAATATAAGATCACTTTCCAACTTTAAAAGATCTCAGCCAAGAATAAAATATTCTCGCCGCGTCCTAGGTGTTCGCCTCGGTCGAGTCGGTGTCTCTAGATCGCCTCGGTCGAGATGAATCTCTGGGCAACCGAGGTGATCATAACTGAGTGTAGAATCTCTCAAAACTGGTCCAAAGTAAATCTTTAATCCATGGCTATGCTTCCTGAAGGATTCCTTTTTGCTCCTCAATGTAGCTCCAAATGACTCTTGACTCCTTTTGCTCCTTTTTGATGCAAAACGTACCATATTACCTGCAATTACAACGAAACTAGGTGTAGACCTCGATTCTCGCAAAGGTAGATGAAATGGTAGTAAAATCACATAATGTACATACAAACATGCAGATTATGAAAGATAAAACGTCCAAACAAACCCCAAAATATAGACTATAATTCATGCTATCAAAATACCCCATACTTAGCCCTTGCTTGTCCCTAAGCAAGTTCCTCATATAGAAATCAAGATAGAATGGATTATAAGTCATGAAAATCAATGAAAAGTCTTTCAAAAACATTTTATGGTGTGCAACTATCATAGATCACTCTAAGAGAGTACTTCCTGGAAATTAAAAACTCAATATGATCAAAACATTTTATAAATATAGGAAAGTTGTTCATCTTTGCATAAAATCATAGAATGCATAATAAATCATAATTATCAAAATTAATCATGTATAATCCGATTTAAACCGCTAAGTCAATCAACAAGCTCAAGGTCTCAAGGGCTTCCCAAAAGAAAGGTCAAGAAACGTGTAGGGTAGGGATGTATGTAAGGTAATGTGGTGCTAGAATCCGGGAAAAGGATGAACTTCACTTTCACTTTGACTTGCAACATCTTCCACCAATAAGCTTTGCTTATTTCACACTTTTTCTTTTTACTTTACTTTTTGGGATGCATGGACAGAGGTGCACAATAACCGAAGCCTAGGAAATCCGCAATCATCAATTTCTCGAGATGCGTCAAACCCTTGATGCACATACCATGACCCGTTAGGAATATCGCTCAATCCGACTTTGGCAAGACACAAACACCCGGCTATGTGAATGGTGCCGAGTTACTCATCTTCATGATTGACTTCCCCAAACCTATTATTGCTTTCTAACACTTTCACTTTCAGCCACTTCTCAACTTTTGACTTGCTTTCACCACTTCGCTTGCTTCCAAATTCCCGGATAGGTAAAGGGAGGCAATATGTATATGAGGGGCTAAGCATGATCAAGAAGAAGAAGAAGAAGAATGAATTGCCTTGGTCTTTCCAAGAAGAACGTGAGAGAACTTATGCTGCGGTGTCAACCTTCAAATTCAACATAATTTGGATAAAAATAAAGTATTAAACATGCCAATAATTTCAAACAAAGCATTTAGCAACTTAAACATATCATAAAACATTTCAAACATATAAAGAATTTAAATCCAGTCGGTAAACAAAATCTTCACTGAGATCATATCCAGATAAGTAACACAAAAATCGTTTTCGAAAACTCTCAGTTAACCCACCTCGGTCGAGATGTTCTTGGTTCAACCGAGGTGAAACATCTCGTTTTGCCAGAACTGTCCCGGTCGAGGTCAAAAATTTTTTTTTTTTTAAAAAACATGTTTTTTTTCGGTTTCGACGTTTTTCTCAATCAAATAACCTGTAAGTATGCATGCAATCTCAGATAAACATATAAATGCAGATAAAGCATGAATATGAAAATATCCGGTCATCATAAGTCGAATAATACATCATAAGTGTCAAATAATACATCAACTACCCCATACTTGAGACACACTGTCCCAGTGGGTCAAAATAATTCTAAGGACAGGATACTCACCGAACATAGCTAAACTGCATGAAGAAGTAAGAAACAGCTCCTAGATAAGACCATCTCGGTTGGCGAAGCACATCTCGGTCGAGGTGTTCTGACAGTACCCGAGATGTATCTCAGTAAAGCTCGTCTCCTCAACTTCTCGAAATTTTGTTCTTCCAGTGTAGCTCTTGAACTGTGATCCTTCCTTTTGGAATACCTGGTTGTTGTCTAGAGGAAAACAAAAACAAAAACTATCTAAACTAGACTAGAAAACGGGAAAGAAAGCAATACCTTGGGTTGCCTCCCAAGAAGCGCTTGATTTAAGGTCGCTAGCTGGACCCTTCTCCATAGAATTACTCAATGTACCTTGAACACCATGGAGTGCTCATCACATCCATCATAAAAAAATTTCAAAAAGGTTCCGGTTCCTAATTTCACTGGCAAATGGTAAGATCCCCCACGTACAAGCTTGTACGGTTTGATTCTCACCGGAATCCTTCTAGCCTTCCTGCACTTCAATGGGACATAATCTAGCCTTACGTCCCATCCTTTCCTTGATCGAGAAAACAACTTCTCGAGATTCCTAGTAGCTTCCCCATCTTTAGCATGGGGATGGTACAAGGTCCTTAGCATGCGAGGGACCCCATACTTGAACAAGAGACACTTCATCGCCTCAACGGTGTAGTGCTTGCCAACTCCACTCCTCATGATCCGAGGAGCTTCCTCTTCCAATAATTTCAAGGAAGACTTCATCTTAATCTTTGGAGGTTCTTTCGGAAGAGACCTCCAACTCTCCGGTGCTTTCCTGAAAAATTCAGAAATTTTAATAGGGAATTCGAATGGAGTAAGAGAACTTACCTTGTAAAGTTCTCCAAAGCTCGGATCAGGTTTCATGTTAGGTTGATAACCAACACATGAAATCTCTCTCAACTCAGTTGATCTTTCTTCCACCTTGGTCACAATCTCAGTAATTTGACCAAGGTTCTCTGCATCTTCTGCTTCTAGTTTTGCAGATTCTTCCATCTCGGCTGAGATCTCTTCCACTTCGACCGAGGTCTCAACAGTCAGATCGAGACCTTCCATATCCTCCTCTTCCTCAAAAGTTTCAGGAGAAATTTTTGGTTCGACTGGGAGAATGCTTGGAACGTGCAACACTTCCTTATGCTCCTCTTGCGGCCTAGCATAGGATAGGGTGCTTTCCTTGAGTTCCGCCACCCTCTTCATTATCTTTTCCAATCGTGATTCGAGAGAATCTTCAAGAGGCTGCTCATAAGTGGTTCTAGGGATATTCTTCTCATCCCATATCGCAAGTTCACGCTGAATGGTCTCTTCTCTTTCCCATTCATTGTTGAACCAATAGAAGGAGTACTTCTCCTCCAAGTACTCATAATGGTCCGCCCTAGCACTTTGTCTTGCTATCCAGGCCGGATCAAACGTAGCCATCAGAAATCCTGAAAACTACAAAACTCATAGAAAGAGTAGTAAGTAGCAACAAGGGCAAGCGCCCCGAAAGCAAACCGCAACCGGCTCGGTCTAGACCAAGTCCCCGGCAACGGCGCCAAAAACTTGTTCGCTCCAAACGGTGTGTGCAAGCTTTAAATTTATAACCCTAGACTTAAGCTTAAAACAAGGATGCGAACCCGCAGTGTACGGGTCAATCGTAGTAAAAGCAAGAAAATTCCAGGGGTCGATCACAGGGACTTAGTGAAACAAAGTCCAATACGGTATGCTAGTGTTAATGCTAACCACAAGAGCAAGTATACAATCAAAGATGAATAAGATGTCAAATAAGCAAACATGCAATTCTAGGGATTAAAGCATCTAGTTGTGGTTCCAACTCAAGATCTATAGATAAGCGGACAAAGCTGAGGTTTTTGCATGGGGAAGGTGTTTCTAAAGTGGAGTAGATCACCGGGTAAGTCTCACTACACACTAATCCCAAACCGTAACTCCTATTACCGGGTAAGTCTCAAGGAATTAAGATAAAGAACTATTGCCTCAAACTAACACACCATCTAAGGGAATAGAATCAACCTTTACCGGGTAAGTCTCAGGCTAACTCACAAAGATGGGATGGAAGCACACTCAAACCCCAATAAAGGACAAGCCTTTATTACCTACACTTATGATCGTTGGTATACAAACTAAGGAATTACCGGGTAAGTCTCATCCTAAGCTTGCTTTGAACCAGAAAGGTATAATAAGAATAGGATTTGGCAAACTCTAACACATTAACTCTCAGTTAAGGATCGGATAAGCCACCTCGGTCAGCCAGTTTCCACCCCGGCCGAGATGTTCATCGACTGAACGAGATGCTTAGGGTTAAGGTTAAAGACTCGAACTTTCAGGATCCTACTGTGATTAAGATCATTCTATCATTGTTTTTCCCACAACCTTCAGCCAATCACCCTAGAATCACACAAGGAAATTAGCCACTCATCATCATAATGAAAGTATTAAATATATGGGAAGAAGGTGAATATTTGAACAAAGAAGAATTTAATGAAAACACTTCAATAACTGAATCAAATATCACACAAAAATCGTTCCTTGGATAATGATCCAACAAGACAAGACAACAAGGAAAGGAATTGAAGACAATCTTACAAAACCCTTCAAAAAGCTATAAAGCTATAGTCTTCAATCTTCCTTCAACCTTCCAAAAGGTTCTTCGAATCTCCCAAATTGGAGTAGGATGCGGCTGCTGCGCTGATAGCGGGCTTTCTAACTGTAAGCGGATGTTCCGGTGTGTAAGCACGATCGGATTTGTGGAAAATCCAACCCTTTTTATAGGAAAAATAACCCTCCAAAGATAAGAAATCTTAGAAAGATATTATCCCATAAATATAGGTAAAATATATGATTCTGCATATCTCCTTCCTTCTAGAAGCTCAGCCCAAAAATATAAGATCACTTTCCAATTTTAAAAGATCTCAGCCAAGAATAAAATATTCTCGCCGCGTCCTAGGTGTTCGCCTCGGTCGAGTCGGTGTCTCTGGATCGCCTCGGTCGAGATGAATCTCTGGGCAACCGAGGTGATCATAACTGAGTGTAGAATCTCTCAAAACTGGTCCAAAGTAAATCTTTAATCCATGGTTGTGCTTCCTGAATGTAGCTCCAAATGACTCTTGACTCCTTTTGCTCCTTTTTGATGCAATACGTACCATATTACCTGCAATTACAACGAAACTAGGTGTAGACCTCGATTCTCGCAAAGGTAGATGAAATGGTAGTAAAATCACATAATGTACATACAAACATGCAGATTATGAAAGATAAAACGTCTAAACAAACCCCAAAATATAGACTATAATTCATGCTATCAAAATACCCCATACTTAGCCTTTGCTTGTCCCTAAGCAAGTTCCTCATATAGAAATCAAGATAGAATGGATTATAAGTCAAGGAAATCAATGAAAAAGTCTTTCAAAAAATATTTTTATGGTGTGCAATTATCATAGATCACTCTAAGAGAGTACTTCCTGGAAATTAAAAACTCAATATGATCAAAACATTTTATAAATATAGGAAAGTTGTTCATCTTTGCATAAAATCATAGAATGCATAATAAATCATAATTATCAAAATTAATCATGTATAATCCGATTTAAACCGCTAAGTCAATCAACAAGCTCAAGGTCTCAAGGGCTTCCCAAAAGAAAGGTCAAGAAACGTGTAGGGTAGGGATGTATGTAAGGTAATGTGGTGCTAGAATCCGGGAAAAGGATGAACTTCACTTTCACTTTGACTTGCAACATCTTCCACCAATAAGCTTTGCTTATCTCACACTTTTTCTTTTTTTACTTTACTTTTTGGGATGCATGGACAGAGGTGCACAATAACCGAAGCCTAGGAAATCTGCAATCATCAATTTCTCGAGATGCATCAAACCCTTGATGCACATACCATGACCCGTTAGGAATATCACTCAATCCGACTTTGGCAAGACACAAACACCCGGCTATGTGAATGGTGCCGAGTTACTCATCTTCATGATTGACTTCCCCAAACCTATTATTGCTTTCTAACACTTTCACTTTCAGCCACTTCTCAACTTTTGACTTGCTTTCACCACTTCGCTTGCTTCCAAATTCCCGGATAGGTAAAGGGAGGCAATATGTATATGAGGGGCTAAGCATGATCAAGAAGAAGAAGAAGAAGAATGAATTGCCTTGGTCTTTCCAAGAAGAACGTGAGAGAACTTATGCTGCGGTGTCAACCTTCAAATTCAACATAATTTGGATAAAAATAAAGTATTAAACATGCCAATAATTTCAAACAAAGCATTTAGCAACTTAAACATATCATAAAACATTTCAAACATATAAAGAATTTAAATCCAGTCGGTAAACAAAATCTTCACTGAGATCATATCCAGATAAGTAACACAAAAATCGTTTTCGAAAACTCTCAGTTAACCCACCTCGGTCGAGATGTTCTTGGTTCAACCGAGGTGAAACATCTCGTTTTGCCAGAACTGTCCCGGTCGAGGTCAAAAATTTTTTTTTTTTTAAAAAACATTTTTTTTTTCGGTTTCGACGTTTTTCTCAATCAAATAACCTGTAAGTATGCATGCAATCTCAGATAAACATATAAATGCAGATAAAGCATGAATATGAAAATATCCGATACATCATAAGTCGAATAATACATCATAAGTCAAATAAGTCAAATAATACATCAACTACCCCATACTTGAGACACACTGTCCCAGTGGGTATAATAAAAGTCTAAATGAAAGAGGACTCACCGGATAAAGAGCCGAACTGCATAAAAATATAATAAATAAAACTCTGCAGCTCCTCAGTAGTCCTGATCCGGTGGTGGTGGTGGTGGTACATAAGGATACTGGGTCGGATCGAATGGATAGCCCATAGTCTGCTGGAACTGTAGCTCCATCATCCTACGCTGATAGTGCTGCCCCTCCAACATCTGCTGAGTCCAGCTGTCAAGGTGTCGGTGCTGGGCGGCAAACCTCTCATGCATGTCTACTGTAAGGGCAGCATATGAGTCTATCATCTGCTCTGTCAACTCGTCGATCCGACGATGAGCCTCTGCATCTCTGTGACGGCGTGTCCGACGTCTAGTAGATCTAACGGGAGGTGCAGCAGGTGCAGGCTCAGTATCCTCCTCATCCTCATCCAAATCAATAATGGGAGGCGCGCTCGTCCCAGCTGTATCTGTCCCTGTGTCCATCGGGACGCCGCCTCCTCTCTCATCAACTGTCTCGTCATCATCCTCCTCATCAGCCTCCTCAGCCTCCTCAGCAGCTGCAGCTGCTCCCTCTCTATAGTCCTCCATAAGCGGGGCCCATGCTGTCTGCCAAAAATGTGGGTCGAAGACCGAAAACTGTGCAGACCATCTGATGCCCTGAGGCGCTGTCCGCTCCCAAGGCATGGCAACATACGGTGTAGTCAGCCCACGAGGAACAAGAATCCGCCTCGTGATCATCTCCTGCAGACCCAGCGGCTTCGGAGCCGCCGCCAATGTGCAGATACTGAGATCCATCCCGTGGTAGGAGGCGATGTGGGTGACTAGACCTCCACAGCAAATATCACCCTTCCCTTTGGCCTTGATCCTGTGCAGATCCTCTGCCAGCATCAAGCCAAAGTCAGGGTATCCTCCCGTGACCATGCAGTATAGTGAGAATAGCTCCCCCTGTCTGATCTTCTGGGGCGTCTCAGTACGCGCCAGAAGCATCTCGCTGAATATCCGGTGGGCGAGTCTGAAAGCTGGGTGGAAGATGACCTTCTCCCTGGAATCACCAGGGCGCCATCTGTCTGCATGTGTAGTGATGTGGGCTATCTGTCCCCAAAACTCCCTAGCTACGGATCGGGAGGGGAAGTCTACAGCTGTAGGGGTAGGAAAGCTGAAAATCTCTCTGAATATCTCTAATGGAACTATGAAGTTCCGGCTCATCAGCCGGTACTTCACAGATCCCTCTGTGGGTAGGTAGGAGAAGGAGCTGACGAACTCTAGTGTCGGCTCTATGTAGGCTGGGGCTCGGATCTCAGAAAACTGATCCAGCCCGACTGTAGCTATCATCCTCCTAAGGTCAGCCTCTAACCCTAGGCAGTCAAAAGCGGATACCTCCAGAAATCGCGG
This sequence comes from Fagopyrum esculentum, assembly GCA_033239045.1. Lineage (NCBI taxonomy): Eukaryota > Viridiplantae > Streptophyta > Magnoliopsida > Caryophyllales > Polygonaceae > Fagopyrum > Fagopyrum esculentum. Next base: position 94,117,745 of record BSUD01000005.1, read on the forward strand.
TGCGATAACCGGACGGCCCGCTATCCTCTCGTAATCTACCCGGCATCTCTCGTGGATAACCGGGCGGTAGGGACGGGAAGAAGAAGGGGAAGGGGAGGGTGAAGATCTATCTCTCAGGGCTAAACGGCGATCGGAACTCATCTTCACAAACTCACTGTCAGACCACCTCGGTTGACTGACAACCCTCAGAAATCACCTCGGTCGAGATGCAGTTCGACCGGACCGAGGCGTAGCAGTGTCGATTTCTATTCTCTGATTTTCAGTTCTTTTCCCCCCAAAATCACTACAATTGCTTCCTAAGGGGTACTTATGCCTTTTCTCAACAGAAACAAGGGCAACCAAAGCCCAAATAGCAGAAAACGAACGAGTTAGGTTTTCGAACGTTTTTACCTCGTTTTGGTCGAATCGCTCAAATTTCTTGCAGATCTGTTGTAGTAATCGACTCCTCTACTCTTTAATCTCGGTTTGGAAGCGGAAATCTTCGAAAACGAGCGAGAAATGAGGGAGCGAGGCGATTCTGTGCGCCGCGGTCGAAACGAAGTAAAAAAAGTGAAAAGTAATTTTTTTCCCCTTTTTATACTGTTACTGGATCTGCTGTCACCTCGGTCGAGATGGTCTCGACTGGACCGAGGTGGTACGGACTGAGGCGGTTCTGAAGAAACCCTAGTCGCCTCGGTTGCTTCAAGAATCAACTCGGTCGAGGTGTTCTGACAGTGACCGAGGTGCCTCTTTCTTCTCAGAATCTCGAACATCTCTCTTTCCTGGAGTGCTCCTTCCTGTTGTCTGTCCAAAAACCCAAAAACAAAGCAAAGCAAAGCAAAAACAAAAACTATCTAAACTAGACTAGAAAACGGGAAAGAAAGCAATACCTTGGGTTGCCTCCCAAGAAGCGCTTGATTTAAGGTCGCTAGCTGGACCATAGTGCGTCTCAAAGGAGGTAGGAGGTTCCCTCACCCCATACTTCACCTCCATCGTGGGGTGAAGTAAGTAAGTCCATCAAACGCTCCAGAACGTGCAAGTGCTCGTCGGGGAATGAATCGTCTATGGGTGGGCTATCCGTCTCGCGGGAGGATTCCGGTAGCCGGCTGAGGTGGTCCGCAACTGAATTCTCGGATCCCTTCTTATCGCGGATCTCTAGGTCAAACTCCTGGAGCAAGAGAATCCATCGAATAAGGCGCGGCTTTGCATCTTTTTTAGCCAACAAGTAACGAATGGCTGCGTGGTCGGTGTAGACAATGACTTTCGCCCCTACTAGATAGGAACGAAACTTCTCGAAAGCATATACAACCGCCAATAACTCCTTCTCAGTGGTAGCGTAGTTGCGTTGTGCTACATCTAGCGTCTTGCTAGCATAGTAAATGGCGGTGGTCCGTCCATCCTTCTTTTGCCCAAGCACCGCTCCTACGGCTACATCGCTAGCGTCACACATGACCTCAAAGGGCAAGGTCCAGTCAGGAGGTTGGATAATGGGAGCGGAGACCAACGCTTCCTTAATCCTGTAAAAAGCATCAAGACACTCCTGCGAAAACTCAAAAACAACATCTTTATTCAAGAGGTTAGTTAGAGGTTTAGAAATCTTGGAGAAGTCCTTGATGAATCTCTGTAGAAACCTGCATGCCCGAGAAAACTCCTCACACCTTTAACAGAACAAGGAGGAGGGAGCTTCTCAATAGTCTCGATCTTAGCTCGATCGACCTCAATACCTCGATTAGAAACGAGGTGTCCTAGCACAATGCCTTCATTAACCATAAAATGACACTTCTCCCAATTCAAAACAAGGTTAGTGTCTTCACATCTTTTAAGCACTAGAGAAAGGTTAGATAGGCAATCATCAAAAGAGGAACCATATACAGAAAAATCATCCATAAATACCTCCATGATCTCCTCTATGTACTCGGAGAAGATGGCCATCATGCATCGCTGGAAGGTAGCTGGTGCATTGCACAACCCGAATGGCATCCTCCGATAGGCAAACGTCCCCCAAGGACATGTGAAAGTGGTCTTCTCCTGATCATCCGGATGGATAGGAATCTGGAAGAATCCACTATAGCCGTCCAAGTAGCAAAAGTGTGAATGCTGGGCCAACCGTTCGAGCATTTGATCAATGAAGGGAAGCGGAAAATGATCTTTCCTAGTAGCCGTGTTCAGCTTCCTATAGTCGATGCAAACTCTCCAGCCCGTAACGGTCCTTGTTGGGATCAACTCGTTGTTCTTATTCGTCACAACGGTCATCCCTCCTTTCTTCGGGACGACATGCACCGGGCTAACCCACTTGCTGTCCGAGATAGGATAAATAATACCTGCATCCAACAACTTAAGAACTTCCTTCTTCACAACCTCTTTCATGATCGGATTTAACCGTCTTTGAGGTTCCCGTGAAGTCTTATGATTATCTTCCATTAGAATTCTATGCATGCAGAAAGAAGGGTTAATGCCAATAAGATCGTCCGTGGTGTAGCCTATGGCTTTCCGATGCTTTCTCAGGACATGCATTAGCTTAGATAATTCAGAATTGGAGAGGGAAGCACTAGCAATAACGGGATAAGTAGAATCCGGCCCAAGAAAGATATACCTCAAGTGACTAGGGAGTTGTTTAAGCTCCACAACTGGGGGTGCTTTCTGGGAGGGATCTGTGCTTCCTCTTTCCAGTGGAGTGGTGTCAGAAACTGGACTATGTGCAGTCTCAGTTTGAATCGTCTCTCTGCCGACCTCGGTCGAGGCGTAAAGGCGTTGACCGAGGTGTTCTTCAGACGCCTCGCTCAGTCCAGAAAGTGCCTCGGTCGAGGTACTGCTACTGGATCCGAGGCTGGAAATCTTCGTTTCCTGGATCAGCTTCTCAGTCATGGCTCCTGGATCTTCTTCCAGTGCCTTCAGGCTCCGTATATCTGCATCACAAGAAGCATCTATACCTTCCTCCATTAAACTGAAGCTAATAACTCTTTCGAGTGGATCATTAATAAGGATAGAGCTCACCAATTCTCTTGATTCTTCTTCATCGTAGATGTTGAAGATATCATCAGTTATTTGCTCCCCCTTCATGGCTGCAAGTAGTGCGAACTCCACCTCATCGCCACCAACGTTGAATTTCAACTTGGCGTTCTTGCAATCCACATTGCAACCCGAAGTTGCTAGAAATGGCCTCCCGAGAATGATAGGAACAGGATAATCTGCGGGAATGTCAAGTACGACAAAATCTATGGGTAGATAGAAGTTACCTAACTTGACCGGAACGTCTTCCAAAATGCCCACGGGATGGGTGATGGAGCGATCCGCCATGTAAAGTCGAATCTTGACCGGCTTGGGCTCTCCAAGACCGATCTTAATGCATAGCTCCAGCGGAATGATGCTCACGCTGGCTCCTAGATCACATAAGGCTTCACAAGTGACATCCCCAACTTGAATGGGAATGCAAAATGAGCCGGGATCTCTCAACTTAGGTGGCATCTTCTCCTTCATGATCTTTATAAGCTCCGAAGACTTAGATGTCATCCTAACTTCACCAACATCCTCCAGCTTCCTCTTCCTTGATAGGATCTCCTTTAAGAACTTCCCGTAGGCGGGCATACCTAAAATAGCATCAAGGAAAGGGATATTAATATGGAGCTTATTCATCAAGTCAAGGAACTTACCAAAGTGCTTGTCAAGATGTGCTCTGGCTCTGGACTGGGGAAATGGAAGTGGTGGTTTATATGCAGGAGGTGGAACATAGGCTTCAGTTGTTCCTCCTGCTTTCTGTTGCACCGCCTCGGTTGGCATCTCGGTCGAGGTGTTCTTCGACTGGATCTGGACCGAGGTGGTCTGCGTCGAGCGAGGTACTGGATCTGTGGTTTTGAGTCCACTCCTCGTCGTGATGGCCATGCACTGGCCCTTAGGGTTAGTTTCCGTCTTTGCTGGAAGCTTCCCTGGATCTCTTGGCGCTTCATTCGCCCTATTAGCAAGTTGTTGTTCGAAGGACTTTTGGGCCCTCGAAAATGAAGTCATAGAATTCTCCATAGCACTAAGCTTGATCAAGATTGCCTCCAGGACTGCGTCCTTCTTTTCCGGCTGAGACGAACTTGATCCTTGCCCTTGGCTCTTCAATGGAGTAGAAGAAGAAGAAGGAGGAGAGAGGAAAGGGTTAGAGGAATCATTAGAGTTGGAGTTTGAATAATTGTTACCGTTGTTTTGGTTATTATTCGCTCTCCAATTGTTGCTATTGGATCCTCTATTGTTGTTGTAGTTGTTGTTTTGGGGTCCGTTGTTGTTGTTACGGTACCCGTTCTTGTTGTTGTTGTTGTTCCTTTGCCCTTGCTCTTCCCGCTTAGTTTGAGCCATCAATAGCTCCTTCAATTGCTTCACGTCGTTCTTCAAGGACGTGAATTGGTTGTTGTTGGTTTGAGTCTCTTGAAAGTTGACTCTTTTAACTCCACCTTCAGCTCCTTGGTGGGTGTACTTCTCCATATGTAAGGCTTGCTTCTCAATGAAATCCCAAGCCTCGTCGACCGCCATATCCATAAATGTGCCGGCGGAGAGTAGTTGGAGATTAAACTGGGTGTTTCCGTCCAGCCCTTTGAAGTAGATCTCCAACAACTCGATCTTTGGAATCCCATGATGTGGGCAATCCAAAAGGATATCCTTGAACCGCTCCCATGATTTGGACAAACTCTCCTTGTCCTTCATGATGAAAGCATTGATCTTCCCTCTCATTTCAGCAGTCTTTGAGGGGGGAAAGAATTTGGTCAAGAATTCCGTAGTCATCTCTTCCCATGTGCTGATCTTTCCTGCAGGAAGAGATTGATACCAAGTAAGAGCTCTATCTTTAAGAGAAAAGTAGAAAGGTCTTAGCTTGTAGTTGTTATTTTCAATTCTGGGAGGTCGCAAGGTCTCCATCAAGATCTCGTAGTTTTGAAGATGTTGATGCGGCGACTCCTTCTCTAGCCCTCCGAATTGACATTGGCGAATCATCGCTAGAACTTGTGGTCGAAGTTCGTAGTCATGGTCCGCTGGATCTCCTAGGTTCACTCCTGGACGCCTCAGCTGTTGATTAGGGTCCATCCTTTGACCTAGGGTTTGTGGAATTCCTGCAAGAAGAACATCTCGGACTGGCATCCGAAGTGGATGCACATCGGCCGGGGCGTCAGGAACTGGGACTTGCCTCGGTCGAGGATCAATTACTGGATCCTGCATCGGTCGAGGTTGAATCTGGTTCCGAATTGCTGCAATCTCAGCTTCGATTGCTGCATTCCTGGCCTGATTCTCTTCTTTTTCCTGCCTTAGTTCTTCTTTACTGAGACGTAGCTGCTCCTGCGTCTCTCTCAATTGGGCCAAAAGATCGTGATCGTCTTGTTGGGCCATCTTCGCTTCTCTTAAGCGTCGTTTGTATGTCTTTTCTGGTTCGGGATCGTAAGGAACGATTTCCTTTCCAGTGCGGGTTCTTCGCATATACCTAAGAAAGAACCTGCAAAAGTCACTCAAGCAGAGTGGTAAGACAACACGGGGCAAATGCCCCAAGAGCAAACCGTACCGGCTCGGTCTAGACCAAGGCCCCGGCAACGGCGCCAAAAACTTGTTCGCTCCAAACGGTGTGTGCAAGCTTTAAATTTATAACCCTAGACTTAAGCTTAAAACAAGGATGCGAACCCGCAGTGTACGGGTCAATCGTAGTAAAAGCAAGAAAATTCCAGGGGTCGATCACAGGGACTTAGTGAAACAAAGTCCAGTACGGTATGCTAGTGTTAATGCTAACCACAAGAGCAAGTATACAATCAAAGATGAATAAGATGTCAAATAAAGCAAACATGCAATTCTAGGGATTAAAGCATCTAGTTGTGGTTCCAACTCAAGATCTATAGATAAGCGGACAAAGCTGAGATTTTTGCATGGGGAAGGTGTTTCTAAAGTGGAGTAGATCACCGGGTAAGTCTCACTACACACTAATCCCAAACCGTAACTCCTATTACCGGGTAAGTCTCAAGGAATTAAGATAAAGAACTATTGCCTCAAACTAACACACCATCTAAGGGAATAGAATCAACCTTTACCGGGTAAGTCTCAGGCTAACTCACAAAGATGGGATGGAAGCACACTCAAACCCCAATAAAGGACAAGCCTTTATTACCTACACTTATGATCGTTGGTATACAAACTAAGGAATTACCGGGTAAGTCTCATCCTAAGCTTGCTTTGAACCAGAAAGGTATAATAAGAATAGGATTTGGCAAACTCTAACACATTAACTCTCAGTTAAGGATCGGATAAGCCACCTCGGTCAGCCAGTTTCCACCCCGGCCGAGATGTTCATCGACTGAACGAGATGCTTAGGGTTAAGGTTAAAGACTCGAACTTTCAGGATCCTACTGTGATTAAGATCATTCTATCATTGTTTTTCCCACAACCTTCAGCCAATCACCCTAGAATCACACAAGGAAATTAGCCACTCATCATCATAATGAAAGTATTAAATATATGGGAAGAAGGTGAATATTTGAACAAAGAAGAATTTAATGAAAACACTTCAATAACTGAATCAAATATCACACAAAATCGTTCCTTGGATAATGATCCAACAAGACAAAACAACAAGGAAAGGAATTGAAGACAATCTTACAAAACCCTCCAAAAAGCTATAAAGCTATAGTCTTCAAATCTTCCTTCAACCTTCAAAAAGGTTCTTCGAATCTCCCAAATTGGAGTATGATGCGGCTGCTGCGCTGATAGCGGGATGTTCTAACTGTAAGCGGATGTTTGCAGCCTCTAAGCATGATCGGATTTGTGGAAAATCCAATCCTTTTTATAGGAAAAATAACCCTCCAAAGATAAGAAATCTTAAGAAGATATTATCCCATAAATATAGGTAAAATATATGATTCTGCATATCTCCTTCCTTCTAGAAGCTCAGCCCAAAAATATAAGATCACTTTCCAACTTTAAAAGATCTCAGCCAAGAATAAAATATTCTCGCCGCGTCCTAGGTGTTCGCCTCGGTCGAGTCGGTGTCTCTAGATCGCCTCGGTCGAGATGAATCTCTGGGCAACCGAGGTGATCATAACTGAGTGTAGAATCTCTCAAAACTGGTCCAAAGTAAATCTTTAATCCATGGCTATGCTTCCTGAATGTAGCTCCAAATGACTCTTGACTCCTTTTGTTCCTTTTTGATGCAATACGTACCATATTACCTGCAATTACAACGAAACTAGGTGTAGACCTCGATTCTCGCAAAGGTAGATGAAATGGTAGTAAAATCACATAATGCACATACAAACATGCAGATTATGAAAGATAAAACGTCCAAACAAACCCCAAAATATAGACTATAATTCATGCTATCAGTTGGCCATTCTTGCAATCTACCATACATCCGGATGTTGCAAGGAATGGTCTCCCAAGAATGATGGGAACCGGGTAATCTGCAGGGATGTCAAGAACGACAAAATCTATAGGAATGTAAAACTTACCAAGTTTCACTGGAATGTCTTCTAGAATCCCTACTGGCTTAGTGGTGGAACGATCAGCCATGTAGAGTGTGATCTTCACCGGTCTAGGCTCTCCTAGACCAACTGCTTTGCATAGAGCAAGTGGTATGATACTCACACTCACCCCCAAGGTCGCAAAGTGCATCATAAGTAGCCTCTCCCAAAGTGATGGGTATGCAAAAGGATCCTGGATCACGGAGCTTAGGTGGCATATTCTCCGTCATAGTCTTGATGAGTTCGGATGACTCCATACTCATCTTGACTTCTCCAATGTCTTCTAATTTCCTCTTGTTAGAGAGGATCTCCTTGAGGAATTTCCCATAAGCCGGCATACCTAAAATTGCATCCATAAACGGTATATTAATATGAAATTTACTCATTAGCTCAACAAACTTACCAAAGTGTTTATCTAAGCGCGCTCGCGCTCTAGATTGAGGAAATGGTAGCGGTGGTTTGTAGGCGGGAGGAGGGATATAGACGTCTTCCTTCTCCTTTTCCTTTCCTTCTTTGGTGGTGGTTTCAACTACTTTAGGTTGAGGATCGATAGTTGTTACGCCACTCCTAGTAGTGATTGCCATAACCCTTCCCTTCGGGTTATCTTTCGTCTTCCCGGGAAGTTTCCCTTGGTCTCTTGAAACTTCTCCGGCCTAGTTAAATACTTGGCTTTCCAAAGCTTTGTGAGCTTTATCAACCGAAGTTATATAGCTCTCCAATCCTTGTAGTTTCCCTAGGATCGTTTCCAACATGGGATCGGGTTTGTTCGATCCGTTTGATGATTGTTCCTGGCTTTTCAAAGGAGTAGAGGAAGATGGAGGTGTTAGAGCTTTTTAAGCATGGGAATAAGGATTACCTGGAGCTTGTTGATTCGACTTCCAATGGTTGCTATTGGAGTTCCTATTGTTGTTGTTCCAGTTAGAGTTCCGGTTGTTGTGCCGGTAGTCATTCCTTTGATCTTTATCCCTTCCCAAATAGTTGACTTCCTGTTCCTTAGTCCTTTGAAGACTTGTTTTGATTACTTCCTTCAACTCTTTGATTTCATTGTTGAGGGAAAATATTTATGTTTGAGAAGCTTGGTTCAATTTAACTCCCGGATCACCTTGATTCCGGCTATTTGGTTCCACCTTCCGGTGGGAATACTTCTCAATCACCCAAGCATTATCCTCTCTCATGTCCATGAATGTGCCACAAGAGAGAGATTGGAGGTTGAATTGTGTTTCCACATCCAATCCTTTGTAGTAGATCTCCAATAATTCCAGCTTTGAAATGCCATGGTGTGGGCAATCCAACAAGAGATCTTGAAACCTTTCCCAAGATTGAAACAAACTTTCGTTAGTTTTCATAGAAAAAGCGTTTATCTTACCTCTCAATTCCGCCATTTTGGATGGCGGGAAGAACTTGGTGAGGAATTCCAAAGACAATTCCTCCCATGTAGCCAGCTTTGCAGCTGGAAGTGTTTGGTACCAAGCTAGAGCCTTGTCCTTCAAAGAAAAGAAGAACGGTTTGATCTTGTAATTGCTTGTAGTAGCCTTCTTCGGCTTCATAGTCTCCATGAGAATCTCGAAATTCTGCAAGTGTTGATGTGGAGATTCAGTACTTGCTCCGCCATATTGACTTTGGTGAACCATGGTGATAACTTGTGGTGAGAAGCTAAACTCCTGGATGTCTTCAGCTCCGAAGTCCACACCTAGACGGCGTGGTTGCTGAATTGGGTCCATCCGTTACCCCAAAGTTCGGGGTCTATCACCGTCATTAGCAACTCTCACATCCCTAGTTGGGAGGCGAGGAACAACCCGTGGTTTTGGGGTGTTTCGAACAGGACGAAGTAGTGGATCGATCTCCTCAAGTTCTGGCATGTCCGGATCAATCTCTTCATCATCAGATGAGTCATTTCTAATGGATTTAGTTGGTGTCTTGACTTTCTTCTTCTTCCTGGATTCGTTCAATTCCAAAGACAATTCCTCCCATGTAGCCAGCTTTGCAGCTGGAAGTGTTTGGTACCAAGCTAGAGCCTTGTCCTTCAAAGAAAAGAAGAACGGTTTGATCTTGTAATTGCTTGTAGTAGCCTTCTTCGGCTTCATAGTCTCCATGAGAATCTCGAAATTCTGCAAGTGTTGATGTGGAGATTCAGTACTTGCTCCGCCATATTGACTTTGGTGAACCATGGTGATAACTTGTGGTGAGAAGCTAAACTCCTGGATGTCTTCAGCTCCGAAGTCCACACCTAGACGGCGTGGTTGCTGAATTGGGTCCATCCGTTACCCCAAAGTTCGGGGTCTATCACCGTCATTAGCAACTCTCACATCCCTAGTTGGGAGGCGAGGAACAACCCGTGGTTTTGGGGTGTTTCGAACAGGACGAAGTAGTGGATCGATCTCCTCAAGTTCTGGCATGTCCGGATCAATCTCTTCATCATCAGATGAGTCATTTCTAATGGATTTAGTTGGTGTCTTGACTTTCTTCTTCTTCCTGGATTCGTTCAATTCTAACTTCATGTCCAACATCATAGCTCTTAGTTCATCAATCTGAAATTGATGACTCGTTTCAGCATCTAGACGTGCTTTCTCACTCAACTGAAGTTGGCGTTGAGCTTCGTTCATTTCAGCCTGGAAGTTTCTCTCATTGTTCTCAGCCATTTTCTTTTCCTTCAACTTTCTTCTCAAAGTTTTCTCCAATTCGGGATCGAAAGGAACTAGATCTTTAGTGGATCTAGTCTTTCGCATATACCTAAAGAACCTGCAAAGATCACTCAAGTAGACAAATCAAATCACAAGAGCAAGAGCTCTCAAGCTAGACAACCGAAAACCGAATTTGGTCTAGACCAAATCCCCGGCAACGGCGCCAAAAACTTGTTCGCTCAAAAGGTGTGTGCGTTAAAGTCTTAAATTTATATCTAGAACTCAAAGCAAAGCGAACCCGCAGTGTACGGATCAGCTGTAGTGAGGTAAGAATTCCAGAGTCGAACTCAGGGATTTGGTGAGAGTAAATTCAATTTCAGTTATCTAGCGAAAATGCAAAAAGCTTTTGTGATCAAATAAGGGTAAAATGATTCCAAGGATTCAAGTATCCAATTTCGGCTTTCGATTCAAGACACTTCTATAGATATAAGGACAGAGTTTATATTGTCAAGATTATGTGTTCAAAGGTAGGTATCGTACGGTGAAGTTCCGAAACCTATATATCAAATCTAGGGTTGTTGAGGCTGCAATATAGAAAGATCTAAAGACAAGAAGTATGTTCAAACTAACTATCTAAAACTCCAGGATATGACTCTCCAAAGTAAGAATAGAAAGCACACTTAGAATCTTAATAAAGGATGTTGAGTCTCTCTATTACCCAAATCTTGTAATTTTAATCTATTAAATGTAGAATCAAGTTTGAAGTTTCTTCACACACTCAAATAGAGGTTAAAAAGGTTAAACAAGATTGGGATTTAGGCAAGGATTAGTTTTGGTTAAAGATTAATTCAATTAAAGTTCGTCAAAAGAATAAATCGTGTTGTTCATCATTAAATCGGCCGATTTACTCAAGAACACCCCGATTTTCCCTGTTATCGCAAAACTAAAATCTAAACTCTCAGGGTCCAAATGTTTGAATGTGTTCAGTCTATCATCATCTAAGCCTTAATCATCAACTATTCTCCCCAGAATCACAATGGTTTTAGCCAACCATTTTCAAAATCGAATCAAATTAAAGATTGAGTGAAATATTCCAAATAAACCCGAATCTTGAATAAAAATTCAATAACCTTCAAATCTGTAAACAATTCTCGAAACTGATCAATGTATCTCTTAAGTAACTCAAATTCGTGTTCAAAAACCACAAAGATTCCAATAGAACAAAGAAATCTCACAAATAATGATCAAGATTGACTTTCCGGCTAGAGTTCTTCAATCCTTCTCCCAGAATCCTCAATCTTTCTCAAACGTGTAAAGATTTCCCGCTGCGGCCTCCTCGATTTCGTTCCCAGGGTTCCCAACTATAGTTTCTTGCTAGTGGGCCGTTTGGAAAAACCCTCCTCTAGCCCAAAAGAATTGGGCTTGTATCGTCTTTATCATTTAGCCGAAAAACAAGGGAAATCGACCTAGTCGATTTATACCCAAAACCGTTCGATTTCTAAAGAAGAAAATCGTCCGATTTATATGTATAATGGCACGATTTTCTTCAACAGAAAGTGCTCTTCTTTTGGCTCGTCTTCTTTCTCTCTTTTATGCTTCTCCTTTGCAACTCCTTAGCTCTTTCTTTAGCTTCCTTAATGACCTTAGGCGTTCCTTGCTCCACTTTTTCTTTCAAATCCACTCCATTTACCTATAATTCATCAAAAACTCGTGTAGACCTCTATTTCCGACATTTTGTTGAATAGAACATAAAAGGTACACAAAATCTCTCTAAATGCAAGGTAAATTAAGGTAATCATCTACAATATGCATGAATATAATGGTATATAATTCATGTCATCAGTGCATGCGAAGATCTCATGGCAAGGATTTAGCTCCATTTGATCCCGAACCAGAGAAAACCCTTAAAGCTAGATCTAAGAGCATTAAGAAGAAGAAGGAGATGGCCGCAAGAGATCTTCAAGCTGAGTTGGATGAGGCTTTAGAGCAAATTAGGTTAAGAGATGAGCTCTTGGAGAATGAAAGGAGACTTGCCAATGAGAGGCAATAAGCAACTAGGAGGGAGATTGAAGAGATTAGGCAAGCTCTTGTGCAAAGAGAGCTTAATCGTCAACAACCTCCTCCACCACCACCACCACAACCGCAACCGGCGGTTAATATTTGGTTTGAACCGATAATGATTGAGGAGCCATAAACATTAGGGCAACATATGGATCCAGCTCAAAGAGTACACCGTCCGGGTGTGAACTTAGGAGATCCCGCAACCCATGATTATGAGCTCCGCCCTCAAGTTCTACAAATGATTCGGCATAATCAATTTGGAGGGATGGAAGGAGAGTCTCCTCATCAACACTTGATGAACTATGAGATATTGATGGAGACTCTAAGGCCGGCTAGGTTGGAGAACAACAACCATAAGCTTAGGGCTTTTTCCTTCTCACTTAAGGATAAAGCCTTGGCTTGGTACCAATCGATTCCACTAGGGCGAGTAAGTACTTGGGAGGAGATGACAACCGAGTTCTTGACAAAGTTCTTCCCACCTTCCAAGACTACCGAGTTAAGAGGGAAGATCAATGCCTTCGTGATGAAGGATAGAGAAAGCCTATTCAAGTCTTGGGAGAGGTTCAAAGACCTTCTCCTAGATTGTCCACACCATAGTATACCAAAAATAGAGCTTTTGGAGATCTACTTCAAGGGACTTGATGAAGATAGCCAATTCAAGCTTAAATCTCTTTCCGGTGGGACTTTCATGGAAAAGAATGTGGATGAAGCTTGGGAGTTTGTAGAGAAACAAGCTTTGGTGATAGAGAAGTACTCCCATAGGAAGAGTGATGGGAGAAAACCGGGAGCATATGAGGTGAGTGAAGTCACCATGAGTAATTTCAAGCTTGATGCAATCAACAATGAGCTTAAGTCTTTGAGGGAGTTGTGTGCTACAACTTTGAAGAGTCAAGCAAGCCCTCAAGTGCAAGTGCAAGCAAACTTGTCTTCCAAGGAGAAAGATGTGAACTACATGGGAAGGGGCAATTACAACAACTATCAAGGACCAAGGAACTTCAACAACAACCGGCAATTCAACAATTACCGGCCTAACCACAACCATCCCTGGTTTTCCTATTCTAACCCGGATGGAGCCTTGAACCCTCCCGCTTCCACAAGCGCAGCTCCACCACCTAAGGCTTCACAAAAGCCTCCACCCGGATTTACTTAACCTCCAAAGGATAGAACCGAGATGATGTTTGAGCAATTTCTTGGAAGGTTGAGTGGTCTTGAGAGCACGGTGACTTCCATTTCTAAGGCTCAAAAGGTGTTGGATGCACAAGTGTTCCAAAAGGCGGGTGAAGCTCATAGAGATCCGGAAAAGCTTCCCGGAAGAACCGAAGATAACCCGAGAGGCCAAGTGTTGGCCATTACAACAAGAAGTGGGCTGAGCATGAAGGATCCCTTACCTAAGGGAAATGACAAGGGGAAGCAAGTAGTGGTAGAAGAAGAGACATTGCAAGAAGAAGGAGGCAAGAGCAAGGAAGATGAGCCAACATATGTGGCGCCACCTCCATACAAGCCACCACTACCATTCCCACAATCACGAGCAAGAGCTCGCTTGGACAAACACTTCAGTAAATTTCTTGAACTTATGTCTAAATTGTATATTAACATTCCGTTCATGGATACTATTCTAGGTATGCTGGCCTATGGAAAATTCTTAAAGGAGATACTCTCCAACAAAAGGAAGTTGGAGGAGTATGGGGAAGTGAGAATGACAAAGAGATCCTCGGAGTTGATTCAAACTATGAAGGAGGAGATGCCTCCTAAGCTAAGAGATCCGGGATCATTTTGTATGCCAATTGGAGTGGGAGAAGTGAAGTATGAAGCCCTATGTGATCTTGGGGCAAGTGTAAGCATCATCCCGCTTGCACTTTGCAACAAGGTTGGGCTAGGAGAGCCAAAGCCGGTCAAGATGACCCTTTACATGGCGGACTGTTCGATAACCCATCCCGTTGGAATCTTGGAAGACATACCGGTGCAACTAGGGAAGTTCTATGTGCCGATTGATTTTGTTGTCTTGGACATCCCGGCGGACTATCCGGTTCCTATCATCTTGGGGAGACCTTTCCTAGCCACTTCCGGATGTTTGGTGGATTACAAAAATGGAATTCTCTCCTTCAACATTGGAGAAGAGAATATCAAGTTCAAATTATCCACAATGATGAAGGGGCCAACCCATGGTGAAGATGTGTTCAACATTGTCGAGCAAGAGGAGTCTAGAGAAGTTGTGAGCTTGATCTTGATCAAGGACCCCTTGGAGAAGGTTCTTAGCTTGAAGGAGCTTTGGGGAGTCTTACATGGCTTTGGATTCATCTCAACCAACATTGTATGGAGCGTCTCCAACCGATAAAGGTCCTCCAAAACTTGAACTTAAACCCCTCCCCTCTCATTTGAAGTATGCTTTTCTTGGTGATAATTCTACATATCCAGTGATTGTTAATGCATGCTTGAATGATGATGAGTTGAATAGATTGTTCCATGAGTTGAGATTGCATAGGAAGGCTATTGGCTATACCATTGATGATTTAGTTGGCATTAAACCTTCTTTGTGCATGCATAATATCTTAATGGAAGATAATCATAAACCTTCAATTGAACCTCAAAGAAGACTAAACCCCATCATGAAAGAAGTAGTAAAGAAAGAGATCCTTAAATTGCTAGATGTGGGGATCATTTTCCCGATTTCGGATAGTAAATGGGTTAGTCCCGTGCATGTGGTTCCTAAGAAGGGTGGGATGACCGTTGTGACTAATGAGAATAATGAACTAATTCCAACTAGAACGGTTACGGGATGAAGGATGTGCATAGACTATAGGAAACTAAATGTGGCCTCTAGGAAAGATCACTTCCCTCTTCCCTTTATTGACCAAATGCTAGAGAATTAGCTCAACATTCTCACTTTTGCTACTTAGATGGTTATAGTGGATTCTTCCAAATCCCTATCCACCCCGATGACCAAGAGAAAACTACATTCACATGTCCTTGGGGTACATTTGCATATAGGAGAATCCCATTTGGGTTGTGTAATGCACCTGCCACCTTTCAAAGGTGTATGATGGCCATCTTTTCTGAGTATATTGAAAACATCATGGAAGTGTTTATGGATGATTTCTCTGTTTATGGATCTTCATTTGATGATTGTTTAGCTAACTTGTCCTTGGTGCTTAAAAGATGTGAGGAGACTAACCTAGTCTTAAATTGGGAAAAATGCCACTTCATGGTAAGTGAAGGCATTGTGTTGGGACATTTGGTGTCCAACCGTGGCATTGAGGTTGATAGAGCTAAGATAGAGACGATAGAGAAGTTGCCACCACCTACCTCGGTGAAGGGGGTAAGGAGTTTTCTAGGGCATGCCGGTTTTTACTGGAGATTCATTAAAGATTTCTCTAAGATTTCTAAACTTCTTACTAACCTACTAATGAAAGATGTTGAGTTTGTTTTCTCCAAGGATTGCCTTGAAGCTTTTTGTAGGTTGAAGAATGCTTTGATCTCCGCACTCATCATGCAACCTCCGGATTGGAGTTTACCGTTTGAGATCATGTGTGACGCGAGTGATGTAGCCGTTGGGGCTGTTTTGGGACAAAGGAAAGATGGGCTTACACATGCCATCTATTATGCTAGCAAGACGCTAGATGATGCCCAACTCAATTATGCTACTACCGAGAAGGAGTTGCTAGTGGTTGTATATGCATTTGAGAAGTTCCGCTCGTATCTTGTTGGAGCAAAGGTCATTGTGTATACGGATCATGTTGCGATCCGTTATCTCCTTACAAAGAAGGATGCCAAGCCTCGTTTGATTCGGTGGATCCTTCTTCTTCAAGAGTTTGACTTGGAAATCCGGGATAAAAAAGGGTCCGAAAATTCTGTGGCGGATCACCTTAGTAGACTCCCACTATTGGAGCTTGAGAGAGATGACATCCCGATTGATGACTCATTCCGGAATGAGCAATTGCAAATGGTGGAGGAGTGCTTGTTTCAAGTGTCAAGGGGTAATGAGCCATGGTATGCCGACATAGTAAACTATCTCGTTTGTGAGGAGGTACCACCCGGTTTATCCTATGCCCAAAGGAAGAAGTTCTTCAAAGATGTGAGGCATTACTATTGGAGTGAACCGCTTTTGTTCAAGAGAGGGCCGGATGGAGTCTTTAGGAGATGCATACCGGAGGATGAGGTGGAGAGTGTGATCCGCCATTGTCATTCCTTACCATGTGGAGGGCATCCTAGCTCACACAAGACATGTGCAAAGGTGTTGCAATCCGGATTTTATTGGCCAAGTTTGTTCAAGGATGTGCAGAATTTTGTGGTAGCTTGTGATACTTGCCAAAGGACGGGGAACATCTCAAGGAGGAATGAGATGCCCTTGAACAACATACAAGAAGTGGAGATATTTGATGTGTGGGGTGTGGACTTCATGGGACCATTCCATTCTTCATGTGGCAACCTTTACATCCTATTGGCGGTGGACTATGTGTCAAGATGGGTGGAGGCAATCGCCTCTCCGACAAATGATGCCAAGGTTGTGGTGCGGTTCTTCAACCGAGTGATCTTCCCTAGGTTTGGAACACCAAGGGTGATCATAAGTGATGGAGGGAAGCATTTCACCAATAGGAACTTCGGGACACTTTTGGCTAAGTATGGGGTGACTCATAAGGTGGCAACACCTTACCTTCCCCAAACTAGTGGCCAAGTGGAGATCTCCAACCGGGAGATAAAAGGAATTCTTGAGAAGACGGTTTCTATGATGAGAAAAGATTGGGCTATGAAGCTCGATGATGCCTTGTGGGCTTATAGAACCGCTTTCAAGACACCGATTGGCACCACTCCCTACAAGCTAGTTTATGGCAAGTCTTGCCACCTTCCGGTAGAGATGGAGCATAGAGCGTATTGGGCCATTAGATGGCTGAATTTTGACCTCAAGGAGGCCGGAGAGAAAAGGTTGCTTGACATGAATGCTCTTGAGGAGATCCGGTTGGATGCCTATGAAAACGCCCGGATCTACAAGGAAAGGACTAAACATTGGCATGACAAGCTTCTCATCCCGAAGGAGTTGAGTGAAGAAGACTTGGTCCTTCTCTTCAACTAAAGGTTGCGGCTCTTCCCTAGAAAGCTAAAATCAAGATGGACAGATCCTTATGTGGTGAAGAAGATCTTTCCCCATGGAGCGGTTGAGATAGGAGGGGAGCATTGTGGAGATTTTAAGGTGAATAGGCACCGTTTGAAGAAGTATATCCCGAGAGCTCCGGTGGATATGATTGCCCCACTTCACCTCGAATGAGACGCCCCCGAATTTGGTCAAGCTAATGACCTTAAAGAAGCGCTTGATGGGAGGAAACCCATTGGTAGATATCTTTCCCTTTTCGTTTTGTTTTGGTTTTGATTTTTTCTATTTTTGTGTGTTTTTGTGTGTTTGGAGTTTGTGTGCGAGAATCCAAGTAGCATGGAAGCCTTGCATGACATGTGGATGATGATGATGAGTCCCTCATCAATTATGGGTGGAGCGGACGTGGGACTTGGACGGCTAGCGGTGCCTAGCGCGGATCCCGATGCCATAACGAACATCATGAACTCTCTACCATCGTTGATAGGATCATCCACCATCACTCCACTTGAGAGATCCCAAATACCAAAATAAACCATTTCACATTGTGAGGACCCTCTTTCACTCCTCTTTACATGAATTGCACATTGGGGACAATGTGTTTCTAAGTATGGGGTGGGGTTTTCATAATCACTTGCATGATTAGCACTAGGATAGTTTCTTTTAGTCACATGTTTCATTACGTCTTGCATTTTACATACATATTTCGAAAAATCCAAAAAATCAGAAAATTTAAAAATTTTAGTGCTTCTAAGCTTGGGAATGACCCTTATGATGAGATTGTTTTGTGAATTGGCTATGGATGGCCTTATGTGTTGAATAGATGAATGCATATGTGGACTTGAAGTACTTCTCTTGAATCCCGTGAATGGTTTGTGATTATGATGCTTGCCTTGATTGGATTGAGTATTGAAAGTCGAAATTACATACTAGTTCTTGCACATCATCTAGGAGTGATTAAGGCAATTCATCTTTCTCTACTTCTCATCTTGATCATGTTGTTTGAGCACTTCAATTGATATAAATTTGACCTTTTTTTGACCCATCCGGGAATAGGAGCATGCTAGTGTGTTGATGTGTGTGAAAAGCATGTGTGGGGTGGAGTTGTTGATGAATGAATGTTGTGAATGAAGTGCTGAAATTGTTTTGAAAGTGTAGACAAAAATATAGGTTTGGGGACGTTGGTTTAAATGACGAGTAACTCGGCACCATTCACATAATCGGGTGTTTGTGCCTTGCCAAAGTCAAATAAACCGATAGTCCTAACGAGCTTTGGTATGTGTGCCCGGTGTGGAGCACCTCGAAAAATAAAAAAGCCCGAGGCCCGCTAATCACCAAGGTTTCGGCTTTTGTACACCAATGACATTGTCTCAAAAATAAGTGAAAGAAAAAGAAAAGAAAAGAAAGAAAAGAAGGAGAAAATATACACTTGTGGGAAAGTGATTAAAAACAAAATTGTGGAGTTAGTTCCATTCCCGGATTAGCATCACATGACCTAGAAAAAAATCTCCACTAAATCACAACGTTTATTAGCCTCTTCTTTCCTAAGTCCTTGTGACCTATTTGCATGTGTGTAAGACTTAGTGATCTAGATTGGACATTTTCATGATCATCTTGACTTTATCATTTTTACCTTTCATGCATGCTTTCGAGTCAAGTATGATTGTCTTTCCATGCCTTCATTCATTTAGTACATGATTGCTTGTCCATTGCCATGAAACGTGACTATGAAGGTGATCCAATTCTAGAAGCACAATTCCAAAAATATTTTCAGTTTTTCATGCATTCATAAATCATGTCATCTCTTAGCCTATAGTCGGACTTTGCTCGGGGACGAGCAAACCTTAAGTATGGGGTATTTTTGATAACACGATTTATAACGTTAGTTTAGGCACTCATTTAGATAGTTTTTCCGCTCATTCATGCATGGTTTAGCACTAGTTCATGACGTTTGCATTCAATTCTTGTATATTTGTCGAGATAGACGTCTACACGGACTTTTGCATGTTTTGTAGGTAATTTGGGAGCTTTAGGAGCTTAATCGATACATTCGAGGATCGTTCCTCGAGATGACACACCTTCGGACTCATTGGGAAGCAAACTAGGAGCTAAGGAGGACACATGGGACCTTGTTGGTGCATGTCTTCACCAAATTGTGGCTTGATGATCCAAAGAAAGCTGCATCACCAAAACCAAGGCCACTGGGACTTCCACGGGCGTGGAAATAGGCCGTGGTTCTCCCTGCACAGCTGCGACAGCTGTCCCACGATCTCCATAACCGACCCTTGCCCTTGATGGTGTATAAAAGGTGGTCCTGCAGGCTGTTGAGGGCAGACCCCATCACTCCATTCTCTCCCACACTCTCACACATATTCTCTCATTGGAAGATTAAATTGGAGCTACTGTTGGAGGAGAAGAAGGGCTTCCATTGGAGAAGAAGAGAAGAACAGATCATTCTTAGTTTTTTATAGCTTTTAGAAGATTGTTGGAAACATTTTCTAGGGTTGTAAGAACGAATCGAACCTTCTTTTGAAGGGTTGTAAGTCTCTCTTTTGACATCTATTCAGCTCGTTTTTCTTGTTCTATTTGCTTCATCTATCTTTCATTTCATTCTTTTGACATGGACTGCATGATTTTATGCTTGATGACCTTGATTGTGATGATGCATGTTATTGGCTAAGTAGATGTGCTTCTAGGGTAAGGAAATGATGGTTATGGCTTGAACTATGATAGGATAGACTTAAACGTACCCTTGGATGATTTTTTGCCCAAACCTAGCCTCTGTTCCAAATCACAGTCTGTTCTAAGGGGTTCCACGGCCGTGGACTTGATGAACTGCCCGTGATTTTTGTCTGACTTGCTTGCATTGATAAATCTGAATGTTAGGTTATTAGATTGTTGAAATCCTAGTTTTTGTTGAGTTAGATCTATCCTAGGGTAACCTAGTGTTAGCAACTAAGTGTGAGAAGAGACCTACCCAGTGATTCTTGTTGTTAGGTACCGAAGATGATGAACTCTAGGTAGTAGTGAGCCTCACTAGCCGCTATTGGACTGAGTGTGCTAGGATTTATGTTTAGGACATGCCTTCCCGAGACTTACCCGGTAAGGAGAGGTTAGATCCCTAGATGACAATCCGGTTTCCGTAGAATTCCTATCCTTAGGCTCTTTGAGACTTGCCCGGTGATGAGACCTTAGGAACGGACTAGTGGACCATGAGACCTACCCGGTGATTGATCCCAATCTAGAAACACTTACTCCCAACATTACTATAGTTGATCCAAGGAATGATTAGATAGCTTGAGTCCTATGCTATAACCGGAATTTCTAACCCCTAGAATCCGCTTTTCTCTCTTGATTACCTATCTCGTGTTTGTGTTTGTTTATTTGCCTTGCTAGCTTAGTTGTTTGTTAATCTTGCATGATTTGTGATCTTTGATTGATCACCACAAAACCAATCCAAAAACATTGAGATTTTCATTTCTTTATTTCTTTCTCCTTTCTTAGCCTAGATCAACACTATCCCTAGTCACTATTGATTCAATTTCACCTTAGTCTTTGTGTTCGACCTCGGAATACTATCCTTACTACAAAACGACCCATACACTGTGGGTTCGCTAGGAGTTAGGAAAAAATATATCGAGTTATAAATTTAAGACTTTTGCGTGCATCAATTCCTAGATGTAACAGGGATAATCTGCGGGAATGTCAAGCACAACAAAGTCTATAGGTATGTAGAAGTTACCTAACTTGATGGGAACGTCCTCCAAAATACCCATGGGACGGGTAATGGAGCGATCCGCCATGTATAACGTCATCTTAACGGGCTTGGGCTCTCCAAGTCCGACTTTCTCACAAAGCTCTAGCGGGATGATGCTCACGTTGGCTCCTAGATCACAAAGCGCATCATAAGTGACATCCCCAACTTGAATGGGAATGCAAAATGAACCGGGATCCCTCAATTTAGGTGACATCTTCTCCTTCATGATTTGAATGAGCTCCGAAGATCTAGATGTCATCCTTACTTCACCTAAATCCTCCAGCTTCCTCTTCCTTGATAAGATCTCTTTCAGAAATTTCTCATAGGCGGGCATCCCTAGAATAGCATCAATCAAAGGGATGTTAATATGTAGTTTATTCATAAGGTCTAGAAACTTACCAAAGTGCTTGTCTAGATGTGCTCTCATCCTTGACTGAGGAATGGAAGTGGTGGTTTATAAGCAGGAGGTGGAACATAAACTTCAGATTTATCTTTCGCTTTCTGGGGCTCCATCTCGGTTGGCACCTCAACCGAGGTGTTCCTCATCTGATCTTGGTCCGAGGTGTTCCTTATCTGGTCGGGGCTCGACCGAGGTACTGGATCTGTAGTCTTCAATCCACTGCGTGTTGTAATTGCCATGATCAGTCCTTTAGGGTTGCTTTCTGTCCTTGTTGGGAGCTTCCCTGGATCTCTTGGCGCTTCATTCGCCTTGTTGAAAAATTGTTGCTCTAAGGCTTTTTGTGCCTTCAAAAATGAATTCATAGACGTCTCCATAGCGTTGAGCTTGATCAAAATTGCTTCCAGCACAACATCTGACTTCTTTGGTGGCTGGGACGAACTTGATGCAGGCTCCTGGCTTCTCAATGGAGTAGAAGAAGAAGAGGGGGCGTTAAGAGCATTTTCAGCATGGGAATAAGGGTTACCGGAATTTTGTTGATTAGATCTACAATTGTTGTTGTTGGAGTTTCTGTTATTGTTGTTGTTGTAATTGTTGTTCCATGGCCCCTGGTAGTTGTTTCTTCCTTGGTAGCCACCGTCTTGCTCCTTCTTCGTTTGAGCTACTAAAAGCTCCTTCAATGCCTTCACTTCATTGCTAAGCGAGGTGAGTTGAGCTCCATTTGATGATGTGTCTTGGAAGCTAACTCTCCTTGATCCATCCTCAACTCTTTGATGGGAGTACTTCTCCATGTATAAAGCTTGTTTTTCAATGAAATCTCACGCTTCATCTATCGGCATATCCATAAAGGTGCCGGTGGAAAGTAATTGGAGCTTGAATTTGAGTATCTCCATCCAACGCTTGAAGTAAATTTCCAGCAACTCGGTCTTTGGAATCCCATGATGTGGGCAATCCAACAAAAGATCCTTGAATCTTTCTCATGACTTAGACAAACTTTCTTTTTCCTTCATAATAAAAGCATTGATCTTTCCCCTCAATTCAGCGGTCTTAGAAGGGGGAAAGAACTTAGTAAGAAACTCTGTCGTCATCTCTTCCCAAGTGTTGATTTTTCCAGCCGGAAGAGATTGATACCAAGCAAGCGCCTTGTCTTTCAAAGAGAAATAGAAAGGCCTCAATTTGTAATTGTTGTTCTCCAATCTTGATGGCCTCAAAGTCTCCATCAGAATCTCATAGTTTTGCAAATGCTGATGCGGAGACTCTATCTCCAAGCCTCCAAATTGACATTGTCGAATCATGGTTAGAACTTGAGGTCTAAGTTCACAATCATGCTCAGCTGGATTACCTAGGTTGACTCTTGGACGCCTGACTTTCTGATTGGGGTCCATCCTCTGTCCTAGGGTTCGTGGAACTCCAACAAAAAGAACATCTCGGATTGGCATCTAAGGTGGTGGGTGTATCTCGGCCGGGGAAACTGGGACTGGGTCTTGCCTCGGTCGAGCATATAGGATCGGTCGAGGTAAAAACCGAGCCCTTAGAGCGGCCATATCAGCTTCAATTCCTTCAGTTCTTGCGCGAGTCTCGTCTTTCTCTCGCTGTAGTTCTTCCTTACTGAGGGGCAGTTGTTCCAATGCCTCCTTTATTCGGCTTCAAGATCGTGATTGTCTTGATCGGCCATCTTAGCTTCTTTCAATCTTCTCTTGTAGGTCTTTTTTGGTTCGGGATCGTAAGGAACGAGATCCTTTCTAGCACGAGTTCTTCGCATAAACCTAAGGTAAGATCCTGCGAAAACACTCAAGTAAAGTGGTCAAAAGCAACAAGGGCAATAGCCTCGAAAGACAACCAAACCGAACTTGGTCTTGACCAAGTCCCCGACAACGGCGCCAAAAACTTGCTCGCTCCAAAAGGTGTGTGCAAGCTTTAATATTTATACCAAGAATAATTGCAAATAGCGAACCCGCAGTGTACGGATCGGATGTAATAAAAGCAAGAATTCTAGGGTCGAACATAGGGACTATGGTGAAACAAAGATCGGTAATTCAGTTTATCAAATAATCACAAGTAACAAAGCAAGCTATCAAAGATGATATAAAAGTCAGATAAAGGTAATGCGGATTCTAGAGATTAAAGCATCCAGTTGTGGTTCCCACTCAAGATCTCAAAAGATTACGTGAACAAAGCTGAGGTTTGCAAAGGGAAAGTGTTTCTAAAGTGGGAATAGATCACCGGGTAAGTCTCACTACTCACTATCTCAAACCAAAGATCATATTACCGGGTAAGTCAAAAGGTACTAAGGAAAGGAACTATAATCTCAAACCAACATACCACCCAAGGGGATAGAATCAACCTTTACCGGATAAGTCTCAGGCTAACTCTTAAAGATGGGATAAAGGCACACTCAAACCCCAATAAAGGATAAACCTTTATTACCTACACTCATGATCCTGGGTAAACAAACAAAGGAATCACCGGGTAAGTCCCATCCTAGGCTTGCATTGAACCAGGTAAGGTATAACAAGATAGGGTTTGGCAAACAGAAACTCTCAACTCATATAAGGTTCAGGAAAGGTCTCACCTCATTCAGTAATATCCCATCCCGGTCGAGATGTTCAATGACTGACCGAGGTGTTCGTCGGTTAAGGTAAAGGCTCGAGCTTTCAGGGTCCAATGGGATAAAGGATCATTCTTTCATCGTCTTTCCCACAACTTTCAGCCAATCACCCTAAAATCGCATAAAAAGCTTAGCCAACAATCATCATGATAACAATAATTAAATATATAAGAAAGGAATCAATATTCAAACAAGAAAACCTTAACACAAAGGTTTCAATAACTAAATGAATCAAACAAACAACAAACAACGTTCCTCAAGCACAAAATCAGAAAAGACAACAAACAAACCAAACTAAGGAAATCTTACAAACTTCCTTCAATGCCAACTTCAAAACTTGATTCCTTCCTTCCTTGATCTTCAACCTTCAAACTTCCTTCAAAACTCTTCAAACTTCCTTTAGAAAATCCTTGATCCGAAGATGGCTGAATTGCAAAAAATTCAACCCTTTATATAGGAAAATTATCTTTCAAAGATAAAATATCTTAAAAAGATAATTTCTTAAAATATATCTCCATATCTTCCAAAATATATTAGCCAGAAAGATATCTTCCTTCCAGAAATCCAGCCAAAAATATGTGATATTCACTTTCCAAAAATAGAAGATCTCAGCAAAAAATAAAGATCTCGTGTCTGGTCATCACTTCGGTCCAGACGCTCCTGAAGATCACCTCGGTCGAGGTGATACTGTAGTTGACCGAGGTGAGTCTCAGTTGAGAGTGAAACTCTCTAATCTGGTCCAAAAGCAATCTTCCAAATCATTTCCATGCTTCATGAGATCTTCTTATAACTCCTCAATGCTCCAGAATGTAGCTCCAATGACTCCTTAGCTTCCTTAGCTCCATTTCGGTTCAAAACGTGCCATTTTACTTACAATTATAACGAAACTAGGTATAGACCTCGATTCCCGCAAAGGTAGACTAAACAACAATATAATCAAAGAATATACATCCATACATGTAGATTTATGAAGATAAAATGTCTAAACCAATCTCAAAATATAGACTATATACATGCCATCAAAGAGTGTTTGGATGATGTTATGATCATGTTGTACTTGTACGGCCTTTGAGGAGTATTAGGTTGTGAGGTTAGGTTGAGGATGATCATATGGATCCCTTGGGTCTATGTGTGACCCCTTTGATTGATAGAAGATTTGCATATCTCTATGCCTTATTATTGGGTAGTGTACCTCTCAAGATTGGAGGTTGATTATGGTTGAGTGTTATACGAGGTTGAGGTAAGTCCGTAGAACTTACTTAGCTACCATCCTTATATTGGGTGTTTGCATGAGTGGTGTGTGCGTTATATGTTTTCCATGATAGCATGTGATGTCGTTTATTACCACCTATGTTTTATTGATTGCCCCATATGCGTGGTTGTGATAACCTTTCCCTTTCATCCCGCCGAGGAGTCTGGGAGGTTCTCTAGCGTCAGGCCATCTAGTATACAGGAAGGGCGCAATCCACTCCCATAGGGTACATGGGTTGTCTGACCGACACTTCTTCCAAACGGCTAGCAGGCCCAGAGGCGAGGATGTATCGGTCCTCGTGTCACATAGTTTCATCTACCTATATATACACGATTTGAGTGAATGGCTATTATATAAAGAAGATAAATGGGTAAATGTGTGATAGCATGCTGATGTGTTTATCTTTCATGATTGTGTTTGTGCTTATGCTTTACCTTATATGTGTATGGTTAGATAATGGTTTTATACCATGTTATAGATGCCCTACATGATAGGCGTGTTGCTGAGTGATCTGGCAGGGTGGCAGGCCGAGGACCTCTCGTACATAGGATGGTTGTGGCTTCTAGGGTTGTTTATGTTTCCCTCATGCGTGATGAAGATCTTTTGTATACCTCCTGTGTGAGGATGTTGTTTTATACTCGGCTATAATGTTGTTCAACTTTTGGTTGTACAGTTTATACAGTTTTCTGCATTTGTTTTATATCTGTCAGTGTCATGTTGTAAGGTCCAGTGAACTTGTTGTCAGGCTAGGGTCAGGATCCATTGTGAGATCCTAGCCCAATGTGACACTCCGAGTTCCGCGGATTCGGGGTGTTACAACTCAATCATACCTTGCATATAAGTTTTATTTTAAAATTTAATGGTATGTTGATTCAGTAATGATTCTTTAGTTGTGAGTCTACGCACTCTTTGTTGAAGGGTACATTGCGTTCTAAGGTGCAAGGATTTCAGTTGGTGGTGGACAACATATATCGACTTGATGATAATCGATTAGATTGAAAAGATCCAAGTGTCAATAGAGACTTCACGAGAGAGGATGTTGTTGGATGTGCGGGTTCCAAAATTTAATTTGCTCCGACACAAAGTAAGCAACGAGTGTTTCACGATATTTTTGGAGATCTACAACAAGGCAAAGAAACTTAGGAATATAACATGTCATGATTCATATTGGAGGGAAGCTCATGGATTGTCGTGTGTGTATGAGTTCTTCCTTTCTATTAAGGCTCAAGTACCAACACATTTGGATCAAATTCATCCATGTTGGAGGCAAGTATGATGGGAAAGAGTGAATTCGACCATAGAAGATGATGTGGTCCACATTGATCCACACATTGTGTCATTAAACAATTTCAGGGAGAGAATATATTTGAATTTTCTAAGTAAAGATCAAATTGAGTGGATGACTTTGACATATGAGGACATGATACATCTAGGGAGTACAAATATGAGTGAATTGGAGAAGCAAGAATTAAAGGAAGACCACCTATGTATGGTATTCGTTCAACAAGGAGAGCACCAAGTAGGTTTGGGCATGGCTTAGGCTTGGATCGTCCACGTCCTCGGGGGCTCCCACCAAAATCAGGTAAATATGATAAAGTTAAGGTAGAAAAGGCCGGACCAGGTCAATATGTTGAAGTTAAGGTTGAAGAGGCCGAACTAGAGGAACAATCTCCGTGTTGTTAACTACGTGACAAGAAAACTATCTCGCGACGGTCTAAGGTGTATCGCTTCAATGTTGGTTAGATTTATAAGTTCATAAAACCGTTCACCTCTTCGGCTTTGGATGTGATGTCTGATGGACATTGTGGATTTAGAGCCCTTATTGTGGTTTTTGGATATTCTGATGAAGATTATTTGATCATACAGAAGGATTTGGCCACGGAGTTGTTCATGAGGCAGACCTTGTATGCACGGGTGAGTATCTCTTTCATTCCTTAACCATTGTTTTTTAAATTTTAATTTGAGCTAAATTTTCACGAAGATTGTTGTATGGCCACAAGCGAATTATTTCAAGCCTATTGATGATATCATTAAGTCAGTTTTTTGGATAACCGATGAACCTTGCCCTCTAGAGCACTCGATGCAAATACCGATCGTTGGTTTGACAACAACAATATATTATCGGTCATTGTGGTTATACTTGGACGAAGTCCTGAGACATATTTACATATGGTCACAGCCGTTGAGAACCAAAAACCATCGACAAAGATTTGTACAATACATTGGTTGGTGGTAATTATTTTGTAGTTCCAAGTTCCCTATCTTTACTAACTTGTTAATGCTCCTACTACTCTAACGATTATAAGGCTTTTGTTTTTAAAGTTTGTATCAAAGAAGATTCATCATTACCTCCTTTGACAAATGGGTGGAAAAAACATCATGATTCAAATGTGGATGGATATGACAAGCCTTTCCATGATAGGCTTAAGAAGAATGATGAACTCTGATACCTAGAGTTTCCTAAGTAAACAACCAAATTGCTCGACAATCCCTAAGTGTAATAATCAAAGAGATGTTATGACTAAATGTATGTGTTTTGTTCTTTAATGCGTTGTTCTTTTGTTATGACTAAGTGTAATATGTGTTCTTATTTTGTTAGCTGATGTTATTTTGTTATCACTAATTAAAATACAAAACGTCAAACCGAAATACATAGTCAAAACGAAATACAATACGTGTAATAACACAAACATCCAAACTAAAAAATATCAATATCCTCTAGGTTGTGATATTATGACCTGAGATGGTGCAATATGAACATGAGGTGTGACAAACTTGTCATAAAAGACATGTAGATCGGATACTAGGCATGGATCACCCCGATCAATAAGATCTCGGATACTTCCAATGAGTATGTGCAAACGTTGTGATAATACATACATTTGTTAATAGTTATTTAGATATTTAACTTGTATAAAAGATGAAAATTAATAAACATGTACCCGGGTATCTAAAACTGGAACTGGAGGAGGGTGGTCCGGTGGTGGAGGACCGCGAAGCCGGGTAATACGACGGGTGACCCCGTTCACTAAACCATGAATTGTAGTCATCTGGAATATGCCATGGATCAGTAGCCGAAATTAGATCATCTAATGATACTCTGCTCGTGTCATCATGTCTACTCGCCCACCTATCTCCGAGAGTAAAACTGGCCCTTGTACCCTTTGTCGCCACTAGTTGGACGAGTTTTGAGAATAGGGGTGATCCTCTCAAGTGGGATGGTCTACACAAATCAAATTGTCAGAGAACCCTATTTGGCATATAGGGATCGATAATGTCCGTTACTTGGATTGTGCCTATGTATGCAAACACAACAAACTCAGCCTCAAAGTCCAAATGTCGATCACAATACGACATAACTTAGCTCTAATCTGGGTTATCTGCACACAAAGTGGTCTCTATATTTTCATGGACTGGGCTGGTGTCTTTGGGACAACTAGTCTAGAGTCCCACCAAACTGTATGCATATTATATAAAAAATTATATCCATTTAATTATGGCATAATCATTATTAATATGTATTTAGTTATAAATGAATTGTATACAAGGTTCAAAAAATAATACATGTAAGAAAGTTGCGCAACCAGTAATGGTTTTTACCTTAAGCCGTGAAACATCACCCAACATCCTATAGGAGAATTTATTGAATTAAAATAAGTCTGTGTATAAATGAATATGAAATTAGTTAAATAAAGGTGATAGTCGCAAGTACTAGTATAGATATGTCAAGATGACAGTGCCTCATACATATGATCCCGTGTGCCCGTAATCTCGAACCACATCAATCAAATAGGGACAAATTTTGTTCGTGACTTTTCGACAAACAGATCGGACCACAAGAAGAGTAAAATGTATAAAAAAGAAATAAAGGCAGCTGGGGTGGATGGGTCGTGACATAATGGGGTGAATGCTATCCTCATCTCCTCGGCAAATGATGTGGACTAGTGTGTGAGTGATTGAGTCTCAGTGAAGCAAAAGGTCTCATACAACCAAGATATGCGGTCAGTTGGGGTGAGAAGTGTCAATAGAGCATCCCCATCAATCATCGCTCATGATACAAACAACATCGTGTAGACTAATGATCATCTCACCCCATAATGAATTAATATATATATATAACTCATGAACATTGATGTATGATTGATGATTGCAGGTTACCATCTAAAATAGTCTTTGACGTAGACAAACAAAGACCATGCTTTCCAACTCGCGTAGCTCTCAATTTAGCGGTTCGGCAAATATAAGAAAACCCATTAAATACTTAGAAATTTAAAAAAGACCATGAACAACCTTCACTTTTGGCTCTTTAATTAGAAAAAGGTACAAAAATTGGAATTTTCTACAATAGTTAGAAATCCTTGAAGCTTTGATAAACTAGTACTCTCAAAACCAAGTTCTTTTTCATAAATCCAATAAAACGCCCTTCGCTTGTGGCTCTTCAGTTGTTTTGCTTTAAATAGTTATAAACACCACTTCTTTCGACGGTAATTAAAAGATAGCAATCAAGCGCTTTGAAAAGAAGAAATATCACAATCTTAATTCATAAATATACATGCAAAACAATACATTAAATCATCACAAGCAGGGCTAAGCAAAGTCGGATATCCGATCCGATCCGAACTTCCGGATATCCGATCCGGGAAATTCCTAAATTCACTATCCGAATCCGATCCAACCATGGTCGGATATCCGACGCTTTGGGTCGGATCGGATATCCGATCCGATCCGGGTATCCGATAACTATCCGACAACTTGCAAGAACTGATATCCGAGTGATATCGGACTACTATCCGACCACTATCCGACCAAAAAAAACTAACAATGCAATTAAGGGATGAATAATCTCAGCTTTCCTAATTTCTACTTCTTGACTAATACAATTACAACTTATACAACAGTAAACAGTAAACACTAAACACACATTGAACAAATGAGCAAGATTAAGTAGTGAGCACACTTTTGGCTTGGCAACCAGGTTCAAGTTCAGAGTCTTCAGACCCGACTCACAAAAAAAAACAGTTGGTGCGCACTGCGCACTTCGCAGGATTGAGCAGACATTTTTAATAAAACAATGCAATGAAGATTGAACAAGTTGAGCAGGATTTAGAAGGTTATCATGGATCTAAGATGACACAGAACTTGCTGGTTGCGCCGATTGCTGGTGCCGCTAAGAGAGAGCCGGAGACGAGACAGAAAGAACTCTGAAGATCCAGACTATGTACTGAAATCGGTCTCAGAAATCGTAACGCCGCAGAAAGAGAAGCGGAGAAGTGGGGAGAAAAACGCCGCAAATAGAACCGGAGAACTAGGGAGAATAACGTCGGCTGTTCGAAGAAGAAAAAAAGAGGAGAAGAAGATTAGGGTTTTGAATCTCCTTCTCTCGAGTTCTGGACTTGTCGATAGAACGACACAAATGAAGCCCTTTCGGCTTCTGCTTTTTATATGCCCTAAATACTAAATATTGAAATTAAAAATAAAAGCACTCATCAACTAAAAAAACACACGCAACTGTCAACACTCGAAGAGAATTGAACTTTAGACCCGAGGTAAGTGTCTAAAGGCCGGAACCAATTGAGCTGAGAGTTTCTTGTTAATTTATATTCAAAAAATGTAATATAATACTAGTATGTTCGGATATTCGACCAAAAAAAAACATTCCATATCTGATCCGACTATCCGGAAAAATGGCCCGGAGCGGATCGGATTCGGATAACAGTTTGTCGGATCTTTTCGGATCGAAATTTTTTTATGCCGGATCATCGGATACTCGGATCGGATTGGTCGGATTGGATTTTTTTGCTCACCCCTAATCACAAGGATCATCTAATCCTTAGATTAGGAGGGAGTTTAGTCATACATGATTAGATATAAAGCATAAACAATATATAGAATCAAGAAAGACATATACTCAAAATTGTTTGGTTCTAGTAAGGTGAAGTGATGACACGATTTATGACACTAATTTAGGCACTCTTTAGATAGTTTCCCTTTCCATTCATGCATGGTTTGGCATTAGTTCATGAGGTTTACGCTTAATTCATGCATATTGTCGAGATAGACGTCTACACGGACTTTTGTCGGTTTTGTAGGTATTTTGGGAAGCTTTTGGACTCAATCGACACATTCGAGGATCATTCCTCGTGATGGCACACTTCCGGACTCGTTAAGGAGCAGGCTAGGAGCAAAGGAGAACACATAGGACCTAGTTGGTGCATGCCTTGCACCAACTCATGGCTAAATGATCCAGTGAGAGTTTCTGGAGCAAAACCACGGCCAGAGACCAGAACCACGCCCGTGGAATTGGGCCGTGGTTTCTGTCTGGACCACCTTAACACGTGTCCCACGATCTCTTTGGCCGACTCTTGCTCTTTGTGGGGGGATTTAAGTGATCTTTGCAGGCTGTAATAAGGATCTTTCTCCTACCTGTTGACCTAGCTTCTTCCCCAAAACACTTCTCCATTGTAGCCTCTCTTCCAAGCACCCATTGTGGGTGTTCTTGGAAGAGATTAGTGTAGATTTTCGTTTTAAAGTGAGATTAGAGTGGTTTTGAGTGAGGATTCCATTGTTGACAACTTGGAACAGCTCTTGGAGCCTTTGTAAGATTGGGTAACTTCTATTCTAGCTTTTAATGTCTTTTCTTTGGATTATTCTTCATCATCTATCCATGACTTGCAAGCATGCTTTATTTGTGAAGTTTCATCTTGAAATGTATGTTGTTGGCTGAATAGATGTGATTCTAGGGTGAAGGAATGATGTTTATGCTTTGGACTATGATTGTATGGACTTCCATGTTAGCTTAGGATCGATTGGTGTTTGAAATCCCAACTCAGACTCAAACCACGGCATGTTCCTCATGCTTCCACGGCCGTGGTTTTGCATGATCCACCCGTATTTTGTTTTGTTGTGCTTATGTTGATGAATCTGGATGTTAGGATGTAGATGTGTTGAAATCCTAGTGTTTGTTGAGCCTAATCTAGCTTAGGGTGACCTAATCTTAGCAAACTAAGTGAGGAATAAGACTTACCCAGTAATTTCCTCTCTTAGATACATAAGATGATGAACTCTAGGTAGTATTGAGCCAAAAAAGCCGCTATTGGATTGAGTGTGCTAGGATCGTTGCCTAAGACTTGCATTTTCCGAGACTTACCCGGTAAGGAGGGGTTTGACCCTTAGGTAGTGGCCGGTTTGTGTAGAATTCCCGTCCTTAGGTTCCTTGAGACTTACCCGGTAATAGGACCTTAGGTTTGAGACTAGTGGAGCATGAGACTTACCCGGTAATTGCTCCCATTAGAGAAACACCCAACTCCGAACAACCACAACCTTCCTTTGATCTTTAGAAGCATGAGTCCATAGTCATAATCGGAATTCCGAATCTCTAGAATCCGTTTTCTTACCTCTTATCTCTTATCCTTGTGTGTGTGTTTGCCTGTTTGTTTGTGTCGATACATTTGTGATCCTTGTTTGATCACCCAAAACCCTCCAAAAACATTGTGTTTTCCATTTTCTTTATTCCTCATCTCATCTTAGTTTAGATTTACACTATCTTTGATCATTGAATGACTTGAATTTCACCTCAGTCCTTGTGTTCGACCTCGGAATTATTTCCTTCCTACATAACGATCCGTACACTGCGGGTTTCGCTAGGTAGTTTAGGATTTTAGTTCGCGTTTATAAATGTAAAGCTTTTTGTGCTACCTTTCTAGCGTAACATGAACCTTCAAAGCAAAGAAAAAAAAAACTATTTGATGGCTAAGGTAAGGAAAATTCTTAGTGATGCCTAATTTGGGATGAATAAGCGTATCTAACCCTACGACTGACATAAGAGTATATAGAGACAATTCTCGGAGTCTAGGGTTACATAAAATATAACCTTCCAAAGTTACAATCGAAGATATTTGATTTTCTTATCAGCGGCAGGTGATACGGCCTCCTTACGGGCACCATACGGCCAAAACATGGTCATAAGGTGGGCGTAAACCTAGTAGTAAGGAGCGCTATTTTGATAACTTCTTCAACAGTTTAGTGAAATTAACTTTCCCGTTAATCTAGTTGGAATTACGCGATCCATGAGTACTACTTTTGAAGATCTACAGCTTTTCAGTTGACAAGATTGTCCCAATCCAAAGGAAAGATGGTCGAAATTGGGATTCTTTGAAAGGTCGTCACAAAATGGCATCCATCTCTAATGGTTTCCACTTGGCTTCTTCTGTAACACCCCAAATCCACGGGACTGGGGGTGCTACATTGGGCTAGGATCTCACAATGGATCCTGACCCTAGCCTGACAACAAGTTCACTAGATCTTACAACAAGGCAGAGGTAGATTAAAACCAAATACATAAAAGTTGTATATAATACATCAAAGAGTTTACAAACACAAAGCCGAGTACAAAACATCAACCATAAACATGTGATACAAAAGATCCCATACCCCACGCATCCTAATGTACAGAAGTCCTTGGCTGGTCACACCATATGGCTCACCCTGCAGTCTTCCTAACCTGCAGATCATCTACAACACGGTATACACCGTTAGCTACAGTAATGAATAAGTATGAAGGTAATAGAACAAACACACATCAACATCTTATACATGCAATGCCACACACATTCATTTATTATCTTTCATTTACGTTATTCCATTACTAATTCAACTTCTTTTGCAACACGAGGAGCCTCAAGAACCTCGCCCCATCCAACGTAACACAAGAGTTTTGCATGGGGGTGATCATCACTCGTCCCCTCTTGTGAGATCATCTTCAGGGCACCTCCTCCTACCCGCAGGCAGAGGCAAGTGGTCACGACCCGTTATAATACACTTGGGCCATTTAAAGTAATAAATAGTCATCCTAGTCCGGTTTAAGTTATAAATGCACAAGCATATGAACACACACAACCATCACAATCACACAAACCCACAACTGAACGCTAAGTAAGTCCTATGGACTTACCTGTAACACTCGTATCCAATACCACGTCACAGCTTTCCCTTGGGGAAGAAACCAATGCCTGCAATAGCAAGACACACAACATCACATATTGCAAGGGTTAGGAGACTCGACTCCATAACCATAACCAACCTACAACCTCAATCTAAACCTCAAGATCATAACATGCTCACAAATGCCTAAGGCATAACCTCAACATAAACACGAGTGCCTAAGACACATCTCTATCATACCACTCATCCTAACCAAGCTAGCCTAGTCAACATCTAAGCCAAGGCCAAAGGAAAGGAAGGAAACATACCAACAAGGTATGCCCTGAATGTACCAACATAAGCAAGGAACTCCAAGCTGACCCAATGAGGCGCAGGGGCGGCTCACCCAAGGCGCAGGGGCTACCACAGGAAGGCACAGGGGCGGCTGTCTGTGCAGAAGCTTGGCCCCGACTTCTCTTCGATCCCTTTCTCGACTCTCTTCACTTCTTCACCACACCACATCAACACACATACACATATGTATGAACATCAGAAAAGCTAGGAAAGGATCCACACAAGCTCAGCTTGTGATCCTAAGCTAGGAAAGAAGAAAGAAGCAAAGAAGAAGAAAGAAAGGAAGAAAGATGGAGAAGAAGGTCTCACCTCAACAGAACCCTAGGCAGCAACCAAGAGCATCTACACACCTCACAACCTTAGCACCACAACAGCAACACACCACAACATCCTCATGATCATCCAAGCTCCAAAACCTCAATAACTCTCAAAGTTATCTCACAAGATCAAAGGAGAACAAGGAAGAGAAGAAGAAGAACGTAAGAGGGATGAAGAAGCTGGAATGAGGTAAGGAAACCCCTCATATGAAGGATTGGAAGCTTATATAAGAAGCTAACCCAAAAGCAAAGTCAAGAGGTCAACAAAGGTGGCTGCAGCCGCACAATCCCGCAGGGGCGGATTAGGCAAGGCGCAGGGGCGGCCCTTCTGAGGTGCAGGGGCGGCTCACAGGATCCGCAGGGGCGGCTGACAGGGTCCAGCAAGGGCTCAGCTAAGGCTCAACAAGGCTCCTAGGCTCCAAAGACTAAGGCTCTTACATCTTCAATCTTCATTCGATCTTGATGTTTCCATGTATTCTCCAACTTCAGAGAAGATTGAATCCTTGTGCTATGGTATTTTCATACCATTATGCTCCATAAATGACCTTGAATGCGTTTAACACGAAACAAACCAAAGTAGATATCGAAATACAAAAAGTGAACACTTCTCATAGAAATAAAGATGTATGAGAGGGTGAGAGAGGTATGAAATGCATGAATCTAAGGTCTAAAAGGTGTTACATTTGACACTCATCACAAATCAACTTCATTTGTTCAAGAGGAGTTTAAGATGCGTAGATACCTTGCCATTGTAGTCTCCGAATGCATTGGTTCACTTCCTTGTGACTTGCTTGGGCTATTAGACCTAGACATGTTCAAAACACAAACAAAACAAGCAACCTAGTTGTATTTAGCAAAAGTTAGCAACACTCCTCACAATTGTGTCACTCACTCTCTCACGCTCTAGCTATGGTTGTCACAAGCTATCTTGATGCAATTGTCTTATATAGATTTAAAACACCTACTAAAATCAATGTCTTAGCTCAACAATCAACACACTTCTTGGCTGGGATAGTAGAAGTAGATGGTTGTCAGGTTCACTCAACACAAATGTCACAAATTAAACTAAGAAAGAGAAAGAAGACGTAAAGACTCAACTTGTGTGATTGCAAGTAAGTGTGACTAAGACACACTCATGAAATGACTCAAATGAAAGAACATAAATAAATAAGTATTGATCGTGGAACTTTTACCGAATTGTAATAACAACCTCCCCCGCAAGGATACGGGATCATATGTAGTATATTCGGGTATCAAATTCACAAGGAATGCGTATGTTTTGGATGTAATTAATAGATAATTATGCTAAGTAAAAGAATGAAGAGAGAGAAAACAATGTATTTTAGTGAAACAATGATAAAAGAGAAAATAAGGAAAATTAATTATTGTAGTAGGCAAATAATGGAGGGAGGTGATCTAAGGAAATAAGAATCTCCACTATAATGAATTAAAGTAGTATTGCATATATAATCTTATGAGCATTGATATCTGAATATTGCAGGGAATTATCTAAAAGAGCATTTGACATAGACAAACAAAGACCGTTCTTTCCAACTCGCGTAGCCCTCAATATGGAGGTTCGACAAGTATTGGAAAACCTTTAAGAACTTAGAAATCTGGAAAAGACCAAGAGAAACCTTTGGTTGTGGCGCTTTAGTTTGAAAAGGTACAAAGACCGGAACTTTCTACGATAGTTAGAAGTCCTTGAAATAAAAGGTAGGATCCAATCCCTTAAACCAAGTGTTTTTCAATAAATCCAATAAAACAACGTTCGCTTGTGGATGTTTAGTTGTTTTATCTAAATTAGTTATAAACACCACTTCTTTCGAAGATAAATAAAATGTTGGAGTGAAGTACTTTGAAAAGAAGCAATATCACAATCTCAATTCATAAACATATACGCAACGATAAATCAAACCATTATAGAGATCATCCAATCCTTAGATCAAGAGATATACTAGCTAGACATGATAGAGTGCAAAACAATAACTATTGAATATAAATACTAAATAAACAAACTCACAATGTTTGGTTCCAACACAACGAGGTGAACCTTCAAGCGGGGAATTAAAATCTACTCTAGAAGTATTGACGGTTGCGGGATGGTAGGCTATCAGTAGCAGCGTTGATGACAAAACTAGGGTTGATACATGTGTTTATATAGGATCTAAAACGGATCATAAAATCTATAAAATAATATGTTTCTAAAGATAAGATTAAACGATATGATTCGGATCATCAGCGTAGATGAAACGACCACCAAACAGCCATGAAACGGCTTGAAAAGCCATATGTTGGCCGTATGCATACCGTTTGACAATGTTGTTTGACAACTTTTTCGACAGTTCAGTAAAATTGATTTCCCACTACTCTGATTGGAACTATGTGACCCATGAGTACTACTTTCAAATCTCTTTGGAAGATCTACAACTTTTCAGCTGCCATAATTGTCCAAATCCAAAGATAATATGGTCGAAATCGGGAATCTATCAAAGGTCGTCATAAAATGACATCCAACTCCAATGGATTACACATGGCTTTTTCAACCAATCTTGATGTTTCTATGTAATCTCCGAATCCAATTAAGATTGAAGCATTGTTATTTAGTATTCTCATACCATTATGCTCCATAAAACGTCTTTGAAAGCCTGAAATACAAAGAAGTAGACACCGAAATATGGAAAGGGTAGCTTTCGATACTAAAACGAAGCATAAACAAGTTACACAGATATATAAATGCATAATTCTAAATGCTATATGATGTTAAATTTGACACTCATCAAATACCCCATACTTGAACGTTTCTCGTCCTTGAGTGAGATCATATCATATGCATACTATGTGCAAAACAAAAGAGTGTCTCAACTAAGAGGAAAACAAGCAACTCAAACCATGTCAACATAACACCAATCAATGTAAGAGAATAAAAATTGAATCATAGCTTTCCCCCTCAAGGGAAACGTGTTTGCTCTCAATCTCACAAGATATGTTTAGGTATAACAAGGTTCACTCAAACTTAAGAGACATGAATATATCTTATCATAAGCTTGTTAAGGCATTCTCAAACTCCACCACCTATCAAATAAAACTAACATGCAAGATATAAATCATGAGGTCTTTATAAAAGTTGTAACGGGGATACATGACATTGAAAATATAATGTGTGTAGGCCAAAAAGTAGGCTGAAATGGCAAACATTATCCGGGGTTTTAAATTTGCTCAAGCTTCAAAACCACTTCAATAATTCACCAACTCACACTTTTTCTTCATCTTTGCATTCTTTTCCATGTAACATAACACTTTGATCTTTGTAGCACTTTGTATTTGTTTTTTCTCCTCTTTTGGAGATATGCTTTTCTTCACTTTCGAACCAATTCTAACTTATTTGCAACAACAATATTGGGAACTTTTGTCCCTTTTACCACCATAAAAATATCTTCCATAAGAATAATACATTCCAAACTCGCACATTAACTCTTGCGAACATTCACACTTTTTTGAGGGAACATCCCATACTTGATTTCTTCATTATCTTCTTGCAACACAACCCTGAAGAGGGTTCAATGAGGTTGTATACGACTGTGAGACATTTTTTAGGGGAATCAAAGAAGGGAAAATAAAGGCAAGAAGTGGCTAATATACAAAGGTGGACATGTTACATAGACTTATCAAAGAGGGCCTCAATCATTTAAATATCAAGCATATATAATCAAATGAAAATGTAGTTTTGAAAGAGAGTCAGTCACAAGTTCTAGAGGAAACTAAACATGTTGGAGATCATATAATAGAAGAAAGAAAGAGCACATGAAAATACATGTTCATAGGTTAGGGCACTCACAAGAATTATGTTAGGTTAAACTAATTATCATAATTCATCGAAAAACTCATGTGCATAAACAATATCAAGAAGTAGTAATCCAAAGCATTGTTGACAAGTCAAGCGAAATATGATAACCTATTCCAATTTATGTAAGTAGGAATGATTAGAGCGGAATCAATCTACGGTAAATGCAATATTTTTTGAATTTTGTTCTATGAATATATGTGGAAAGGAAAAGACTCAAGAAAAGGAAAAAAAAAAGAGCATAATAGTAAACATGTGACATTAAAGGGGAAACATGATATGCGAATGTGAGTATAACACCTCATACTTAAACTACACATTGCCCTCAATGTGAAAAAGAAGTAAATATAAGAAAATACTCACAAAGCAATGCATATGGTGAGAAGGATGAAATGTGGGAAGAAAGAAGGAAGGAGTGGATGAAAATCATGCAGCTCATACTCTAGATCTTCATCATCACTTATATAACACACAAAAAAAATCAGCAAAGTATCTATTCTAGGAAAAGGGATAAAACAAAAATAAGGGTAAAGAAAAGAGAAAGAGCAATCAAAATCATAGTTTGCCTTCCATGCAACACTTGTTTAGAGTCATTAGCTTGAACCAATTCAACTCGAACCAATTCAGCTCAAGGTGGGTGTTTAATATATAATCTAATGGACGTGTATGGTATAAGTCTGTCCTTCATTCTCGTAAAATGTAGTGGTAGATAGTGTGATCTTATTTGTTGATGGGACGAGAAAAATAAACAGGTTCGCTGTGTAGCCCATCCTTAGACTATCTATATCCCTAGTGAAAAGGGTTAAATTTTACACTCCTATCTAAAACAAATTTCTACATCAATGTATTTTCTCCGTGTAAATAGTTAAATAAAAATTTATCCCGTTCAAATATAGACGTCATCCTCCAAGAGTGCAAAATAAAGTGGGTCATACTCCTCCACAAATAAACCAATAATATCTTTTTGTAATATTTTATGGGAAAAAGAAAAAATAAGGTTAAAATAAGATTATGAACGGAATAAAATGCAACAAAAAACTATATAGATGGAGTCTATACGCAAATACGTATAGAAATACTGTGCAAAAATAGCACTATAGACGGAGTGAGATGCGGTTAGTCTTACCTTTCAGTTTCGGAGAAAAAATATTAATTAAGATCAAAGTCAAAATAAATAAAATTCATTTTTAATGCATTGGAACTTTAAATATTAAACCCGACACTGTTTACAATAAAAAGAAAAAACGAGACACAAAAACCTTTATTTAGGAATGAGGAACACAAATATTAGATTTTCAAGATCTTTCGCATTGAAGTCAAAGATCAAAACAACGTGGATTGACCAAGATCACAGCCAAAACGCAGCGTGCAATGCTGTTTTCACCTTCCAAGCACACCCACCTTTGTCTCCGCAACCACCCCAAAACCCACACCGCAGCTCAAAAATCCAAACTCTTTACGGTAAGAGCCTCCCAAAAAATTCACAAATCACTGCAAATTAGAAAAAGGAAAAGAAACATCTCTCTCCTTTACTCTCTCTCCCCTTCAATCCAGCTGGGCGATCCAATCTAAATAGCGTTGTGGCGTTTTCCATCAGATCTCCTTATGTTTCTATCGCTTGCAGTAACTTCTTGCTTCTGATCAGCTTCAGGTTGAAGGTGCAGTTACCCTTTGACCTGTTACTCTTGCTCCTCATGTTCCTAACTTCTTAACCTTTTATTGGGCATACTCAATTGTTGTTAAAATTGAGTTCTATGGTGGCGGAATAGCTTGCAGATTAGCTGTTTTGAGCGTTTGTATGCTGGACATTTGGATTCATTTGTTTGGGAATTGTGGGCGGGTGTTTAGGGGATTTGGTTATTGATTATTGGTGCAATTTTAAACTTAGGGTTTTTTTTGGTGGCTTCAATTGTGTTGGGATCGGAAGAGATCACTTTGGCGCTGCTGTGTTTGGCGGAGTCAAAGTTGGCCGATTAGGGTTTGGATGTTTGGTTTTGATTAAGGTGTGTGAAATGTTTCCTTTATAGATATTTTGGAAGTTGGGTTATCTTCTCTTTACCTTATTAGTTGCATCATGTCAGTGCAGCATTTGCCAATTAATGCTGTTTATTGAAATTGCATTGAACTATTTATGCTCAGATTCAAGGTTGCAACTTTGCAACTTTTAAGTACGGGGAAAGGGTTGCAAGTATCTGCATCTGTCATTTTTTTTTGCTTGATTAATTTTGCTATCAAGTCACTCTCTAGTCTCTAGGTATGGGCATACCTTATTTATGTAAGTGGTGCATGGTTTTTTTAAATATTTTTTCTTAAACATGTCACCAAGGGAAATTGTCTAAAACTTGTAGAACCCAAATGAATGTTGTTCCTGAAAAAACACTACAAGAGAATTGATTTATATTATTCGCCAATTTCATGTTAGTTATATATCTACTTCTTTTCCGCTCTTTGATTCAGATTGCCATTTGTGCGCTACTACCTTGTTTATATTTTCCTTAAGCAAATTTGTCACAAATAGGTTTAGATCTTTTATTGATAAAAAAATATGGACTGCTAGATCATTTACATCATCTTTGTTATTTCAGGCATCTCCATATTACCGATTTGCTGCCTAGAGAATGCAGTTGGGTTGCAGAGTTTGTTAGTGTTTCAGTGATAGTTCTTGATATCGATCCCTTGTGTACGCTTGAAAGGATTTCAACTGTTATAATTCGCTAATTTCCTACTTGGTGAATTTTACTAGAGACTGCTGTGAAGACAGGTCCAGTAGGGGATCTGTGTATCGATCTATGTAAAGATAATTTATCCTAGTAGAAGCTAAAGTATTCTCTATTATCAAGCATGTGCATGTAAGAACATCTTTGAAGGGAGAATAATTTTGATCAAGTGATTGGTTTGTGACAGCAGTTTGAACAGTAATGATGTTGCCAAGTTGGCTGAAGTTTGACAGTACATTGGTACTTTCCCAAATTCTGTAAAATCCAAGAGAATGCTCGTTGTGATCTATAAGGAGGTACTATGAAAGGGATGGCAGATAAAAGATATCCTGTTGATTCCAACGATTACAAGTTGTATGAGGAAGTTGGAGAAGGTGTTAGCGCTACTGTCTACAGAGCGCTTTGTATACCATTCAATGAGATAGTTGCTATCAAGGTTCTTGATCTGGAGCGGTGTAATAATGATCTGGTATGTTTCTAGCTTTTTGCCACTTATATTTAGTGTCACGTTTTATAAACTTCTTTAAGGATCCTTTTGTCACGTGTGAATAATCATGCCTTAGTCCATTCTTGGAAATTCAGATTTCCATTTCAGTATCCCAAAATTAATCATCTCTCTGTGACCTAAAAAAAGCCTTACTTAAGTTGTTCTTTATACCAAGAAAATGAAATTCTCAATGGAATGGCAATGTATCACATTGCCATTGGTACGAGATATCGCTTTGAACTGCAGGCCATTTTATAATGGCCTGTAATCATAGGGCGATCAAATGCCTTAATACTTATTCTTTGGATGGCCTGTAAGCCAATGCCTAATGGAATGGTTGGTGCGCTTACTGATTTTCAGGATGGCATCCGTCGGGAGGTACATACTATGACCTTGATTGATCACCCTAATCTTCTTAGGTCTCATTGCTCCTTCACCGCCGGACATAACCTTTGGGTTGTTATGCCTTATATGGCTGGAGGGTCTTGCCAGCACATTATGAAATCCTCTTATCCAGAAGGTTTTGAAGAGCCTGTCATTGCTACACTATTGCGGGAAACTCTAAAGGCTCTAGTATATCTCCATGCTCAAGGACATATCCATAGAGATGTAAAGGTCAGATAGGAAACTTGTTTTCTTAACATGTCATCCATTTGATTTTGAGATATCAAACCAGATGTAGACTCTGATAGAGATTATAATTAGCCTTTATTTTTTATTTTTCTGTTAAGAAGTACCTCTCCCATCCTTCATAAAACTCTTTGCATCCATATTTTTCATGCCAGCTCTTTTGAGAAACTTCATTAGAAATGTGGAGAGTAAATGTGATAATTCAATTTGTTATTCCTTATTTTGTTTATTATAATAGGATTCAGTTTCCATGTTTTATTTTTTCATAAAGTAACAGATACTCAATTAGCTTAGTTAACTCTTCGGCGTAGCAATATACACTTGTTGTAAACTCCAAAGATTTTTAACTGTCAGTTAAATAAAATTCTCCCTAAACAGTAACCATGAACATTTCTTACACTTCCTCTGGGTAAACTGACACATGCTTTCTTTTTGTAGTGTACCAAGTAATGAGTTTGAGCTGATAATCTATTTTTCTTCTCATCAAGGAAAGGATATGTATTGTAACAAACCTTTTTTTTGGAAGTGAGTAAATTGTAGTATTCAGGAAAGTAACAGTGAATCTAAGATATTTGATAAGTTTGGTCTTTCTAACCTATGCCCGGCATAGGTTAAGAACCTTGATTTGGTAAAATCCCCCTCTCAATAAATGGATAACCC
The DNA here is from genome assembly GCA_033239045.1 of Fagopyrum esculentum. NCBI lineage: Eukaryota > Viridiplantae > Streptophyta > Magnoliopsida > Caryophyllales > Polygonaceae > Fagopyrum > Fagopyrum esculentum. The sequence continues at coordinate 94,160,897 of BSUD01000005.1, forward strand.
CTAGAATTTTTGAAGAAAAGGTTAATGACAATGTATGGAAATCTTTCCATATCAAGCTTTGGGGGCATAGGGTAGAAAAACCGGTAGTTTTATAATTGGTCGTACCCTATTCTATTGTGTTGGTGTACTGTTTAGCCATATAAGCTTGTTTTTTTATTATTTATTGAAAATCTGTATATTCCTGTGATTAGAAACAAAGGTAAATCATTCCAGTTGATATAAATACTTTTGTCGTACTTAGCTGTTACTTAACTGTAAAGATCTCCACATTATCTTATTTTATTACTTATTGCAGGCCGGTAATATTCTACTAGACACCAATGGTACTGTCAAATTAGCAGACTTTGGAGTATCAGCGTGTATGTTTGATGCGGGTGACAGACAGCGGTCTAGAAATACCTTTGTTGGAACTCCATGCTGGTAATCATTTTCTCATTGTGCCATTTCTTCCTTCTTTTGGTAGGGTGGCGCTTTCTCAACCAAGGAAACCCTCATATCCAAATCAGAACGTATCAACTAGTGCATGACTGCATCACGTTAGTTGGTTATGCTAATAGTAATAGCCTTATCCGGGGTTGGCCTTTCTGTTTTCCAACTGCCTGAAAATGACCATCTATATCTCATTTTACTATATACTTCCTCTGTTCTATAATATAAGTCATTTTAGTTTTTGACATTTTCAAGGAAACTATTAAATGAATTAAAGTACTACCTTTAATATCCCATTATCTCTTTCTAATATTAAAAGTCTTCCAAAATCTTACTACTTATTAATTGTTCACCGCTCCATGGAGCCAATGAGCAAAGAGTTTGGGAGAAACCTAGTTAACGAAGACAAACTTCAATACCAATTTCCGTAACTCTGTGTTAATTTAGTTTCCTAATATAACCTAAATAATGACTTTATTTTTGAGCAAGATTAGTAAAGACATATTTGAATGGGGGGAGCATGATATATGAAACATTCTTAACCTTCCAACCAGTTTCAAAATTTCAACAATAAGTGATCTGCCAGGTTTTTCTAGTGCTTGAAAGAATTTTTTTTATATTCTCTTTCATCTAAAACTTCTGAACTTCTCATAGTCTTGGTTGCCATTGGAGAAGATCTGAATGTAAACTGTAGAGTAATATGCAAATCAACTATGATATAATAGCTTTATGTTGAAGCCAGCTTTCTACTGTCCCATTTTCTCGCTTTGAACCATCAAACCTTAGTTTTACATGTGCTTTTGGCATGTTATACATGTAACAGTTAAACAGTAGTGTTCTTAGCGCTTGTAGTATTGTAGACTTTTCTGGCCTGTGGGTTCAACTTGTGATATTGAAGGCATATTACGTGCTCTATTAACAGCTGCATTGATCAATAAAAGTTATGCAGCTTTCTGGATCTGAGTGCACTCATTCACTTCTGATACCAAGTCTTGATTTCATGAACTTCATTGATAAAGGCAGATTGCTTGCATAATATCCTGCTAGACCCTCACCCCCGTCACTTCTGCTTATTAACTTAAGTGAAATACATGGTGTTTTCCAGGATGGCTCCAGAAGTCATGCAGCAGTTGCACGGATATGATTTTAAGTAAGAGCTGAAACTGTTGATTTCTTGTGTTTATGTCATTCTGCTACATAGTGGTTCATTTAAAGTTAACACCACATAGCTTATTGTTTTCCGTTATACTTTTCATTCCTGTTGAACCAGTAAGTTTCCGAAAATACAGAAGCCTGTCCACCATAGTAGACCATATTTAGCAGTCTACGCACACTTGTGGTTGATCGAGTCTAGCCATTCACCTGTACATGATTCTAATTGTTGATTATTCTGGCTAAACAGGGCAGACATATGGTCTTTTGGAATAACAGCACTTGAGCTTGCTCATGGTCATGCTCCTTTCTCAAAGTATCCCCCAATGAAGGTACTTCTGATTGGTGATTACTAAGAGGTGCTTGAATGGCCGGACTTACTGGCTGCAATAGTGTTAATTTCTTTTTCTCTTGAAATTGTAGGTCCTCTTGATGACGTTGCAAAATGCACCACCGGGTCTTGACTATGAAAGGGATAAGAGATTCTCAAAGGTTGTTTGTCATAATTCTTTTCTTTTACATTTTTTTGTGTGACTAATTGACTATCATCAGTTTGAACTGTTCAATTGGTCTGGGAGTTTGTAGATTGCACTTATTTATGTTTATTGCAGTCCTTTAAAGAAATGGTGGCTGCTTGCTTAGTGAAAGATCCAAAGAAACGTCCTACATCAGAGAAACTCATGAAGCATAATTTTTTTAAGCATGCCAAAACACATGAATATGTGGCTCGAACCATTCTTGATGGTCTTCCTCCTTTGGGTGAAAGGTTCAGGATTTTGAAGGTCGTTTGCTTCTCTCATTTCACTTTAGATGCTTCTCTTGTAGTTTCAAAATTTTACTACTGACTACTGCAGCTGCAACATATAGCTTATCCATATTCATGCATATTGTTTAGGCAAAGGAGGCAGATATGCTTGAACAAAACAAGGCTTTGTATGGTGATAAAGAACACTTATCCCAGGTAAAACAATATGGTTAACATTACATAGTATAAACAGATCAACTGATGCTGATGAAATCTCATCCGTGATAGCTATTTACTATTGCTGCCCCACCTGTGGGCCATGTCCTACTTCATATTGAAAACAGGAGGTAAAAAGATAGTATATATTTGGTCAACAATTTCTTAACATTAGTAAAAAGCACATAATTTTTGGTTTCAGAAGACTATGTACTTGCTTCAAGATTGATTAAACGACGAACGATTGCTGATGCATCCTAGGAATTTCTCAATATGACCTACCCAAAGGGGTGTGGTAGATAAGTGACTGCATGTTCCCTTATTAATGTGGGTGCAAAAATCAATATTATCAATTAATAGGGATGCTTACTTTAATAATACTACCTTTTTGTTTTCATGTCACTGCATCATAAAATGATAATAACCTAAAGTGTGGAGCTAATTAATCTATATACCGGGTATTGTTAGAATCCAAATAAGAGATACAAATCAGTGTAAAAAATCTCGCAATCAGCGAATTTGAGGAATCCGCAGAATCTCTTTTTCAATCCAATAGAAGTCTGCCTAAAAACAAGCTGTAGCTTCTCCATTTATTACAGATAAACAAATTAATTAGCTCCTAATATTATTTAAATGACTTTAAACTAAAATTTAGGCTAATCACAAACATGAGAGATTGGAGTGCATAAATTGGAGAAGGGCCTAAAGCTAACTAAGAACATGGGAAATGGAAGAAGCTAACTAGAAAATAGGTAAATAAAGCTAATAGTTTTTAATTTTAATCTTGAGTTGCTGTCAGTTTGAATGTTTTACATTGTGATTTTCAAGGATTATAATGCATTATGTTGATTTATTTTTATGGATCACATTGTTTCCTTGGACATTATCCCCATGCATAGAGTCTAGACTTGTGCTATGTAGTGTCACACGTGTAAGGGCAATACACTGACTTGTCTGTTGCGCAAAAATATATCGATGACTTTTAGACGGTCATATAAGTAAAGTTAATCCTTTTTCCTATGAAGATTGATTAGCTTAAAGTTTGTGTGATTCAACATTGTTTTCAGTTTTCAACACTAAAAACATATTTTTCTGAAAACATTTTTGTAGTTACTTTTGAGAATCCAGGTTAGGATATAAAAATATTTTGAAGTATTTGTTTTAATGACTAGGAAAATAGAAGTACAAAAGAACTAAAACCTGAAACTTGCACGAACCCTGTTATTGCTATTTTACCTGTTTATAATGCATCACTTTTCCAAGCTATCCTGTTCAAATAGATAGCAATCTGTAGAGTCATTATTATTGTTGCTTTATTTATATTGTTCAATACTAAGTTATTTTTCCATGCTAGCTCCATCTTCCTCTTATAATGCATCCTTTTTTGAATGCGCTTTTGGAAAATTTATGAAGACCATAATTGTTTGGTTTTTCATAGTTAAAGGATATTGAGCTCTGTACAGTGGGCATAAAATTGGTCATCTTTGTTATTATTCTACTTGTGTGTATTTTTCTTTTTGCATCTTTTAATGCCGACCCAAGCTGCCGTAGCAGGCTAGCATATATACTCTTTGCTTCTATAATTTCGTAATGCTCCTGCACTCAAAAGTCTGTTGTTTCTTTGCAGCAAGAGTACATCCGAGGGATAAGCGCCTGGAATTTTAACTTGGAGGATTTGAAGAATCAAGCTGCACTTGTAAGTTCTCATTGCACCTAAGCTATCTCTGCCTCTTGGTGAGCAGGTGCATTGGTGTCTGTTTATCTTATGTTTTTCCCTCCACCTTCCCTTTTAGAGTTGACTTTTTTTTCTAATTAAAAAGTGTTCCTTTGTTGTCGTTATGGGGAAAAACTTGACACATCATTTTTCATCGCCTCCCATATTATCAATAGCTTCCGGATGATGATAACATTTCATGCCAAGAAGATACGGACGTCAAAGTTTGCTTAAATGATGGCACTACTTCTGTAGACGGGCCTTCAGCTGAGGGGGCTAACGAGTCGGATTCTGCACCTAATCACGAGGTATTGTTTTCCTAACGGTTCTGTTAGTCCTCAATATGTTCCTTTTTATCTATTTCGTTTTGCTTGATGGAATACTTTATATCATTTGCGATGTCCTTATGATATGGATACCTTATCTTGAGTTATAATGACTTATGGACTATAATATTTCATTTTTCATTCAGGATGGGTTTGATGATATGGAGAGCTTGGAGGATTCACTTGCTTCATTTCCTATTCAACCCTTGAAGGCACTGAAGTATGCAGTCAGACTTTTCTGTCAATTTTGCTTCCATGGAAGGGATTGAAAGGGTTACACCTAGGAACTAGAAACATAATAAATTTTCACCAAATATATCACTTCATGTCTGTGGACTTTGCTTCTACTTGTGCACCAAATCTTCACACTTACTGAAAAACACACACGCATAGAGACATCGTAGATGAAATGATATCAATTCAACTGGTTTTGACGAACATGAGGTTACCGTTAGATTATAGCAAAGGTCGATACTCTTTAGAAAGATCTCTTTTTCCAAGAAAGATTGATTGGATAATAAGATAAGAGCTCAAATCAAGGAATAGTAATTGCGGATAAAAATGTAGTGTTTTATAACATTCTTTTTCCGCTTAATATATCAGGTTGTAGTTATTTGGTACAATTTGCAAAGTGTGCTCTAATCTCATAATGTCGTATCATCTAGGCTAAAAAAGTTCTTATGTAGGAGAAAGTGTGCCTTTTATATTTATGTAATTATTTTTTGGTGTGTTTGTTTGTGTAAATTTTTATGTGTTTTTTGTGGTATTTGTGGTATTTTTAGTGCAAGTGTTTGTGTAAATTTTTTTGAGCCATTCCATGTAATTATTTGGTGTGTATTAGTGCGTGCAAGTGTTTATGTGTTAGTTTCTGTAAATTTTATTGCGTTATTCCGCATATTATTTGACATGTTAGTTTGTGTACTACTTTGTGTAAATTTTATTCAGTTATCCGTGTAATTATTTGATGTAAGTTTAAGTTTTTGTTCGGGTAAATTTCCACGTGTGAAAATGTGTTTTAGCCGGTGTAAATTTTTTTGTGTACGTTTTTCTTCATTATTGGCGTTTGTTAGTTTGTGTAAGTTTTTTCCGTGTAAAATTTTCATTTATTTTTTTGGCTGTGTGTAATTTGTGTTGTTTATTTTATATAAAGTGTTCAATATGTTTACGAAAAGATAGAAAGTTCATAAGACACCTTCTGTGACAATTATCCAAGTTCGAAACTCCAAGACTACTTCTTTCTTTTTAGCTTGTTCATTTTAGTATTTACACAGTTTAAAACTCTAGAGGCTAATACCAAGTTATAACTTGAAAGTGACATACTTCCCCAATTTCCTGTAGTTAGTTTGGAAAATATTGTCCAATTACTTGTTGATGTACATGTCAAATTTCTCGGTGTGTGTTAAAAGTCCTTTCTCACTTTAATGCTTAATACAGAGGGTATTTTGATGTTGGGGAGGATGACATGTAGTTAGTTTGGAAAATATTGTCCAATTACTTGTTGATGTACATGTCAAATTTCTCGGTGTGTGTTAAAAGTCCTTTCTCACTTTAATGCTTAATACAGAGGGTATTTTGATGTTGGGGAGGATGACATGAATGCTAAGAGTCCAAGCAAGTCATCTGACATACAATCACCACCAAAAGTAGAGAACCATCAAACAGGGAAAAATGATATTAGTAACTTGTCAAGGGCTGGTTCTCTGCCACAATATGTCATTTCTGGGCAGAAAAAGGTTCTTAGTGGCCCTATATATCCTGAAAATGCCTTTTCAAAAAGAAACGTCGGTGAAGGAGACAGGTAATCCCGCCTTTTCTCCCTTCCCCTTCTGGAGTTTGTTTTTGTTGGTTGTTTACATTCCGCTAACCAAATCATATTTTACACCGCTATAAATTTATTTATTTATTATGTTATCTTTTTAATAGCTCTAGATTTGTGTTTTCTAGTTAATAATCAAACTATGATAACCTTTTGAAGGACTGGAGTGAAAACGATTACTTTGTCTAATCTAATATGATTCATCCAGTTTATTTCTGTCCGAAAAGGATGTTTTATAGTTCAGTGATTAAGAAAATATAACCTGCTCTACAATATGTGTTCTTTTTTCTTCCAGTTTTCCTCTAAGTTTGTATTCTGTTCTATATGTGCACATCTGCACCATGATCATCTTTGCACAAATTCTGCAAGACATTATAATATAATTGACCCTATGGCATTGAAAATGTAACACTTGTACAGTCTGCAAGCAAGTTGCCCATCTGATCGGAACTATAGTGGTACTCTATTCTTTCGTCAAAAGAGGGATACGAATAACCTTGCACCAGGTATCTTCTTTTGATACCTACAGATAACCTCATTGCTTCTTAGTCCTACATGGAACATAATGTGTTTTCTATTTTACTGCTAGTGGAGGATTCATCAGATGGAGCTGTTGTCCAGCGCAGGGGTCGTTTCAAAGTTACTTCAGCTGATCTTAGCCCAAAGGTGATTACAAAGCAAGATCCAGTATTCCACTAGCAGCTTCAAATTTTGTCTTGGTAGTTTTTTTGTCAGATTATACCACAACTATATTTTTCCCTGGAAAGCAACAGCCATTTTTTCCTGATGGGTTAAAAAAGCACAGTGACAGTAGTTTAATCTTTCATGAGAAAGCCAGAAGTTCATGTGTGCTTCTGCCAATCTATAGACAGGCTATAACTAATAAATTTCTATTATTTTCTTAATTTCTTAGCCATAATGATAAGCTGAAAGTTGATAAGCCTGACTTCTACTTTTCTATAAGCCAAGTAGTCGGTCTCTTTTCGTCATGTTTTGGCAAATATAACGTGTTAGTTGTTTTCTGTAATTTTCAATCTCTTGTCCCGTGGATTCTCCCGTTATACAAGTAGATCGCTCAATTTTTATTCTGAAACTTTCTCCATCTCATGTGCAGGGTTCTACCAATAGCTTCTTTGGTTCAGTTTCTGGAAACTCAGCTGGGCAAGGCGGTCAGGGTATTGCTGCTGCATCAATTCTTCCAGCACTGCAGTATATATTGCAGCAGAATAATTTGCAAAGGGTATGCATTTTTAAATATATCTGGGGAAAATGTTTTCATATTAAACTCATCTAAATTCTCTTCTGGGTTGGTGAACTCTGGCAGGAAGAAATAATCAAATTGATCAAGTGCGTGGAGCAGTCCTCCAGTAAGAATACAATTGCATTGCCACGTTTGTTTAATTGTTTAGTTGTGCTCCTCGTCACTTGCTATCTTTTGGCCCAATACAGGTAATTCGATTGAATCAGCTGATGGTACAAGTAATGACGGTATTCAGGTACCATAAACTTTTGGATGCTCTTTGGAATGTATATCAAATAAGCATGTGTGGAAATTTTCCCAGAACCTCTGATTCATAAATGAGTTTAGATGCATGTAGCAATTCCAATTATCTGCTCGAGTTTCGCTTTATCTTAGCCTTCAATATGAACCCCGAATTATAATGTGCATCGGCTTTAATATCTGTTGTACAAACCAGGACTGATTAAAGCCTGATGGATATAATTTAACTAACACATGAAATGGAAATCATAGGCTTACAAGAAGTGCATCCTATGATTTTGATTTCATGATTCTGTCATGCTCATTGGTGGATTATTTTTTGTTAACATGCATAAAATTTCTTGTAACATTTTAGGCATCTCTTGTTTCTTCTCGTCAGGGAGAGCTTATGGCCCAGGTTATCCATTTGCAACAAAGGTATGCTTTAAAGCCCCCTTCATATCTGAAATAAAATACAATTGTTGGTGTGGTGTCATAACAAAGGTAGTTTATTGGCAGAATTGGAAGCCTGGTTGAAGAATTGCAGCGGCAAAAGCTGAAAAATGCACAGGTGAAAACATAGTCTGTTTTGCAATTTCGTGTTGGTGATTCTAACCGACTTGGCAAAACTCACCGTTCTTTTTTCTTTTGTAGTTGGAAAGGCAATTGAGTTCTCTAACCAGGAGACAATAGAAAAAGATGAAATTCAACCCATGGAAATTGACTGAATACCCGGAACGCTCACATCCCCGTCGAGTGGCGGGGAGTCAATATTGTGAAAAATGGCGACAACAGTGGTGACAATGCGAGGATCGATGGTGTTTGGCCGTAGTATACGGTACGATGTTGTGAAGCCCGTTGTTTGAGTAAGCATATTTGTGTTGGGTGTAAATGTGTGGAATAGCCAAATTTTGGGAGGAACTTCTTCCTTCATAATACACAATGTATTCTGGCTGTAATTTGAGATAAGAAGTGAAGCTCAATTATAGTGTAATGCAAGTCTTTTCCCTTCTACCAATGAGCGGGATATTATGTAATGGGAGATTGCTGTATCTTTGGTGGACTATTTCACCAAATTTCATTGTAGTACTAAATGCAATAAATATTATTGAGAAAAGGAGATTTTTGTCAACCCAGTTTTGGCTTTAATTACATGTCGATTAAAATGCCTTCTATCCGTTTTTTTAGAAAAAAAATAAAAGGTTAACCAAAATAATATCTTTAATTGAAAAACCAAAGCCCACTTATAAAGTTCTTTTATTATTTCAGTTGTTTTAACATATTTATTTTGTCATTATATATCAACAGAGAGTACATATTGGCTTTACTCCTATCTTTTAACCTAAAGCCCACCCAAAATTTCTTATCGTTATCAACCATGCTTCACATGTCCACATTGGTATCATTTCAAGCATGCCTTTGTATTAATGTTGTGGACAACATCGATTATGTCTTTCAATTAACGGTGCCTTTCTTTTGAGTTGTTTGAAGCTATATAAAACTCTTTCAATTAACGGTGCCTTTCTTTTGAGTTGTTTGAAGCTATATAAAACTCCTCCCACGTATAACTTCACAACTATATCAAGGGTATAGCTATTCACTAACTTGAATTCAGGAGGAGTATTATATAACATCAAACAACTCGAAAGAAAGGGACAATTAATGGTGACGAAGTTGTGAAGCTATATTATTCTCCTCTCACTACAGCTTCTTAACATCTATATCAAGGGACTGTTAATTGTGAGAGGTTTAGGAGAATGAAGGGACTGTTAATTGTGAGAGGTTTAGGAGAATGAATAGTTATGAAGACGTTGTGGAAGTAGTCTTATATATCTTCAAACAACTTGAAAGAAAGGGACCGTTAATTATGAAGAAGTTGTGAAGCTATATAAGACTCCTCCCACATACAACTTCTTAACTATAAATTGACCGTTAATTGAGAGAAAGGTTTCAGAGAATGAATAGTTGTGAAGAAGTTGTACGTGGGGGAATAGTCTTATATAGCTTCAAACAACTCGAAAGAAACGGACCTTTAAATTTTGGAGAAGTTGTGAAGCTATATTAGACTTCTCCCACGTACACCTTCTTCACAACTATATCAAGGGAATGTTAACTGAGAGAAAGGTTTATGAGAGTGAATAATTGTGAAGAAGTTGTACGTGAGAGGAGTCTAATATAACTTCAAAGAACTCGAAAGAAAGGGACTGTTAATTGTGAAGCTATATGATGAGGGACCATCCTCAACAACCCCTACACATGAACCAATCACTAGAGCAAGAGTAAGATATTGAAGGAGAAGGAGTTGTCATCTTCAAAAGCCACCCAAGAGAAGGTTGCTAGCTTATGGACATCATGTGCATCTAAGGAGACCTTACTCATGCCTAAGCCTTCCTTAGTGACATTGATCTCAATTGTAGAGGAACCATACACGTGTGAAGATGATCAAAGAAGCAAGGAAAGTGGCTGGAACGAGATTTGTGCAAGGTAGTAGAAACTCGGCCTTGAGAATCAAATCTTGCCCGAGATTCCAGTCGAGATTTTCTTCTGTCGAGATCAATAAAGATCAAGTCGATATCTTGTTAATTTTAGATATTTTATCTTTAATACCTTTAAAGCTCTAAGCATTCTATAGGTATATCTTTTGGTTTTTGATCCTATCTTTTAAAATTATATTTTATTTCTTTTTATTTTATCTTTATACATAAATTTCTCCTATAAATTACCATAGATGACGAGATTCATAGGTAGATTTCATTGATTATTATTTTTACAATATTGTGAGATACTCGCTGCTTTGCTTACAAAGTTTGTGTTTTATTCATTCATTTTCAATCAAAAGAGAGAGCCTTTGATTGAATCGTTGTGAGTCATTGCTATGTTGTTCTTGTGTGAGTTAATCTTATTGAAGATTGATGCTACTAGTCAAACTAGTCCCTCCTTGTGCTTGTCTTATTTGGAAGGTTTGTGTAAGGTTAAAAAAGGAAGGGTTAAGGTAATTATTTGTTGAAGGTTTTTATTCATTGGCAAGGTTCTTTGCAAGTCTAAACATTAGTCTTTTCTTCCTATATTTCCATTATTCATTCCATTATTCATCTTCTTATCTATCCATTATCATTCTATAAACTCACGTTCTTTTGTGTTCAAGTTTCACAAATCTCGGTCTAATCCTACGAATCTCGCTTGAGATTCATAACCTAGATTTGCTTATGTGACGTGTTCGTGAACTTCAGTCTAGATCAAAAAACTGCGGCATCAACCCCACATCAAAGTGGTATCAGATCTAATCGATTAAAGTTCAACTCAACCATACAACAAAGGTTTGAGTATTTTTATTTGAATCTACTTTGAGTCATATAAAAATCGAGTCTTTTCTTTGTTGTCACTCTTTGTGAGATTATATGATTTTAACATGCGTTGACTGGTGTCTATTAGAGAAGAGAGAAGCACCATAGCATAAACACAAGTGATGTGGGACCATCTCCAATACAAGGACCAGTTACACGTTCAAAGGCTAAAGCATTAAAGGAGAAGCCAACAACTCCTTCACTTTCACCTTCTTCAGATTCGAGTATGGACGGAGCGATCACACGGTCAAGAGCTAAGGCAATCCAAGATGAAGTTACGGATCTTCTCATGACATTTACCCTCAAGGAAACTCTCATCACTCTCAAGGATTCCTTAGTGACATTGCTAGCTGTTGTAGAAGAGCCAAACCACGACCAAGAAGATCCATCAAGCAAGGAAGAAGGATAAGTGCAAAGACGAGTTCCAGAGAGGAAAATCGACCGATTTTCCTGTAGGAAAATCGATTGATTTTCGTGGTCATTTTGTTTCATTTAGAACAAGAGTTGCAAATGGTCTGGCCATGATCTTCTATCTTTTTGGCAAATATATCTTGTATAATTCCTTAATATCTCTCAGACTATCTTAGGGAATTATTTAGATTCTATTTTTTTTAGATTTTAGATTTTATATCTTTTTAAGATATCTTTTCTAGATTATCTTTCACAAGATATATTTTATAAATTATATCTTTTTAGTTTTTCCTAGTTTTAGTAGGGTTAATCTTCCCTATAAATAGCCTTAGAGGGGGAGACTGTTTGGTAGATTATTTTTGAGATATTTTCCACACATTGTGTGACTTACGGCTTCACTTACGGAGTTCGTATTTTATTCATTGCTATTCAATCAAAGGAGAGTTTTGGTTGAATTGTTGTGACGTTCTTGCTAGATTGTGCTTGTGTGTGTTAATCTTGTTGAAGGTTGGTGCTCCTGGTCGATCCTAGTCCCTCCTTGAGCTTGTCTTACTTAGAAGGCTTGTGTAAGGTTAAAGAAGTGCGGGTTAAGGTGATCTTCTCGTTCAAGGGTTTTGACACATCATTGATCAAGGTTCTTTTGCGGAAATATCTTGGTTCATATCTTCCTATATTTTCCATATATCATTTCATAATCATCTTCTTATCTTTCCATGTCATTCACTAATTCGTATTCTGAGTTCATCGAAAAATCGACCTGTTCTTGTGATAAATAGGCCGATTTTTCTATAGAACAACCCGATTTTTATTTCAGTTAAGGACTTTCAATCTAGATCAGGAACTGCGACTTATCCCCGCATCAACAAGTCACCCAACCGTAGACAAAATCTTGCATATGATTGTTAACCCTATAGCCGAAATTTCTCTTTACTTGGTCCACTCGTATTTTTTCCTATATCCTGTCGAGATTCCCATATTACATTTGAGTCAAATATGATTTGAGTCAAACATGAGCCCCTACAGCCGTATATCTCATCTAAACCTCTTTCCCATAGCTCCACAATAAAGCCTACACGTTCCCAAAACGCCCTATCATTAATTACATCGTAACGGGAGTTTTTGTCAGGCACAAGTTATTACAATCCAATTGAGAAGGATCAACAAGGCAACAAGGGGGAAGTTAACAAGGGAGAAGTATAACCTCACGAGTATTCATTGATTGTCATTCAAACACCCACAAATTGACAATCCCGGCCCCGATAATGCAAAATCTCGCCCGAGATTTCACCCGAGGTTTGCTACTATTGCGTATTTATCAAAAAATTTTGAAGCAGAAGTTGAGAAATTTAAGAGTTCCAAGTTCAAGAGGACATCCAGAGAAGAAGTTTCATACCATCCTTGATCCAGTTTATAGCTAAAATCTTATCTTTTGATCAAACCTCAACCCTGAGACAGAAATCTCGCCCGATATCAATTACCCCGAGATTATCTTTCTGTCGAGATTAAAACTTCCTAGATATCCCTCTCTCTAATCGCATAGGTTCAAGGTGCGTAAAAGCTCTCTTCTTTATCTCTTGTGTGCTTATTTGTGCTTCTTTCTACTCTAAACACATTGACTCTATTTCTTTGGGTGTATTAGTTAATATCTATACATTCTATCATAGTAGTTGTTTTCACTTGCAATATTCTTTCCACTTTGTGTCCATTGTGTGAAGAGACTTCCAGTAGGTTTACCTTGACTATTTTCCAATACAAGAACCTTTTCCCAAACCAAGCTAACTATTTAAGTCATCCAAGGAGTTCTAGTTGAAGCTAGTTACCAATTTGTAAAGAAGCATTAATCCATCCAAGATAGCTACATCAAACCAGCTTGAGATATCATAACAAAGTGTGAGCGTGAAAGAAAACAAGTAAGGACACCCTCGTTTTTATTACAAGTTTGTTGTTACTTTGCGTGTTTATGTAGATGTCTAAACATGGTAGCCCTTGAGGGTCACATAAAAGTGATTCCTCAGGACCAAAGGCCATAAAATTTCTAAAATAAATCATGGTTACGGTCTCAACATTGGCTGAACGGATGGAGAACTGCAAGCACGTCCCATAAAATAAATCTCGCCCCAATCCAACCGAGATTTTGTACTGAGGTGGGCAAAAGATCACGCAATCCACCTATGCCACCAACCCCTGATCCACCTTCAAGACCCCCTACAAGGCCATATGTGAGATATCCGAATCCTAATTTCCATACACCTAACATTCCGGATTTTGTTAATGAATTTCACGAGTTTGAGGAAGAGTGTGACGAAGGCATGTGGAGAGACTATCATAGACATAACCATCATCCTAGGAGAGGTCGTGACTTGGAACCTTATAGGCCTCCACAAGATCATGTTGGAATTTGTAAGATCCCAATTTTTGACCTTCACCGCCTCGCGGTGAAGGGGGTCGCCCCAGCGGCCTTGGTGTCTTTCACCGCCCCCGCGGTGACAAGGGGCCGCCCCAGCGGCTGAGGCGATCCGCCCCTGCGGATACGCTACAGATCGCGCCCGATTTGTTTTCGTTCGTTTTATCTTCCTTCCATAGATAAAATATCCGATCTTCTATCTTATGGGCCGGTTTCCTTATCTTCTTTCTAACCCTAGACGTCCTTTCCATCTATCTTTTTCCATCTCTCCTATATATTCCCGTCTTTTCTGCTTTTTCTCGTTTCTTGCTTACGTCTTCTTCAACCCTAGAGTGTTGCAGCCTTGCCCCCTGTGTTCTTGCTGAATGTGTAAGTTCTTCCTCCTTTGTTCTTCATCACGTTCATGTGCTGTTGCATCTTGCTTCTCTTCTGTTTCTTTTCCCTCTTTGTTTCCTCTTTTCTTCTTCTCCAAGAATCAAGTTTGATCCTTAATTCTTGTGGAGCATTCCGTTGATGATCCTTTGATGTTCACAGGCTCCCGTGGTTGAGTTGTGATGTGGTTGTTAGTTGAGAAGAGCAAGCTTTGGCCTTTGTTGCGTTCCTTGCTGTCGAAGGAGTCGACAATGCTTCTGCACTGAAAATTGCCCTTGCGCCTCTGCTGTGCTGCCCCTGCGTGTTGCCGCCCCTGCATTTGTCCAGCCGCCCCTACGGTTTCCTCTACAGTAACTCCCGTTCTTGTGAGTTGCTTCCTTCCTCCCTTTCCTCGTTCCTTCCTTGTTCCTTCTGGTTATTCCTTGACCCTTGAGTGTGTTGTAAGACTAAGGGGAGCCCTTAGCTTGTGGAGATATCTTAGAGATCATTGAGACTAGAAGTTATAGACTTCTAGCAACCATTTTGTTCCTGATTCGTGATGCTTGGGTGAACAGGCTTTCCTTACTCCTTTCCTAAGGGAAACTGAGCCGTTATCTGAGTGTGTGTAGTGTGTTGGGTATTCTTTCGAGTGAGGTAAGTTCCTTGGATTTACTTAGTGAAAACTCCACCTTGATTGAAATGGTTTACAGGTGTTGATGATGGAAGACTTCACAGAAATATAGCAGTTGGATATACTAACGATGTACTTGATTATATTTCTAGATATTTGGTTGGTTTGAATTCAAGTTAGAAGCCATACGTATGCTACTTGCATTTGCATCTTTCATGAGCATAAAACTTTTTCAAATGGATGTAAAATGTGCTTTTCTAAATGGCTTCTTAGAAGAAGAAGTCTATGTTGTTCAACCTCCTGGTTTTGAAAATGATGAATTTCCGGATCATGTTTTTAAATTAGATAAAGCTCTTTACGGTCTTAAGCAAGCTCCTCGAGCTTGGTATGAAAGATTATCTAAATATCTTCTTGAAAACAATTTCAAAAGAGGTTTGATTGATAAAACATTGTTTATCAAAACTAGAGGCAACAACATTTTAGTAGTACAAATCTATGTTGATGATATATTATTCGGTGCTACTAATGATTCCCTTTGCAAGGAATTTTCAGATATTATGTGCAGAAAATTTGAGATGAGCTTAATGGAAGAGTTAAATTTCTTTCTTGGACTTCAAGTTACACAAGCAAAGAAAGGAATTTTCCTCAATCAAAACAAGTATACTAAAGACTTGCTTAAAAAGTACAAAATGAATCAATCTAAGGTTGCAAAGACTCCTATGAGTTCAATACTTTCGCTAGATCATGACAAGAACGGCAAAAATGTAGTACAAAAGGAGTATCGAGGTATGATCGGTTCATTGTTGTATATAACTGCTAGTCGTCCTGGCATTATGTTTAGCATGTGCATGTGTGCAAGATTTCAAGCTGATCCTAAAGAGTCACGCTTGATAGCTGTGAAAAGAATTTTTCGGTATCTCAATGGCACTAAGGATCTAGGGTTATGGTACCCACGTCAAAACTCGTTTCATCTTGTTGGCTATTCAGATGCAGACTTTGCAGGTTATAAGGTTGATAGAAAAAGTACCTCCGGATGTTGTCAATTCTTAGGGTCATCCCTAATCAGTTGGCACTCCAAGAAGCAAAATTCAGTTGCCCTATCTACAACTTAAGCTGAATACATAGCTGCAGGAGCTTGTCGTGCTCAAATTCTTTGGATTGTTCAACAACTTCGTGACCTTGGCTTTGACTTGAGAGGTATTCCTATAAGATGTGATAATACTAGTGCTATTTTTATAACCAAAAATCCTGTGCAGCATTCAAGGAGTAAGCATATTGATGTAAGGCATCACTTCATACGTGATCATGTTGAGAAAGGTGATGTTTCGATTTCTTTTATCTCAACTAACTTGCAGCTTGCAGATATCTTTACCAAGCCTCTTCCTGAGGAACAATTTAATTTTATTAGATTGGAGTTTGATATGTTGAACAAGGAAGCATTAACGTAGGGGGAGTAAACGAGTTTTAATCATCCTACACATGCAACCCAATTGATGATTTCAAGGGCCTTGAAATTAATGAGTGATTTTATCCGGCGCCGGCATAGGGGCCGGCGCCGGCGCCTTGCGAGTGCGCGCAAGGCCTCGCGCACTCACAAGGCGCATGCGCGTAAGCGCCTTGCGAGGGCGCGCATGCCCTCGCGCATTGGGCCTGCGCGAGGCCCATGCGCGCCTGCCCAGCCCGCCTCCGCCTATTTAAGGAGGCGCGGAGGCCAGCTCCCTTGCCCTTGTTTTCTTCGCTTCCGCTCCGCGTCCTTTGCCCTCGCGTTTCGCAGCCGTCGCACACTTCCCTTGCCCTCGATTTTTTTTTCTCTTGTTTTCATCCATTTCTTCTTTTCTTCGATACGTCCAACAATGGAGGGAGATTTAGATATCGAGAGCTCTAGGAGTAGACCACTTGTTAATCGATTCCAGGTTAGTTAATATTGTTTTTTTTATCGTTTATTTATTTTTTGCATTATACTTGAAACTAGTTAGTTTAGTTAGGTTCGGTTAGTTAGGAATAATTGAAACTGGATTAATTTCGATAGTTAGTAGTATTGAAACTAGTTAGTTTAGTTAGGTTTGACTAGTTAGGAATAATTGTAATTGGACTATTATCGATAGTTAGTAGTATTGAAACTACTTAGTTTAGTTAGGTTCGGCTAGTTAGGAATAATTGTAATTGGACTATTATCGATTTTATGATAGTTAATGTAATATACATACATACATATATATATATATATATATATATATATATATATATATATATATATATATATTTATAATATATATGTATATGATTATAATAATAGCACAATTTTATATATAAATATATATATATACATTTATAATATATATGTATATAATAGAAAAATAAAAATTTGAGTTAAAAAAGTATTTAGCGTGCGTTGAGGACTGTCAGAGAGAAGAGGAAGAGGGCGACGAGATTAGTCACAGCTTCCGCCCGTCGAGAGGCTGTAGCTCGACGAGTTAGACTTGCATCAGCAGCTGTAGAGGCATCCGTTCAAGCACCTATAGATGCAGCTGTAGAGGCATCCGTTTAGGCACCTGTGGATGCACCTACAGATGCAGAGGTTCATGCACCCACATTGGCTTCTAGCGAGGAGGATGTCGTACCTATTTCACTTACTGCTGATTATGACACGGAGGAGTCTGCGCACGATATGTCTCATTTAGATGATATACTGGAGGATGAGCATGAGGAGATACCAGTTGAGGTAGAGCAGCAGCAGCAGGACATACCACAGCAGGACATACCACAACAGAGGGAGCCGGACGACTTACCTGAGCATGTACGTGATGAGGAGCAGGTAGAGGAGGACGTACCTCCTGTATTGACATGCTATGCTGACCACAGAGCCAGCGTTATATGGGCCGGTATGGATTCCCCCGTGATTAGAGTTGTTCGGAGGCTCGACGCATTTAGTAGATTATGTGAGTGGCCCCGAGATGTAGATGACGCATTTTCATGGTTTGGATTAGCTAGACGCAGCGGACTGGCGGATTTGGAGGACGTACAGTTTGGCGGCGTCGATCATTGTCTGATTACGGCGTTTGTCGAGAGGTGGCACCCAGGGACAAACACATTTCACATGCCATGGGGGGAGATGGGAATAGCGCTACACGATGTTCATATCATTATGGGACTATCAGTTGATGGAGATGCATTAGTGACTTCCGTCGATGATAGTGTACGACATGATTGGCTGGTTCATCGTCTTGGCTTATCACCAACAGAGGCTAGACGTCAGACTTCACAGCTATTCTGCGATACTATTAGGCATAGAGACGCTGAGATGTTGGCCCTTTTAGAGCCCCCTATTGACACTATTGCATCTGCATATCTGTTATTGTCCATATCATCGACTTTGGTAGTCGACAAGTCTACCAACAGGATGCGAGGATGGCTTATTGATCTAGTACGAGATCATTTGAGGACAGAGGCGTATTCTTGGGGCACCGGGACCCTTGCTTATCTTTACAGATGTTTGGGGGATGCCACCAGGAAGAAGGTGATGACGATGGCAGGATGTACTTCCTTGTTACAGGTGTGTTGTTATAGATATTTTTCTTTATATAACGTCACTTTATTGATAAGATTGAAATTAATAAAAGAATTTGTACAGTTTTTGATTTACGCACATTTCCCGTCATTGGGATGTGCCGCTGTGGAGGATCCGGATATGCTTGGTCATGTAAGGTGGTGTTCGACACTTTCTGTCCCGAAGACTCCGTCTATTACCGTAGAGAGGCTACACTCCTTACGAGCTCAGTTGGACCAGATGAGGGCGGAGGATGTGTGCTTTACCCCGTATGATGAGCGTGTGCTTGATTTTGGCGTAGAGTATGGTGTTTCTCGGTATCGGGGTATCATACGGATATCCGACATAGAGTAGGCGTATATGCCGGACCGGTTCTTGCGACAGTTTGGATACGTACAGACAGTGCCTCTACCCCGTATTCCTCCCCTACATGAGATTCGTCCGGCGACCGGACGTGGATCTAGGCTTTCATATCCCCTCACATACGATCGTTGGGCATCCCGCCATCTGGAGGAGACCAGAGTTTCACTAGTTGGATTGATACCAGCTACCTCTCCTTGGCTCGTCGATGATGCGTACATGTCTTGGTATACGGTCCATTGCCATCCGTACGTCTTGCCAACGTCCATTGCACTTCAGTTACCTATAGACCGTCCCCCACCTGTTCCGATTTCACATCAAAGAGTACGTTTGTTTTTAACATTTAATTTACTCTTTATTGTAATTTTCAATTATTTTAAAATTTTATTTTCTGTATTGCAGCGTCTTCACATTTTTGTAGGTCGTCTACAAGAGATGCAGGCTCGCGGTCATCCGTATTCTTCTGAGGATATAGATTTCATGGTAGAGGAGGCAGTTAGACGTACGCCTCATGTTGCTCCATCTCAGGTCCGGGCTTCACAGCATCCTCCAGGACATTTGTAGTTGTAGTTCGATACTCTTATGTTTATTTTTGATGTTTTCCTAAGTTTCTTTAGCGATTTTATTTCACCTAAGTTTCAATCAACTATTTCAAACTACTAAAACATAATGAGAACAGTATATGAAAACGACTAAAACATGATGTCAACAAGTTCAATAATAACGTCTAAAACACGATTTTATTTCACGATCAGTGGCAATCACCTCCGGCGTCTTTCCGTACAACAAATAACGGACCCTCCTCAAAGCCCACTCGTAATGATCTCTATTCTCCTGTGCCATGAACACAAAAGCAATTGCGAATGTCTTCTTGGTGCTAGTGATGCCTACGATCTCCAACAATGGCATATTGTACCTAAAAGTAATACGAAACAACGACTGAGTTACAATTTCTAAGGAAAATAAGAATGAGTGTATGAAATAAAGTAAAAATGTGCCATGAATTGAAGCTTACTTGTTGGTCTTATATGTTGAGTCCATCACAATAACATAGGGAAACATGTTGAGCAAATGCCTCGAGTCGGGATGTGAGATAAAGAAATCAATCACTTCATCGGAATCTTGACTTCTCCGAGTGTTTATATAGTATCCACGTTCCGTCAACGTGTGAAGTGCTTGTTGTAATGGAGATCTTCCTTCGGCTTGTTCCATTCTAATCTTCAAACCGGTGTTGTAAACTTGACGGATGGAGGTGACATTGTCGGGATCCTCTAATTGTACAGATTTTAATATATGTCTCGGTTTTAAGCCAGAATTCAATTCACGCTCCACCTTTCGGCTCTGCTTCGGAGTCATACATCCAACATATGCATGACCTCTTAACACCGAAGGAATTATATGGTTGTGGATTCCACATACAACCCTCACCGTCCACTTTTCCTCTTCAATTTGGGTTCCTACAAGCTCAAACAAACACATACACTTCTTCGAGTTTTTTTTCCGGCTGGAACTTGGAACATGATCGGGATCTACGTCTTTTTCTTTTCTCGGTCCTCCGTGTCTATCACAACCCAATTGTAGGATACGAAAACCCCTTCTATCCAACCATGATTTTTTAATGACGAACACCATATTCATAGCGTTGGCCACATACCGAGCCCATCCCAATAAGTTCTCTCTATCCGCAAAATATCCATGAAGCTCAAATTTTGACGAATAATTGGTACCGAGAGCACGAGAGTAATCCACAAGATCCTAAATAAAAATAACATAGAGTATTATTTTAAAAATACACATCATTTTATTCTTACATTGATAATTCTATAATTCCGATTCTCTATTCTTACATTGCTAATTTTATAATTCCGATTCTCTATTCTAACAATGCTAATTCTATAATTCCGATTCTCTATTCTTGCATTGCTAATTCTATAACTCAGATTCTCTATTCTAACATTGCTAATTCTATAATTCTGATTCTCTATTCTTGCATTGCTAATTCTATAATTCCGATTCTCTATTCTAACATTGCTAATTCTATGATTTCGATTCTCTATTCTAATATTGCTATTTCTATAATTTCGATTCTCTATTCTAACATTGCAAATTCTATATTTCCGACAAAATAAAACGACATAACAATAAAGTATAAAAATGAGTTTGTACACTTACTTCAAGTTTTGCGAGAATTTCTTCCGGATCACTATATTTTCAATATCGAACGGCATCATCGAGCTTTCACCATCGGATTCTACATCAACTTCATCGGAATACGACGACATTTTAACGACTTTTTTCTTTACGTTGTTTAGGTTTGGATGAAGGTGAATGAGTCTCACATGTTATTATATAGGCTCCAAAAATCCACAACGGCTATATTCCCCAACGGCTAGTCCGTCCAACGGTCAAATTTTTCGAAAGTATAACGCCCAAGGAGACGCGCATGCGCACTGCGCATGCGCGTCTCCTTGGGCACAAGCGGACTCCGCCTCTATGAAGGCGCGAGTCCGCCCGAATAGTAGCCCTGAAATTAAATTCAAGGGGGCCTTGAAACATAGTTAAAGGGAAAATTGACTTTACGGATCCTTTAAGAGTTAATATCTTTTAGATATTTTAATTCTTAAAATATTTTTTAAAACCTTTTGTTTGACACAGTTTTGATTTTGGTTTTAAAAGCCTGATTTTCTCAAAGATTTTGTCATATCCCTGATAAAAAGGACCTACTTTCTCATCTTTTTATCCTTTCACAAGAAACCCTATTTCAAAATTCTTTGATTTCTCTCTCAAACTTTCCTCATGGCACCCAGAAGCAAGATATCTGCTCCTCCATCTTCCAACAAGAAAGTTGTTCAGAATTCTTCAATCACTAAAGAAGAAAAACCTTCCGAAGATCTGGATACATCTCAGATTACTAGTCTTCCCTCATCATGGTTCATTAATTTTCAAGCTTCTGGATATTGGCTTGATGGTTTTCACAATTGATAGCATGAATTATAGTCTAGTTTTTAGGGTTTGTTTGGACGTTTTATCTTTCATAATCTGCATGTTTGTATGTACATTATGTGATTTTACTACCATTTCATCTACCTTTGCGAGAATCGAGGTCTACACCTAGTTTCGTTGTAATTGCAGGTAATATGGTACGTTTTGCATCAAAAAGGAGCAAAAGGAGTCATGAGTCATTTGGAGCTACATCCAGGAGCATAGCCATGGATTGAAGATTTACTTTGGAGCAGATTCGAGAGATTTCACATTCTGATTATGAGTCACCTCGGTTGACCATTGATTCACCTCGACCGAGGTGATCCAGAGACGCCGACTCGACCGAGGCGAACACCTAGGATGCGGCGAGAATATTTTATTCTTGGAAGAGATCTTTTAAATTTGGAAAGTGATCTTATATTTTTTTTGGGCTTGGCTTCTGGAAGGAAGGAGATATGCAGAATATATATTTTACCTATATTTATGGGATAATATCTTCTTAAGATTTATTATCTTTGGAGGTTTATTTTCCTATAAAAAGGGTTGGATTTCCACAAATCCAACATCACGCTATACCGTAGATCTCGCATACGACGCAGCAGCCGCAGCATACTCCAATTTGGGAGTTTTCGAAGAACCTTTTTGAAGGTTGAAGGAAGATTGAAGTCCATAGCTTTTATAGCTTTTTGAAGGGTTTTGTAAGATTGTCTTCCATTCCCTCAATTGTTGTCTTGTTTTTTTGGATTATTATCCAAGGAACGCTTTGTTGTGATATTTGATTCAGTTATTGAAGTCTTTTCATTAAGTTCTTCTTTGTTCAAATATTCGTCTTCTTCCCATATATTTTAATACTTTCATTATGATGACGAGTGGCTAATTTCCTTGTGTGATTCTAGGGTGATTGGCTGAAGGTTGTGGGAAAAACAATGATAGAATAATCTTAGATTCCAGTAGGATCCTGAAAGTTCGAGTCTTTAACCTTAACCCTAAGCATCTCGTTCGGTTGATGAACATCTCGGCCGGGGTGGAATTCTTCTGACCGAGGTGACTTATCCGACCTAAAACAGAAAGTTAAGTGTTAGAGTTTGCTAAATCCTATTCTTATTACACCTTCCTGGTTCAATGCAAGCTTAGGACGAGACTTACCCGGTAATTCCTTAGTTTGTGTATTAACGATCATAAGTGTAGGTAATAAAGGTTTATCCTTTATTGGGGTTTGAGTGTGCTTCCATCCCATCTTTGTGAGTTGGCCTGAGACTTACCCGGTAAAGGTTGATTCTATTCCCTTAGATGGTGTGTTAGTTTGAGGTTAGAGTTCTTTATCTTGATTCCTTGAGACTTACCCGGTAATAGGAGTTACGGTTTAGGATTAGTGTGTAGTGAGACTTACCCGGTGATCTACTCCACTTTAGTAACACCTTCCCCACGCAAAAATCTCAGCTTTGTCCGCTTATCTATAGATCTTGAGTTGGAACCACAACTAGATGCTTTAATCCCTAGAATTGCATGTTTGCTTTATTGACTTCTTATTCATCTTTGATTGTGTTAAATTGCTCTTGTGGTTAGAATTGACATTAGCATACCGTATTGACTTTGTTTCACCGAGTCCCTGTGATCGACCCCTGGAATTTTCTTGCTTTTACTACGATTGACCCGTACACTGCGGGTTCGCATCCTTGTTTTAAGCTTAAGTCTAGGGTTATAAATTTAAAGCTTGCACACACCGTTTGGAGCGAACAAGTTTTTGGCGCCGTTGCCGGGGACTTGGTCTAGACCGAGCCGGTACGGTTTGCTCTTGGGGCGCTTGCCCCGTTTCATCTAACCACTCTACTTGAGTGACGATCTTTGCAGGTTCTTTCTTAAGTACATGCGAAGAACCCGCGCTGGGCAGGAAATCGTTCCTTACGATCCCGAATCAGAAAAGACATACAAGCGACGCTTAAGAGAAGCAAAGATGGCCCAACAAGACGATCACGATCTTGCGGCCCAATTGAGAGAGACGCAGGAGCTGCTACGTCTCAGTAAAGAAGAGCTAAGGCAAGAGAAAGAAGAGAATCGTGCCAGGACTGCAGCAATCGAAGCTGAGATTGCAGCCATACGAGATCAGATTCTACTTCGACCGAGGGAAGATCCTCCTGTTGATCCTCGACCGATGCAGAATCCAGTAGTAGATCCTCGACCGAGGCAGATTCCAGTACCTGACGCCCCGGCCGATGTACTCCCACTTCGGATACCAGTCCGAGATGTTCTTCTTGCAGGAATCCCGCAAACCCTAAGTCAAAGGATGGACCCTAATCAACAGCTGAGGCGTCCAGGGGTGAACCTAGGAGATCCAGCGGATCATGACTACGAACTTCGACCACAAGTTCTATCCATGATTCGTCAATGCCAATTCGGAGGGCTAGAGAAGGAGTCGCCGCATCAACATCTTCAAAACTACGAGATCTTGATGGAGACCTTGCGACCTTCCAGAATTGAGAATAACAACTACAAGCTAAGACCTTTTTACTTTTCTTTAAAAGATAGAGCTCTTACTTGGTATCAATCTCTTCCTCCAGGAAAAATTAGCACATGGGAGGAGATGACTACGGAATTCTTAACCAAATTCTTTCCCCCCTCAAAGACTGCTGAAATGAGAGGGAAGATCAATGCTTTCATCATGAAGGACAAGGAGAGCTTGTCCAAATCTTGGGAGCGGTTCAAGGATATCCTTTTGGATTGCCCACATCATGGGATTCCAAAGATCGAGTTGTTGGAGATCTACTTCAAAGGGCTGGACGGAAGCACCCAGTTCAATCTCCAACTACTCTCCGCCGGTACCTTCATGGACATGGCGATTGATGATGCATGGGACTTCATTGAGAAGCAAGCCTTGCACATGGAGAAGTATACCCACCAAGGAGCCGAAGGTGGAGTAAAAAGAGTCAACTTTCAAGAGACTCAACCCAACAACAATCAACTCACATCATTGAAGAATGACGTGAAGCAACTGAAGGAGCTCTTGATGGCTCAAACTAAGAAGGAAGAGCAAGGGCAAAGGAACAACAACAACAACAATAACGGGTACCGTAACAACAACAACGGACCCCGAAACAACAACTACAACAACAACAATAGAGGATCCAATAGCAACAACTGGAGAGCGAATAATCAAAACCACGGTAACAATTATTCAAACTCCAACTCTAATGATTCCTCTAATCCTTTCCTCTCTTCTCCTTCTTCTTCTTCTACTCCATTGAAAAGCCAAGGGCAAGGATCAAGTTCGTCTCAACCAGAAAAGAAAGACGCAGTTCTGGAAGCAATCTTGATCAAGCTTAACGCTATGGAGAATTCTATGACTTCATTTTCGAGGGCCCAAAAGTCCCTTGAACAACAACTTGCTAATAGGGCGAATGAAGCGCCAAGAGATCCAGGGAAGCTTCCAGCAAAGGCGGAAACTAACCCTAAGGGCCAGTGCATGGCCATAACGACGAGGAGTGGACTCGAAACTGCTGATCCAGTACCTCGCTCGACGCAGACCACCTCGGTCCAGATCCAGTCGAAGAACACCTTGACCGAGATGCCAACCGAGGCGGAGCAACAGAAAGTGGGAGGAACGACAGAAACTTATGTTCCACTCCCTGCATATAAGCCACCACTTCCATTCCCTCAATCCAGAGCCAGAGCACATCTAGACAAGCACTTCGGTAAGTTTCTTGACTTGATGAATAAGCTACATATTAATATTCCTTTCCTTGATGCTATTTTAGGTATGCCCGCCTATGGGAAGTTCTTAAAAGAGATCTTATCAAGGAAGAGGAAGCTGGAGGATGTTGGTGAAGTTAGGATGACGTCTAAGTCTTCGGAGCTAATCAAAATCATGAAGGAGAAGATGCCACCTAAATTGAGAGATCCCGGCTCATTTTGCATTCCCATTCAAGTTGGGGATGTCACTTGTGAAGCCCTTTGTGATCTAGGAGCCAGCGTGAGCATCATCCCGCTGGAGCTATGCACTAAGATCGGTCTTGGAGAGCCCAAGCCGGTCAAGATTCGACTTTACATGGCGGATCGCTCCATCACCCATCCCGTGGGCATTTTGGAAGACGTTCCGGTCAAGTTAGGTAACTTCTATCTACCTATAGATTTTGTCGTACTTGACATTCCCGCAGATTATCCTGTTCCTATTATTCTCGGGAGGCCATTTCTAGCAACTTCGGGTTGCAATGTGGATTGCAAGAACGCCAAGTTGAAATTCAACGTTGGTGGCGATGAGGTGGAGTTCGCACTACTTGCAGCCATGAAAGGGGAGCAACTAACTGATGATATCTTCAACATCTACGATGAAGAAGAATCAAGGGAATTGGTGAGCTCTATCCTTATTAACGATCCACTCGAAAGAGTTATTAGCTTCAGTTTAATGGAGGAAGGTATAGATGCTTCTTGTGATGCAGATATACGGAGCTTGAAGGCACTGGAAGAGGATCCAGGAGCTAAAACTGAGAAGCTAGTCCAA